>CM060945.1:948281418-948756418 GCA_030765085.1 Allium cepa | reverse complement strand
TCCCTAGACAACTTGACAATCCAAGGTCAGAAAAAGCGGGGGCCTAGTGCACGAGGAATTGATATAATAGAAACACATAGATATTGAAATTTTTTAAAATCAACAAACAACTTTCTCAATCCATTTTAAAGCATTTCAAATTCATTACGTAATCCTAACACGAGAACCACATTTAGAGAAAATATATTTATTACAACATAGGCTAAGAGCGACATATGAAGATGCCCCCTTGGATGATCAGAGTATATATATAGGCAATTAAACAACTTTGCCTTTACAACAATAACACGGCGAAATAAAAATCAAAGAGATCTTAAAGCAGCTACCATGCTTCCTGCACGTCTCTGGAAGCTTATTCGTCTAAAGAGGTACCTAAAAACCTTAACTCTAAAACTACTCAAAATCAATTGAGTACCCGAGAGTTTAAGGGGAAAACATAAACTTCGAGTCAGACATAAAGCTTGGTATGAATAATGATCTACCATCTCAAATCATGTAAATATCTGGTGAGACCATGTCGCTTAGCTGGATGGGTTTTCCCCTCACTAGTATTCTAAAACCTTTATAAAACCATATACCGTGCTCCTGCATCCACAATGGTTAAAACATAATAGTTCAAAATAATATGATGATATGCAAACAAGTAAATCAATTCTGGATTACCCATCCCCATTCATTTTTGACTATCTATCTCAGTTATAGTTTCTAGGGTCGCTATTAATCTATTAGTTTTTATGGGCTGACTACTAACATGTTTAATGTTTATGGACTCCTTATCCAGTTTCATTGTTTTCATGGGATCACTAAGAACCTGATGGCCTCTGCCAATAACTTCATTATTTTATGGGTTCTCCCTGAACCTATTGGTAACTCCAATAACTTCGCTCTTATCCTAGTTTTCATGTCTTGACTAAGAACCTATTGACATCTGTCAATAACTTAATCCAGATATAGTTTTCATGGGTTCACAACAAACCTATTGCCTCTACCAGTAACTCTTTCCAATCATAGTTTTCATGGGTTTACTTTAAACCTGTCTCCTTGACAACTTCCTTTACACATAGTTTTCATGGGTTTACTATAAACTTGTCTCCCTGACAACTTCTTTTATACTATATTTCAGCATCTTATATTCTGGTCTTCCTGACCTCCTGGATGTAATTCTACTGATTCCGAAGTTAACTTAATTTATATTCACTACTGGGTCAACCTAGTTGGTTATTCTGCCCTTTCCTAAAATACAGTTATGGGTCCATTACAATGTGAATATATACATATATGAAGAAGCAAACATAATAACTTAGTTAATCCCTCTAACCTATTAATTAAGGAAAACTTCTTCAACAGGTCCATACTTAAAATCATTTCAAAATTCTTTATTTATGCCATGGTTTTCCTTTAAAATGAGATTAGGTTATATGTTTTGAAAACCTAAGGCTTTCGAAACCTTAAAACATTACTTTCGAAATCCCTACATAACCTCCTTCGAAAGCATTGCAAACTTCTTTATAAAACACTAAATATATACCTTTCGAAGCTCTTTAACCATCTCTTTCGAAACCAAACTTTTGAAAGTATCAAAACACTATTTAATAATCCTTAGAATCATAACTTCGAAACCAATAAAAGTACCCATTTCGAAACCTTTAGGTTTTCTCAAAACATCTTTTGAGTTAAAGTGAATATATACAAAATTATCTCTTTCAAAACCTTAAATCTTCATATAAAATTGTTTGGGGAAAGTTTGATGGCGCCGACACCATCCTTTTGAAAGCTTCAAAACATTTAAGCAAAACATTGAAGGTTAGCATCGAACCCCCTTCCGAAACCATTGCCATCAAAACCCTTGAACCCTTTCAAAAGCATTTAGGAAGTTTCTTAATACATCTTTAAAAAAAAATCAACCTTCGAAAGCATTGATGACTTCAATACGCTCGAAAGGCAAAAGAATGGCAGTCGAGCTTCAATTAGGTCGGAACCACCATTTTCAAAAGCATTGTTTTATAAACAATGGACTCATTCAAAAGCTCATACATAAAAATGAAAGATGGCAACCTTCTTCGAAAGCTATTTAGAAAACCCCTTTCGATAGCATATGTTTTGAGTCCTTCGAAAGCTTTAATAAAACAAAGGCGGGCGCTTAACCTTTAAAAGCAAAGAAAAGGTTTCGTTCCCATCGGAAGCTAGGTTTCGACACCATGTCTTCCGCCTTCCTCCAATCCACTACGTACCAGTGTTGATACCTTATGCATTGGTTTTTAGATTTGTAGGGTTTCAACTTGATTGAAGGCACTACACCAAAAAAAAATTTTAGCCATCCCTTCATCCGCCTTCTTAGATATGGCTTAAAGCCATATCGAATATGATACGGCTCCATGCCCTACCTATTGTTTGGACACGGCTAATAGCCGTATCAAATGTGATAAGGCTTGCAGCCGTATCCAATTTCGTTCCTACAATTGGCAGAAACTTTTACACCCAAAACGCATGGTTCTCTCCAAATTAATTCGCTTTCCCTCTTGTTTAGGTATGGTTCTTAGCTGTATCATATCTAATACGGTCTTTAGCCGTATCACTTGTTGTGTCTATTTTTGGTGCAAAACTTTTACAGGCAAAACACGCCCCATACTTATCATTTTCCCCAAATTCCATTTCTTCTACAATAGGGTTGCTGGCTCCCCAATTCATATCAATCTCTCCGTTTTCCCAATTCATATCAATATCGTGCTCTCCCATCCCATCGCATATCGTTGCTGTCTCCCCTCAATCCACCTGCTGATAGCTTCATCTGCAGGTAAATTTTTTCGATTTAAATTCGCCTTTCTTACTGTAGTCGATTGGCGCTTTTCTTCGTTTGGTCTCATCCCATCCTCGTAGCAGGCTCGTTAGTGGAAGAGACCATTAGCCCTAGTTCATGCTGTAGTCAGTGGATGAGAAATGGTAGCCATCATCGTCGGCATCTCTTTGTCCTTGAATTTTCAGAGTAAGTTTTAGCCGATTGACTTTTATCCTTTGTTTCCTATTTTTAGAGTAAGTTTCAGATATTGTATATATTGCAGTAACTAGGCATCTTGTTTGTGAGATAATGTGAACAGTAATAATATGAGTTTATTTTTAGAATATTTCAGACCTAGAAATTAATAATAATAAGAAATTGAAGGTACCTTGGAACGGAGAAGAGAGCGACGTTCATTTGAAATAGGAAAGAACGACTTTTGATGTGGTAGTAGAAAATGTAAGCAGTTTCAAATTTTAACTGTCTGATTTTGATCTGTGAAAGTGCAACTAAGATTTTGTTATGAGTGCAAGGAACTATCATAATGATACAACCTGAATGATCAAACAGTTTTAATACCATTTTGCTATTTGAGAGCTTATGGAGTCCATAAATTTAACATTTCAGTTTGCATGCAATCGATATTTTTATTTGTAGGATAGAAGTTGAAATGAAAGTAGGATTCAAAACTCATTTATTATGTCGATATGTATGATGTTATTAGAATGATATTTATAAAACTAGATGCAATTGAATGCATTTACCATGATCCCGTTATGAAAATTAGGAATGAAGATTTTTTGTTCATGTGTTGTAGATGGTCAGCGTGTTAATATTAGGAATAAAATTGTTGTTAATGGTGCAAGCCAAGTCAGGAGAGGGGTAATGCATAGACATTACTCTGGTGCTACAAAATAGCGCCGTTGTAATGGCAAAATTTTTGGAAACAGTTTGGTGCTAATGTTAACTTTTACAGAAATGCTATTTTTATAATTAAGAGTATCATAGAAAATAGTCTATATCAATATACTTCACACATCTGAAAACATGACCCTTACCTTACAATGTGGGACTATTCTCTTCTCGTGTTTTTAATAATTCGTTTCAATTCAAAAAAAATTCAATAATTTTCCACTTGAATTTTTCAAAAATTTTCTTTTCGAGCAATTGGAACGAGGACCCATTGAAGGGCAAGTCTCATGTTCTGTTATATATGATATAGGAGGGCCATATGTCTTTCAGCATAGACAAACAATGGATAACTGAATCAGATCTAAGATCTACATACTATGTAGACGGGGTGCAGAAGTTCATTAGTTTTGTTGAATAAAACGGTGGTAAGAAAGAAGTGTTTTTATGCCCTTGCACCCGGTGCAAAAGTACGAAGACGATCAAATTAGATGAAATTCATTTTCATTTGCTTAGATGGGGTATCATCCAATCATATACAGTGTGGTATTTTCATGGGGAAAAAAGGGCGGAGATGGAAAAACAACAACCAGTTAGTCATGATACAACTACTGATGAGTCTGAACATATTAGGATGGAAGATCTGGTCAATGATGCAGATAGATTTCATCATTTTCAACCTACAAATCTGTTGCCTGATCATGCTAATGTTGGAGAGCAGTCTACTGATTATCCAGATTGGTAGGCCAATGAAAGTAAAACGTATAAATCACTTTTTGGTAGCGTAAAAGAGCCACTGTATCCTTCATGTTCAAAAGGGATTACGAAGCTGTATGCAATTGTGAAACTGAATAGCTTGAAGACCCAATATGGCTTTTCAGATAATGGTGTAACTGCACTTCTCGAACTAATAAAGGAGTTACTCCCCGAAGGTAACACGCTGCCGACAAAGTACTCTAACGTGAAGAAGATCATTAAGCAAGTTGGGATGAATTACAAAACTTATGATGCATGCATCAATGATTGCATATTGTACTGGAAAGATGACGAGAACAAAGTTTCTTGTACAAATTGCAATGAACCTAGATATATGACATCATTAAACGAAGAGAGAAAATGCACCAAAGTACCTCGAAAGACATTAAGACATTTTCCTTTAATTTCTAGACTGAAGAGACTGTATACTATACTATGGATAGCATATGCGATGACCTGGCATGGTCGTGCCAAGTCTGATCCAACCGTAATGCGTCATCCATGTGACACTTCTCAATGGAAAGCCGTAGATTCTTTTGACCAAACTTTTGCTGCCGAGCCACGAAATGTCACACTTGGAATAACAACAGATAGTTTCTGTCCACATGCTTCTCTCTCTAACCCTTACAGTTGTTGGCTAGTAATCGTAGTACCATATAATCTTCCTCCATCTATGTGCATGAAAAGGGAGTTCTCAGTGTTAACATTGTTGATTTCTGGGCCAAAACAATCAGGAAAAAATATTGATGTTTATTTACAGCCGTTGATAGACGAGTTAAAGCAGTTATGGGAAGGAGTCGTTACATTTGACTCGTTACGTAAATCTGAGTTCACAATGAGAGCTAGGGTGCTGTGGACAATCCATGATCACCCTGCTTTTGGGACTTTATCGGGATGTACAACTCATGGTTACTTTGCATGTCCTATTTGTGGGGAAAACACTTGTTCTTATCATCTTCCTGAAAGTAAGAAGATGTGTTACATGGGACATCAAATGTTTCTTCCTAACAAACACAAGTTTCGATACGATAAGACAAATTTCAACAACGAACAAGAACTTCGTCGTCCTAAATGGCCATTGACTGGTTTTCAAGTTGAAAAGAAAGTAGCGAATATCAAAATGAAAGTTGGTAAACAAAAAGAAGAAATTGGTCGAAAACGGAAAAAATTAACCAATGAAGATGTTGACAATATTTCTGGATGGTATATGAGGTCTATCTTTTTTGATTTACCATATTGGAAAGCAAATTTGATCTGACATAATATTGATGTTATGCATACGGAGAAGAATGTCACGGAGCATCTCATCAGCACCATTATGGACCATAAAGATAAGTCAAAAGATGGCATCAATGCACGCAAGGATTTGAAAATCATAGGTATAAAACAAAAGTTGTGTGTGATGGAAGATCCTGAAACAAATAAAATAAGCATACCAAAGGCAACTTTCACTTTGAGCAAAGAAGAAAAGATACGGTTTTGCACTGTTTTGAAAAATCTAAAAGTGCCTAACAAATTCTCTTCTAATTTCCACAACAATGTGAGCATCAATCCTCCTGAACTAAGAAATATGAAGTCACATGATTACCATGTCATAATGCAGCATTTGCTTCCGGTATTGCTTCAACATTGTTATCCACAACATATGGATCTGCGAAATGCTGTTCATCGTATTAGTTTATTATTTAACATTTTGTGTTCAAAGGTGATCAATAGGAAACATCTTTTAAAAGCAAAGGCTAGCTCAGTAGAAGGAATGTGTGTTTTTGAAAAACATTTTCCACTTGCATTTTTTGACATCAGTGTCCACCTTATGGTTCATTTAGCCGATGAAGCGTTGATTTATGGCCCTGTCAGATATAGATGGATGTATCCATTTAAACGGTAAATTTCTAATTTCAGTTATGTACATCATTATTTCATATAAATAGCTACCGTCTACAATATATAATTGATCACATTTATAGGTTGATGAAAACATATAAAGGATATGTGTGCAATAAAAGATACATTGAAGGGTGCATTGTAGAAGGATATATCGTACAAGAAGCTAGTCTTTACTGCATGGAATATATGCCAAACGGAGGTGATGGCAATCATAAACGTACCCGCGAAGCATTTTTAGACGAGGATGATGAGTTTGCTGGTGAGATACCTCTAGATAATGGTAAAGATATAACGTTAACCCAAGTGCAGTTTGAACAAGTGCGTAGATGGGTCCTTAATAAGTACGATGGATTGGATGAATGGAAGAAGTAAGTTCGCGAACTTGTCCGGAATTTTAATTTTTTTAATTCATTTTATATATACATTTTGATATGTGTTTTCCGTAGGAGGTATAACTCCTATGTGAAAAGTACTAGATTTCAACCTCGAGGCAGGGCTACCACCGTGGAAGTCGTTCAAGGTTTTAATCTAGGGTTATGTAATGAGGTATAACATCGTCTTAAGTATTTCATGTGTTTATAAGTGTGCAATACACCTTCGTGATCATGCTTTTTTACTTATTTTTTTTATGTACCTGTTAAAGACCATCGATGTTGATCCAACTCTGTGCAGCTAGTACACGGGCCGAAGTTCATAACGCGTGGTTATATGAAGTACCAAGTGAATGGATTTTCATTTTCCATGAAAAAGTACGAAGACTGTATGGTAACACAAAATAGCGGTGTATGCATGAGAGCAATTACAAAATTTAGGGCGAGTGGTAAGGAAAATGACGTATTGTGGAGTCATTCAACAAATACTTGAGTTGGATTACACTGACTTCAAACAAACAGTTTTTTATTGTGATTAGGTAAAGGTCGAGGATAAAGTCAATGGTTGCAAAATAGATCCCATTTCAAACCTGATCATGGTAAATTTAGGAAAATTGAAGAACAAAAATAACGTGAACGACGAGCCATTTATTCTTACATCAGAAGCGAGTCAAATTTTCTACTCAAAAGATTTAAAAAATAATGGATGGTTTGTGGTCTTGCATACACCAAAACGGCTGATTACAAATATGGATGACATTGAGTTCCCTACCGTCTATCAATCCGCTTTTGAAGACAATGAAAAATTCGAAAACCTTACCAAATCCATATGTTAACTTATTAGTATTCGTACATCACAAGATTGCGTATCTGTATATTTTTAATTGCACGATTGTGTGTATGTATGGTTTTGAATATTTTATACATGGTTTTGATTTTCCTGGTTGTTTTGCAAGTTATAATTTGCAACATCTATGTATTCTTTTCTCCATTATGATGATATATTATATTTTGATCTTTTAAGGATTTGTTGGGTGATTAAGTACCAAGTTGTAGGAAGAAAATCGCAGAGTTTTGAGAATTTTGATCTTCAGAAGTTAGAGGATTTAATCAAGAGGATTTTTCACTTATATATTTAATACTATACTTTTCAGCTTTTATGACATGGTTAGAAAAAACGGATATTATAAACGTACTGTGTAATTGACATGTATGCGATTTGTTTTAGTGCTTTAATATTGGTACTTATGTACTATGAAAACAAGTAAGTTTGAATTATTGCATACAAAGTTACAAACAAAGCTTTTTAAATATTCTGTTAGCATTGCTTACAATCTTTATATCAAAATGCAATGAGAATTGGTTCAAAATCTTGGATACCAGACTTTAGTAAGAGGCATATCCTTTAAGGTTTTATCGTTAATCCATGGATTAGTGCATATCATAGTATTATTGCCATTGAATGTTACTCTTTTGATGCATTTCCATCTGTCAACTCTATGTTTAATCATATTCTTCATGGTGCTTGACATGTTGTCGTTATACTATAATTGCCAAAAAGTAGTGTGTTTGTAGTACTTGTTATTCATTTATTGTAACCGCATATTATCTTTGAAGTGGAGTTGTCAAATTAACTTTAGGAATGTTGTAGTTCTAAGGTTTGAAAGCTTTTCAAACCTATGTTACCTTTTGATTTAGGCATGTATAGTTTAGTCCATGCTATTTTGTGATATTTTCCAACACAGAAAAAATCAGCACAGAGATTGTCTAGTTTTAGGAGGGTAGATGTAGGCATGTGATAAACTAGAAGCCAATACAAAACCATTGGGGTAATGATTGGGTGGATTAACTCTTCCCTTCCTTCCATGGATAACATAATGTTGTCCCAATTTTGAACACGTCCATAACTCTTTGAAAAAGACTAGTGCAATCTGAGTAGTGTAAATAATTGCTAGAAATTAACACCCGCAAATACTTAACTGGACAAAATAACTCTTGAAGTTGTAGGATATATGGTATCTCATTTTTGTTATTGCATGTAACAACATAGTTTATAGTTATGCTTAACATAGTTTATAGTTATGCTTATATTTTGTAGTGAAAAAGGGATGGACTTGGTCACTTGAAGCTCAGGCTCAGCTATGGAAACTTGGAAATTTCAATCTCCAAACTATTTGTATTAAGTTATTAATGTGTTATTAAACTATGAATGTAATTAAATGATTTAAGAGACTATCTAAAATCTAGAATTGTAAACTGTATGTATTAAGCTATTTGTATTAAGCTCAAGCTCAGACCATATGCTGAAATATGGTAGAATTGTAAACTATCTAAACTATGCACTATTGGATTAATGTTGCTAGAATTGTAAACTATCAAAACTATGCGTGAGATCTTTGTTGTGCTTAATGAGCTTATATGTGTTGAATATACGGTTAATCCCAAATCTAGAATTAGTATCAAATTAAATAGGTACGTACGAGCAGGTCATTAGGTACGGCTTAAAAGCCGTATCTAACTAACAAGTTAGACACGGCCATCAACCGTATCAAATGACCTACAAGACGCGGTTCGAGGTTCACTTAGGTACGGCCTTAGGCCGTATCTAAATGGACAATTAGATACGGCTTTGAGCCATATCTAGTTCGACTATTAGATACGGCTTTTAGCCGTACCTAAATGGACAATAAGATACGGCTTTGAGCCGAATCACAACTATAAGCTCGCCAAATTTTGATACGGCTATAAGCCGTATCTAATTTTATAGTGAGGTAGAAGCATAAGGTTGAAAGGTGCTTCTAATAGGGGCGAAACCCACTTTTCTAGATAAAAGCTGATTAATGCCAATTGAAGAAAATACTTTCTAACAAACCTGCCTACTTGTAAATATGTGATTGGTTGCCTTAACTTTTCAAATTTTTTACAAAAATAACTGCCACATATTTTCAGATCTAAAGCAAGATTAATTTAACAAATAAGCCCTTCCATTAAGCAAAACAATTAAATCATTTAGGTCCTCCTTTCAAAATAATTTAATTCTCATAGAAAATCACTTAGGAAAAATCTCCAAAACACATAGATATTCACTTTTGATATGTTATCTAACATATATAAAATTCAGACCCAAATTCTTAATATAATTTCTGAAATAAATTTCTAAACCCAATTTATCATATTTTCCTTTAAAAAGTCATAATAAATTCTTCTAACTTGGAATTATGAAAATTAAAACCCAACTCCAAAATCATGTTTTATATATCATAAATGTTCTCATGGCATTCGTAATCAATTATAATCGGTTTTACCCTTAAAACCATGTAAAATCATATTTAAACAATCTTATTTAAATCTAACTTGTTATAATCTAAGGATATCATCATCCAAATTATATTAAAATGGATTTAATCTTAAATCTAAGAACAAATGATCGTAAACACAAAATAGAGATGATATAGATTATTATTCACCTTGATTAGGATAAGGAGATTGGATTGAGATTGAGATTTATTACTCTTGCTTTAATTCCTTATCTTTTGATTTAATTTCTTCTCTTTTCTCCTAGTAATTGCAGGCTTCTCTCCTTATGATTACGTTTTATATTTTGTGAAAGTGAGAAAATGAACGTGAATGTTATAAGGAACGAGAATATATAAGGGTTATGATAATAAGGTGCATCTATTTCCTAGTGTGCCTTTGTGTAATTTTAATGAGCTTACAAACCATTCTTAAGCCCATTTATTTTATTAAGCATGACCCTTGAGTATTTATTCAAATTCTCAATCCCCTTATCACTTAATTTTTATATTATTCTATTTAATTTATCTAATTAAATTTCTTGAATAATGTTATTAAAAATTAGGGATGTTACATAGTTCTAGAAAACTTGCTTTAAGAAGTTTGAGAACTTGCTGTTGAAGGTCAATTGCACCTAGAATAGGAAAATATGCTTTCGGAAGATAATATTGATGAAGGAAACACACACCAAATGGAAGTTAACAATGGAAAGCCAGAGCCAGGATCCTCTGCTCAACATAAAGAAGTGGCCAGAGGACAGTTTTACAAGACGATCCGTGAATTTAACCAGAAAATGGCGGATAGCTAGAAAGCTCTCATAGGTAAGATGGATGCATCAATAACCTTGCATCCACTAACAAAAAGAAGAGTTAGAAGAGAAAATTCTCCATTAATTGAACAAGAGATCTCTTTAGTTTTTGGCCAAAAAAGTAGGGATGGAAAGCGAAAACAAAAGGAAGTAACCGCTAGAGTTGTAGGAGTCATTGCAGCAGGAGGTAGGAGCACTTACCTTGTAAGAAAACAACTCGATATTGAGACAAGACAACTTGGTACCAACCTAAATAATCCACTTGATGATGCTCCGGAGGAAGGTGCGATGGTGATTCCCAACTCTAATGATTTTCATATGATAGATGATGATGATTTTGGACTAAAAGTTGGAGGAAATCCTATCGAAGTTCAAGTAGCCACAGCTGTACCAACCCCACGGCAACGGGATACTACATGAATGGTTCTGTGATAACCCAGATTTTTAGACATCTGTTGATTGGCAATAAATGAGGTTAAATTTATTAAAATACTAATTTTTAAAATTGAACATATAAAATTCTGATAAATGTCAAGATATCCCGAAATTTTAGGCAAATTAATATGTAATAAATTCTTTTATAAATCATTTATTATATTCTGAAATTTATCCTTTTGTAAGAAAATAAAATAAGTATTAATTTGAATATATATAAGTAGATTTTATAAGGAGAATTTGGATTTGAAATTCAAATGTAAATATCTTAGAAATAAATTTGATTTTAAAATTTATATGTACATATGATTATTATTAGTATATAATTAATCCTATATATTGTCTTTAAAGGATTTTGTAAATATAAATAAAGGATATATTAAACTAGTATATTTGTATAATTATTTTTAAATATATAATTGGGTTTCATTTCATTTTCTTTCAAATTTTATATAAGATAAATAAAGGGAAGTTTAAATATTAAAAGCACTTAAAACATTTATAAATATAAAACTAAATGGAAAATATTATAAATATATATATAATAAAAACATATTAATATGCAGAATTACACATGTAAACTAATTCTTTATGCTTTATAACAGGTGCAAAAAAATTACAAAATGTAATTACAAGTGTAAGTTATTTCAACAAGTGTCATTATCTTCTTCATTTTTTTTAAAATAACAAATAAAAGATTAAACTAGGCTATAAATTATCTCTACCCTACTCTTGTCTTTCTTTTATCCGTTCATTCTAAAAGCAAAACAAGAGAAACAAAAGTCTGCAACAAAATCAAACCAGAAATTTAATCAAGCAATCATCTACCTGAATCATCAAGCAACTTCAAAACTAAGTCAAAACCAAGAATCAACCCAAAGCATTTCAGATCAAGGATCAACAAATCCAGTAATAAATCTAAATCAAAGATCAAACTTGATTCAAAAACTTCCAGTCTCAAGCTTTCAATTCCAGTTTCAAACTTCACTGTTCATTCATTAACAGGTGAGTAAACTCTTAGAAATGGATACATCTTGGATTGGTATGTGATGGATCCTTGAAGTATTATATGGAGTATGCTGTGCATGTTGATTTTATGCATATATTTATGTGTTAGTATTTGTGTTTATGATTGGGAATAGGCAAAACATGCCTCTGTTCCAAATATTACAGGTTTAATCCTGATTCAAAAATTTAAATCATCCAACTGAATGATTTTTAGGCTTTGATCTCTGAACAAAGTATTTTCGTTTAAACATAAATTAAAATTTGAAAATATATTTAAGTAGGATAGATTTTAATATCATCTGGCTAATGGAAAGAACAGTGACACCTGTGACGATCCGATTTTCTCACCAAAGAAAATCGTATCATCTTTAAGAAAGAAAGGGATAGAAAAGAGAAAAGAAAGAAGAGAAAGAAGAAATAACATCAGAATCTTAATAGCGGAATGAATAAATTGTATTAATCACATATATATTACATAGTATACAACACTAACCAGAGTTACACAGATTACACATCACATACTAGACAGTTATAAACACCTGTCTAGTTATTACAACTCAACAAAGAAATACCAATACAGAGAACACACGGTGGAAACTATATATCTAACGCCGAAGCCTCCTGCTCCATTACTCCTCCACATTTCGTCAAAATCTAACCTGAATGTGCTTTTGATCTTAAAACTCAGTTGCATGTTTTGCTTTTTAAAGACTTTAATCTTGATTCACTGTAATGCTTTGCTCCTGATAACAATTGCATGCATCCAGATAAAAGGAAATGCAGGCCTGGATAAAGTTTCAAAACAGAAGTGCAAATCATATAAACTTGTAGCCCCTTCAAATTCATTAACCTGAAAGCAATTCTGCAATTCAAAAACCTGTGACGACCCGACTTTCTCACCATAGAAAATCGCATCATCATTAAGAAAGAAAGGGATAAAAAAGAGAAAAGAAAGAAGAAAAAGAAGAAACAACATCAGAATCTCAACAGCGGAACGAATAAATTATATTAATAACATAAGTATTACATAACATACAACAACTATCAGAGTTACACAGACAATACATCACATACTAGACAGTTATAAACACATGTCTAGTTATTACAACTCAAAACACAATACAGAAAACACTCAGAGATACCAACACAATGGAACACTATATTTATATCTACACGCAGAAGCCTCCTGCTCCATTGCTCCTCCATAATTCGTCAAAGCTAACCTGAATCCCTTGGCTACTCGTAAAAATTTGAGTACCCAAGAGTTTAAGAAAAACAGAAATAAACTCCGGGTCAGACACGAGTCTGGTGTGAGTAACATGTTAAAGTTACTTAACTTTGAAAAACCTTTGAAAACAAAAGGTATCACGTAAGACTTTCCACACATAAACATGGATAAGTTTTTACCTTACGCTAACCAAAACATTTGATTGGAAATCCAGTGATATTATAATAGGTCTAGGGTTTTCAAGTAAATATGAATAGCCGAAATTGTTACATCCATTAAATTCCAGCTACTAGCCACAAAAGTGGGTAGTACAATCAAAACCGATGGCACTTATTGGATTTTGGATTCCATACAATGGCAGAGCTACCGGGGTACCGGCCGTCACAGTACGTGGCCTAGATCACCGTATCGAGGATCACTCCCAATCCCCTGCAACACAAAGCCGAAACCATTCCTTACTGAACAGTTCCGAACAAGACCACCCCGCAGTTGTGATCAGCAACCGCACCACACAGCCGAAATAAAAAGGGACATCTAGACAGGGATGACCTCACCCTGAAATAAATCATTTAAAATTGTTTATTTTGTTATTTTCAAATAATAATTATAATACCTAGTTTTTTTTATAAACATAAATTGATTTTTAGAAATAGGATTTGTTATTTTTAAAATTTAATGGTAGTAATATATGCATCTATATATAACTTGATTTTTAAATTAGGTTTTATAATTTAATTTAAATTTGAATTCAATGTTTTGAGATTTAAAAGAATAAATACTTAAAAATATTAGGATAAGCTTTTATTTATAATTTGTTTTTTTCATTTCTTTTTAATTAAAAAAGGGAGAAATTTATTTATATATACATAAAAAGGAATAAATTAAGATTTAAAAGCTTTTATAAACAATTTAGATTAAAATAAAATATTTAAGAGACATGTGTAAATCTCTTAAATTACTTAAGAATTAATCACTTTACCTTGCTTAACCAATCATTAATTAATTAATCACAATCATTTAATTAATTAATCACTTCTTAATTATCCTTATTATCAATTAATTAATCTTTAATTAATTATTAATCCTTTAATTAATTATTAATAACTCCAATTATCCATTATTAAAACTTGATTAAAAATTAATCATTCCTTTATTGATTACTAATTAACCCTTATTTAACAATTAATTAATCTTAATTAATTGCTTAATTAATTACAAGTTATAAATTAATTTAGTTACTTAATTAATTGTAATTTATTAACCTTAATCATTTAATTAATTAAGTCTTAATCACTAATTAATTAACTATTAATTATAAATTAATTAATGTTTAATTACTTAATTAATTAACCCTAATTATTAAATTTAATAACTCTTAACTATTAATTAATTAATCACTAATCACTTAAGTAATTAATTACTAATCATTTATTAATTAATTACTAATCATTTCTTTTTAATTAAATAATTAATTATCAATTAATTATAATTATATAAATCTTTAACTACTTAAACAAAGTAATTAAGGTTAAATTAATTAATAATTTTAGATTAATTAATTTGTTAAGGTTTAATTAATTAATTATGGATTAATTAATTGATAATTCTTCGACTACTCATACATAATATGAGTACCCAAGAGTTTAATAAAATAGAAAATAAACACTCGGGTCAGACAGGGGTCTGGTTAGCTTGACGAATTCTGGAGGAGATATGGAGCAGGAGGCTTCAGCGTGTAGATATATTATGGTTCCACTGTGTTTGAAATTGTATCTGTATCTTGTGATATCTTGAGTTGTATAGTTAGACAGATGTTTATAACTATCTAATATGTGTTGTATAGATCGTGTAACTCTGATGTATATGATACTATGTAATATTTTATGTGATATATTATATTTCATTCGTTCCGCTGTGAGTATCTGATGTTATTGTGTTTCTTCTTTCTTATCTTTTCTTCTTCTATCCCTTTCTTTCTTAATTCATGATGCGTTTTTCTGGAGATAGAAAAACGGGTCGTGACAGCTTGGTGACGACCTGACTTTCTCACCACAGAAAATCGCATCATCGTGAAGAAAGAAAGGGATAGAAAAGAGAAAAGAAAGAGAAGAAAGAAGAAATAACATCAGAATCTCAACATAGGAATGAATAAATTATATTAATAGCATAAATATTACATAGTATACAACACTAATCAGAGTTACACAGAATTTACATCACATACTAAACCTTTATAAACGCCTGTCTAGGTATTACAACTCAATACAGCTCAACAAAGAAATACCAATACAGAGTACACACAGCAGAAACTATATATCTAACGCCGAAGCCTTCTGCTCCATTGCTCCTCCAAAATTCATCAAAATTTACCTGAATCCCTTGGCCACTCGAAAAAATTTGAGTACCCAAGAGTTTAAGAAAACAGAAGATAAACTCCGGGTCAGACATGGGTCTGGTGTGAGTAACAGGTTAAAGTTGCTTAACTTTGAAAAACCTTTGAAAAGAAAGGTATCACGTAAGACTTCCCACACATAAACATGGAAATTTTTTTACCTTATGCTAACCAAAACATTTGATAGGAAATCCAGTGATATTATAATAGGTCTAGGGTTTTCAAGTAAATATGACATAGCCGAAATTGTTACATTCATTAAATTCCACCTACTAGCCATAAAAGTGAGTAATACAATCAAAACCGTTGGCACTTATCGGATTTTGGATTCTATCAATGGCAGGGCTACCGGGGTACCGTCCGTCACAGTACGTGGCCTAGATCAACGTATCGAGGATCACTCCCAATCCCCCGCAACACAAGACCGGAACCATCCCTTAGGTGGGATCAGCAACCGCACTACTAAGCCAAAATAAAAGGGACATCTAGACATGAATGACCTTACCCGGAAATAGGTGCTGCCCACCAAGCCTTGCTGCATATCCCCTGATTTTCAGTCATTCCCGGTTGATGAGGCTTGAGGCTAAGCGTTACCTTTTAGAACGTTTCACTTAGAATGCCCATCGCCCACCTGACGATGTTCCGAAAGCATTCGTCCATACAAGTCCGTCTCGGGTTCGAACGGAACCGAAGGCACTACTCCTACTACATCCATTTTGGAAATATCCTCAGGATTAGTAGCGACTAGCCCTTGCACTTCACTGCTCCATCTTCGACTCCCAACACGTTTTTCCACGAAACGTACAAATCGGATCGATGTGGTTTTCGAGAAATAAATCTCGATCCTGGTCTCTTCGAAACGATCAACACATTTGTTCAATATTGATAGTCGGTGATTTAACTATCAATTAACATTCACAAACATCCATCACAAAATAAATAATTTCCCATATTATTTATTTTCCTCAAAAATATCTTTACAAGATATATTTTCGTTTTCAAACCACTTTGAAACAGCTTCACACCCAACTCTTTCCATGGAATAGATTTCTCAAATTGTTATTTCCCTTGAAACATCCAAGCACCAATGTTTAAGGTTTAAAATAACTTAAATTCTTTATTCTTGAAAATACATTAAACATTTATATTAAAACTTCTTACATACATAATTTAAAATACATATATGAACTTTAAAAAAAAAAAGAAATATCTCAAATAAAACTGCTTAATAAAATATAAATTATTATTTATTTATTTTTTTAAAATAAAGTTAGTCCTACTAGATTTTAAAATAAAGGTATGAAATTCTATACAAGTTTTAAAATAAGACTTTAACTAATTATCTTTAAAATATAACCATTTACAAACATAAATATTAATAATATCACTTTGAAACTTAAAGCCAATTTTTGCTTAATTAATTATTACTATAACCACTTTAGTACATATTTATTTTTGAAAATTTCTGCAATCCTACATAAGAATTTTTCTTAAAACATTCTTTTAAAATCAAATTTAAAACTTTTATCTTATACTTAGAAATCTACTTAAACGTACTTGGCTTTCAGGGAAATACACTTCCGTTTAGGATAACCCAAGGAATTCTTTTTATCAATCCAACTTGATTTACAGTGAATAATTGGTTAAAGTCTTTAAAAAGCAAAACATGCAACTGAGTTTTAAGACCATAAGAACTACAGCAACTCAAAGCTTTGAAAATTAGAGCACATTCCAGTTCAAGTTTTTCAATAAACAAAGTGCTCTGCTCATAAAAATGTCTGGTGAGTAACATCACTCTTCTTAAATTTAAGTACGAATTCTAGTTGCTTGTTTTACTCTGGAAATATGCTTGTTTGTATGCCATTTACAAGTTCAATTGCTGATATATATATATATGTATGTATGTATGTATGTATGTATGTATGTATGTATGTATGTATGTATGTATGTATGTATGTATGTATGTATGTATGAATGTATGAAGTAGTGCATGCTGCAGGGTAACTTAGTTTTCCGTTCTTAAGTTCCAGGACCCAGTATCGTCAGAAGTATTTTGTGAATAAGAGACGAAGAAATTTGGATTCCGGAGTTGGATATTTGTGGGTAAGTTTTCTCCGAGCTAAAAAGCTATAAGATTGAGTAAGACTGGGTAAGTCATCTCCGAGGTGTTTTGGATCTTTTCTGTGTTCTTATGAGAATTGGTGTTTGATTTTCAAGGTTGAATTATCAGTTTGGATTACTGGGATTCAATGCGTTTCACGTATCTCCGAGGGAGTGTGATATTATAATAGTGTCTAGGGTTTTCAAGTAAATAAAAAATAGCCGAAATTGTTACATTATTAAATTCCAGCTATTAGCCACAAAAAAGGGTAATACAAACAAAACTGTAGGGTCTCGTAGGAAGAATGGGTTTCCATCAAATGTTATGGTTAGCGTAAGGTAAAAACTTTTCCATGTTTATGTGTGGCAAGTCTTACGTGATACCTTTTTCTTTCAATGGGTTTTCTAAAGTTAAGCAATTTTAACCCGTTTACTCACACCAAACCCCTGTCTGACCCGAGTGTTTATTTTCTGTTCTATTAAACTCTTGGGTACTCATATTATGTATGAGTAGTCGAGGGATTCATGTTAGCTTGACGAATTCTGGAGGAGTTTTGAAGCAGGAGGCTTCCGTGTGTAGATATATTATGGTTCCGCTGTGTTTGTGTTGTGTCTGTATCTTGTGATAGCTTGAGTTGTATAGTTAGACAGATGTTTATAACTATCTAATATGTGTTGTATAAGTTGTGTACTCTGATGTATATGATACTATGTAATATTTTATGTGATATATTATATTTCATTTGTTCCGCTGTGAGTATCTAATGTTGTTGAGTTTCTTCTTTCTTATCTTTTCTTCTTCTATCCCTTTCTTTCTTAATTCATGATGCGTTTTTCTGGAGATAGAAAAACGGGTCGTGATGAGACTTTGGAAACATGTTAAAATCAAATATCAAAATTCTTAGATTCATTTATATAATCTTGTTCGCCATCAAGAATCATGAATTTTAAGAAGTGAATCCAGATTTTTAATGCTAGATCGTGCGACGACCCGCCTTTCTCTCCATAGAAAGACACATCATCTTTAAGAAAGAAAAAGGTAGAAATAGAATAGATAGAAGAAAAGAACTTAACAAAATCAGAATCTCACAACGGAATGGAATAAAATATAATATACAACCTAACTATTACATAGTCATTTACAACAGAGTTATACAGATACAACAACACAAGATAGACAGTTATAAAAGTCTGTCTATTCTACAACTCACATACAACACAAACATCACAGAGACACATCACAGCGGAAAACACCATATAACTACAAACGCTGAAGCCTCCTGCTCCACATCTCCTCCAGTATTCGTCAAAGCAGACCTGAATCCCTCGGCTACTCGTAAAAAATTTGAGTACCCAAGAGTTTAAGAAAAATAGAATAAACTCCGGGTCAGACATGAGTCTGGTGTGAGTAAACGGGTTAAAGTTGCTTAACTTTTAAAAACCTTTGAAAACAAAAGGTATCACGTAAGACACCCCACACATAAACATGGGCAAGTTTTCACCTTACGCTAACCAAAACATTTGATAGGAAAATTCAGTGATATTATAATAGTGTCTAGGGTTTTCAAGTAAATAGAAAATAGCCGAAATTGTTACATGATTAATTTCCAGCTACTAGCCACAAAAGTGGGTAATACAATCAAAACCGTAAGGGCACGTAGGAAGAATGGGTTTCCATCAATGGCAGGGCCACTGGGGTACCGCACGTCATAGTACGTGGCCTAGATCACCGTACCAAGGATCACTCCCAATCCCCTGCAACACAAAGCTAGAACCATTCCTTACTAAACAGTTCCGAACAAGACAACCCCGGCGATTCTAGCTAGCAACGACCCACACAGCCGAATAAAAAGGGACATCTAGACAGGGGTAAATCTCGTCCTACTTGGGCATGACCCACTTAGCCTTGTTGCACTACCCCTGTTTTAGCCATTCCTGGTTGATGAGGCTTGAGGCTGCGATTACCTTTATAGAACACATCTATCTTAGAATGCTCATCGTCCACCTGACGATGTTCTGAAAGCATTCAATCCATACAACTTCGTTCCGGGTTCGAAAGAAATCGAAGGCATTATCTCGTTATACTCATTTTGGAATCACCCTTAGAGTTAACGACAATAACCCTTGCACTCTGAAATCTTCATCTCGAACCTGAAAGTACTATCTCTGTTATACTCGTATTGGAATCACCCTCGGAGTTTTTAACGACAAATAGTTCTTACATTTGATTCTTCAACTCGTTTTTTTCTTGAATTCACGACCTAACGTTAACTGGGATCGATGTGGTTTTCGAATAATCAAATTTGATACCCGATCCCGGTCTCATCGAACCAAATGTGTCTTAAAGGCCAAGTTGTTTAAAGGTTTAAATAATTCAATTCAATTCAATACAATTCAATTAAATGCTTTGAATTCACACAGCATTAACACAGATAAATATCACACATTTATCATTGATATAATCAATATCATATCACAGAATTCACAACATATCATCAATAGATATCAACCCAATAGATATCATCCAATACAGACATTCAACAAACAATCATCCATAAGCAAGCATTATCAATTCATACCATAATTATTTAATTACTTAAATTAAAGTAACTCCTTAAGAATTAATAGTGTCTAGGGTATCACGTAAGACTCTCCACACATAAACATGGGTAAATTTTTACCTTACGCTAACCAAAACATTTGATAGGAAATTCAGTAATATTATAATAGTGCCTAGGGTTTTCAAATAAATAGAAAATAGCTGAAATTGTTACATGATTAAATTCCAGCTACTAGCCACAAAAGTGGGTAATACAATCAAAACCGTAAGGGCACGTAGGAAGAATGGGTTTCCATCAATGGCAGGGCTACTGGGGTACCGCCCGTCACAGTACGTGGCCTAGATCACCGTACCGGGGATCACTTCCAATCCTCTGCAACACAAAGCCGGAACCATTCCTTACTGAATAGTTCCGAACAAGACAACCTCGGCGATTCTTGCCAGCAACCGCCCACACAGCCGAATAAAAAGGGACATCTTGACAGGGGTAAATCTCCTCCTACTTGGGCAAGACCCACTTAGCCTTGCCGCACCTCTCCTTTTTTAGCCATTCCCGGTTGATGAGGCTTGAGGCTGCGATTACCTTTATAGAACACATCTATCTTAGAATGCTCATCGTCCACCTGACGATGTTCTGAAAGCATTCAATCCATACAACTTCGTTCCGGGTTCGAACGAAACCGAAGGCATTATCTCATTACACTCACTTTGGAATCACCCTCAGAGTTAACGACAATAACTCTTTCACTCTGAAATCTCCATCTCGAACCTAAAAGTACTATCTCCGTTATACTCGTATTGGAATCACCCTTAGAGTTTTTAACGACCAATAGTTCTTACACTTCTAGTCTTCAACTCGATCTTCACTTGAATTCACGACCTAACGTTTAACTGGGATCGATGTGGTTTTCGGATAATCAAATTTGATACCCGATCCCGGTGTCATCGAACCAAACGTGTCTTGAAGGCCAAGTTGTTTAAAGGTTTAAACAATTCAATTCAATTCAATACAATTCAATTAAATGCTTTGAATTCACACAACATTAACACAGATAAGTATAACACATTTATCATTGATATAATCAATATCATATCACAGAATGTCACAACATATCATCAATAGATATCAACCCAATAGATATCATCCAATACAGACATTCAACAAACAATCATCCATAAGCAAGCATTATCAATTCATACCATAATTAATTTAATTACTTAAATTAAATTAACTCCTTAAGAATTAATTACTTAATCTTGCTCATACAATCATTAATTAATTACTAACCTTAACTAATTAATCACTTCTTGATTAACTTAATTAATCAATTTATCAATCCCTAATTCCAGATTAATTATCCTTTAATTATCAATTAATAATCCTTAATTATCAATTAATCTCCTTCAATACAAAGTAATTAGTCCTTAATTATTTTCATAATCAATTAATTTAACCATTAATTACTTGATTAATTATTCATCAATTATCGATTAATAACCTCAATTATTAATCAATATCTCTTAATACAAATTAATTAATCCATAATTACTTTCATAATTAATTAATTAACCTTTAATTAACTAATTAATTATCTCTTAATTATTAACTAATAAACCTAATTATTAATTATTAATTATTAATTAACAACTTAATTACATATTAATTATTCCTTAACTACCAGTTGATTAACCATTTGATTAATCCTTAATTAACTGTTAAGCTATCTTAATTAACAGATAATCAATCCTTAATTACCATTTGATTAATCCTTAATTACCATTGATTAATCAATTAATTACCATTTTAAAATTTCTTAATTAATCCTTAATCATGGATTAATTATTCTTAAATTATTAATTAATAAAACCTTAACTATGAATTAATAAACTTAATTACAAATTAAGCACTTCTTAATTATTGATTAAGTAACCTTTATTTACTTAATTAACTACTCATTAATTACTTAATTATCAAATCTTAACCACTTGATTAATTAAGTTTAACTACACTTAATTACTTGATTTATTAAGCTCTGATCATTAATTAATAATCTAGTTAATGATCTTTTAATTACGTTTTAATTAATTAATTAATCTTTAATCCTTAATCATTTATTAATCAAGTAAATTATTTTCCTTAATTAATTTCTTAATCAATCCTTTATAATTAAACTAATTAATTAAACTTAATTTCTTTAAATTAACTTAATCAAAATTAAGACATTAAAATATTAATTAAGATAAAACATTATCTTGTTGCATCTTTATTACCATTAACATAATTACCCATTTATCTTTAAAATTTTCTTAATTAAATCATTAATTAAGCTTTAATATAAATAATCATTAATATTTAAAATTTAAAGTTATCAAAACATAATTTTAAATAGCTTAAACATTTATCAATTAATAGTTTAAAATCTATTTTCAATTTGAATTTTAAAAACTTGTCTTTTAATATAAACTTTTAAAATTATATTCATAACTCAATTTTAAAATCACTTTAAAATTTCTTAACAAAGTTTAAATTTATCAAACTTCAAAACTTCTTAAATCCAAAATGTTTAAGAAAACATTTATTTAACATCAAGTAATATATATAAAAGTTTAAACCAATTTAAATTTTTAAATTTCAAATAACAAGTTTCAGAAACTTTTTAAAACCTTAATTACTGTTTTAAGCTCCTGCTTCAGGTCGAACCTGTAGCTCACTCGGGTCGAAACCCGAGTTCCCCTTCTTCCTTTTTTTTAAACTTTGATTAAATTTAAGTTTCTAAAAATACAGGCAAACCATCCCCAACATACTCGAGAACGAATTCGAGCATTCCACCCCAGTTCTCGAACACAACTTCGAGCAATCTCACAAACCAAAAATACCGACACCCAAACGACTCTGTGCACATGCACACCGCCGTAGGTTGCCTCCGACCATTGTCAATGCCTTCGGCATGTCACTCATCATCACTTTAACACAAAATGACCACCCAAATGCTCGCATGCACCTCGAATTGAAATCGAGTATTTTGATGGACCTGAACCCAAAATGACCATCAGCCAATTTGCTTCGTCCTCAACGCTCCGACCACCAGAGGTCAGTCCCTTCCGGCCACATCCTGCCGAACCCTTGCGCCACCAATTCGTAGAGTTACGCCACGCTCGATCACGCTGAGACAAAGCACAGGCCACAAATTCAAGCTCCAACTAAAACTAGGGCATAAAATAAATTCCGATCACCGCCAACGCTACAGCCCTCTATAGCCTCAACCACCATTTTTGCCTGAACCCCCATTACCTCTTTCACCTCCAGTAGCAATCCCGACCACTCCAATTGCTTCAGCCTCCAGAAATTACCCAAAACCCATTTTCCAACAAACCCCAAAATTCACCTTCATTCCAACATTAAAATTTTCGATTTTTTTTTAAAAATCATAAATTCCAACGATGATTCGATATATATATATATTTATATATATATATATATGAATCAACATAACACAATATTTGATTTATTACATTGTATAAGTTACCACTACAATTTCTTGTTTACAGGTAATTTTCCAAACTTAAATTACTTAGACATATTTTTATAATCTAGATGAGTTTATACTTGATTAATATATTTGAAACCCAAAGCTTTAAAGTGTTTATATGGAAAGTTTGAATTTTTGTTTATTTATAAATCTCTGTAATCGGGTATGAGCAGAGAGCACAAATTACAGGCATGCAAATTCAAATGCATTAATAACTACATATTGTATACTACTATCCACACATGCAAGAATCAATATCATAGTAATCACTTAAGCAACAAAATTAACCTTCTTAAGTTTAAAAATTAGATGTTTACTCACCTTTTTGAATTAGCAAAGAGTTTCAAAAACTGGACTGAACTGAGCCCCTTTTGATAGTTTGAAAACTGTGTTTTGATACTGCTTAATTCTTGAAAGCTTTGAATATTACTGATGTTGTTGACTTCTGAACTTGGTATTGCTCAAACTTAGGAACTGAAATGCTTGGTATTGGATTGCTTTAAAACTGGAACAAGATGATGATCAAGACTTTTGAAAATGGGTTGTTTTCCAGGTTGCATTTACACTTGAAACTTGATTCACAGGCTTGATAAAAAGTATTACATGGTTTTCCTTTTGAGGATTTTGGGATGAAGATTTACTATAGACTTTTGAACTATAGATTTGAGGAAAAATGCATTTACAAGTTTGATGAAAATATTACAACTTGCCTTGAAAATGCTTGAAGTGTTCTTGAGAAAATGTTTACAGGGTTGTAAAAATGTTTTCAGGCTTGAGGTTGCAGTTTTGAAGTTTTCTACAGGCTTCGAAAATAATTCTGGTTTCAGGCTTTTATAAAAGAAGTTTTTCAGGCCTTGAAAAATTGGTTATAGGGTTTTGAAAGTTATTTGCAGTGTTTGATTGCAAGCCTTGAAATTTGTTTCAGAGGAGATATAAATTCTGGTTTGAGAAGAAATTACAGGCTTGCATTTGAAAAGGGAAAAAGAAATGCTACAGGCTTTAAACTTGAGGATTTGAATATTTTTCAGGCTTGAAGTTACAGGGTTATGATTTTTTGGTTTGCATATGAGAATATTTCAGTTTTGATTTGGGAAATGGAATACAAAGAGTGGCTATTAATTTCTGAATTCAAAGAATAAGAATGAAGAAGGAATGGAAGTTTATATGATGTAATTTAAGGTTTATTAAAAAAAATAACAAAGAGGGACACTTGTTTAAATTTTGTTTACATTTGTCATTACTAATCCTAATCTATTTACACATGTTAATAAATAAGCTCTAAAATTTAACACATGTCCTTTCTTATTTTTAAATTATTTTTAGATGATTTTTAAAAGCCTTTATTATTAATTTTATTAATATGCAAGTACTTTACTAATTTATAATTGCCTTTTCTTATTTTATAAAAATAAAACTTTTAAAAGAAAATCAAATAAAAACCACATAGATTCTTAATAAAATCATATAAAATTATTTGGTCCATTTTAAATGCTAATTTAAATGCTTCTGCATTTATTTACTACTAAATAAATATTTTCCAAATTTATATAAATAAAATTCTTTTGTTTAAATTATTATGAAACAAATCTTATTTTTAAAATAAAAACTTTTATTCATAGATCATTTTATATACAAAATTATTTTCAAGATATAAATTCTTTTTAAATTTCAAATTCCAATTCAAATTTCAAATTTTAAATTCAAATTCAATCTAAAGTTCAATTTAAAATCAAATCAAATATATCTATATTAAATTAAACAAACACACTATTAAATTAAGAAATATTAAATTCTAATTTTAAAGTTAATTTTTAAATAAACATATATTTAAACAACACTTATTAAATTGAAATGTTAAGCCTATTAAAATCAAATTTATAAAATAACACAAATTAAATAATTATTCTATTTAAAATCAATTTATCTCTAAATTTAAAAACATCACCTAAATTATATTTTGGTTGTTTATATTTGAAGATAACAATTTTATCAATTTAAATGATTTAATTAAGAGATTATCTCATTTTAAATTCTCTGAAATTCCGGAATATACATTCCTCCCCCCTTAAAAGAATTTCGTCCTCGAAATTTAAAATAAAGATAATCCAAAATATTTTATTTTATTTTAACCATTCAAGCATTCCTATTAACCAAACATTATCAACCAACAACAATCCATCCAAATAAACAGTTTATTTAGACAAACAATTCATTCAATCAAACAATCCTAGCTATTCGAACATAGATCCAGATAAGTCTTCCTAAAAACTATTCAGAGTTTCCCTAGACAAACTCTGAAATCCTAACTCCACAACAAAAGATGGATCTTTCACGTATTTCCTCAGATGAGATACGTGAAAAATAATGTGAATTCCAGCCATCCAAACTGGCAATTCAACCTTGAAGACTACGACACTAATCTTCTCCTGATAAGCTTCACCATCGCAGATACCACACGGACCACGATTGGACCAAGAACCAGACGATCTTCTGACTCTACTCAACAGAATGGAATTCTACAAGGTCTTCTAAATAAGGCTTCATAGGATGCCATCTAGATACTCGCCTGATAACTATATGAGAATTCCAATAAATGCAGATGATCCTCCTAACATCCACAAAAATAAAAAACACACGCTCTCTCAAATCTTCTAAGATTTGGTTCAGCCTTTCCGTTGGTCTGGGAATGATAAGCTATACCCAAATTAAATTATGAATCCAAAGTTGATCACAACGCCTCCCAAACTAGCTGGAGAAGATAAGATCACTATTGCTAACAATGCTGACTGAAACACCAAGTAGTCAGACAAACTCTCAAGCAAACTCAGCCAAAGATGCTACAGAACAGATTGCCTCAACCAGAATAAGATGGACGTTCTTAGCCAATTGGTCTATAATCACCTATATTCCTTTATTTCCCTTTTTGGTCCTTTGCAAACCGTCGAAGAAATCCAAAGAAATCACTTTCCACTGGAACTTCCAAAAGATGCAACAAACCGACGGTTTCTGTTGGTCACCAACATCTACTGACAGATCGCACCTCCAAAGATGAAAGTAGCTACATCCTACGTCGTACTTGGCCACCAGAAGATTCTCTTCATATCCATATATTTCTGAACACCCTGGGTTGGACACAACCTGGAGCGATGACTCCCTGCCAAAACTTCTTGCTTAAAAATCCAAGAATTCGGAACACAGATCCTTTTCGATGATCCTCAATGTTCCTTTGACCATCCATCTCAAAATTGGAACACTGACCATCATTGACTCACTTCATCCATCTCAGACACACACAAACGTCCGAGCAGATCTCAAACTTATTCTTGCCATCAGAGATAGCTAGAATAGGCACACTAGTCAGCCTTGCCTTCAATCCAAGAAAATCTCTTTACACTCGGGTCCACTTAAGCTTCCTGAAGAACTCTGCCAAACCAAAAAACTTCGGTTGCTTCTACTCCTGAATAGTAGCTATCCAGGCTGGATCTACAGAAATACCATTACCAAAACAAAATGCTTCATCAAAGCCTCTAATCCCAACTCCAAATGTTGCTAGCTCTCCCCTTCGAACTTGGAGTAGACAAGAAAAACATTGATGAAAACAAGGACAACTTATACCACACATCCTAAAAACTCGATTCATCAAATCCATACAGAATCTCAAAAGACTCATCCGTCTAGGCCACAAAGACAACAGCTGAACTCCAACTGGGAAAAACTAGGCTGAACAACAGGCACAACTTCCGAAACTAAGACGATCCAAATCTCTATCTCCCGATGAGGAAAACCTTCGCTCCCTCAGAACATTCGGAAAATCATCGATCACCTCGATGGACTCTACACCTTATGGAGATGCCTCACTCCATGCAGAAGATGACTCAAAAGAACTTTGGCATCATCGCAAGTCACTTTTGCGATTCTTCCCAATTCAGCTTTCAAAGATACAATCCTCGCTTCACACATCAACAATCCAATACCATCCAACCAACCCAAATCCTAAACAAGATCAAAAACCCTTTAAATCAAATAAAAAGGGTCATCAGAAGAACTATAGGGAAGATAAGAAAATCTTATGTCTACACAGATCTGATCTATCTTGGTTATCCATCTATAGGGATAGATACAAAGGTAGGAGGGTCAACTAAACAAAGAGAGAGATAAAACTCCTCTAGAACTCATGTTGTAAATCCGAACAGATACCCACCAAATTTATATAAGTATATAGTTATATAAAAAATTACAAATACGCGCTCTCAAGATAGACACCACTCCAGAGCCTAGGTATTATCTCAACCTATGCTCTAATACCAAGTGCGACGACCCGTCTTTCTCTCCATAGATAGACGCATCATCTTTATGAAAGAAAGAGGTAGAAATAGAATAGATAGAAGAAAAGAACTCAACAAAATCAGAATCTCATAGTGAAATGGAACAAAATATAATATATAACATAACTATTACATAGTCATTTACAACAGAGTTATACAGATACAACAACACAAGATAGACAGTTATAAAAGTCCGTCTATTCTACAACTCACATACAACACAAACATCACAGAGATACATCACAGCGGAAAACACCATATAACTACAAACGCTGAAGCCTCCTGCTCCACATCTCCTCCAGTATTCGTCAAAGCAGACCTGAATCCCTTGGCTACACATAAAAAATTTGAGTACCCAAGAGTTTAAGAAAAACAGAATAAACTTCGGGTCAGACATGGGTCTGGTGTGAGTAAACGGGTTAAAGTTGCTTAACTTTTAAAAACCTTTGAAAACAAAACGTATCACGTAAGACTCTCTACACATAAACATGGGTAAGTTTTTACCTTACGCTAACCAAAACATTTGATAGGAAATTCAGTAATATTATAATAGTGTCTAGGGTTTTCAAATAAATAGAAAATAGCTGAAATTGTTACAAGATTAAATTCCAGCTACTAGCCACAAAAGTGGGTAATACAATCAAAACCGTAAGGGCACGTAGGAAGAATGGGTTTCCATCAATGGCAGTGCTACTAGGGTACCGCCCGTCACAGTACGTGGCCTAGATCACCGTACCGAGGATCACTCCCAATCCCCTGCAACACAAAGCCGGAACCATTCCTTACTGAACAGTTCCGAACAAGACAACCTCGGCGATTCTAGCAAGCAACCGCCCACACAGCCGAATAAAAAGGGACATCTTGACAGGGGTAAATCTCGTCCTACTTGGGCATGACCCACTTAGCCTTGCTGCACCTCTCCTTTTTTAGCCACTCTCGGTTGATGAGGCTTGAGGCTGCGATTACCTTTATAGAACACATCTATCTTAGAATGCTCATCGTCCACCTGACGATGTTCTGAAAGCATTCAATCCATACAACTTCGTTCCGGGTTCGAACGAAACCGAAGGCATTATCTCATTAAACTCATTTTGGAATCACCCTCAGAATTGACGACAATAACTCTTGCACTCTGAAATCTCCATCTCGAACCTGAAAGTACATCTCCATTATACTCGTATTGGAATCACCCTTAGAGTTTTTAACGACCAATAGTTCTTACACTTCTAGTCTTCAACTCGATCTTCACTTGAATTCACGATCTAATGTTTAATGGGATCGATGTGGTTTTCGAATAATCAAATTTGATACCCGATCCCGGTGTCATCGTACCAAACGTGTCTTGAAGGCCAAGTTGTTTAAAGGTTTAAACAATTCAATTCAATTCAATTCAATACAATTCAATTAAATGCTTTGAATTCACACAGCATTAACACAGATAAATATCACACATTTATCATTGATATAATCAATATCATATCACAGAATGTCACAACATATCATCAATAGATATCAACCCAATAGATATCATCCAATACAGACATTCAACAAACAATCATCCATAAGCAAGCATTATCAATTCATACCATAATTAATTTAATTACTTAAATTAAATTAACTCCTTAAGAATTAATTACTTAATCTTGCTCATACAATCATTAATTAATTACTAACCTTAACTAATTAAGCACTTCTTGATTAACTTAATTAATCAATTTATCAATCCCTAATTCCAGATTAATTATCCTTTAATTATCAATTAATAATCCTTAATTATCAATTAATCTCCTTTAATACAAAGTAATTAATCCTTAATTACTTTCATAATAAATTAATTTAACCTTTAATTAACTGATTAATTATTCATCAATTATCGATTAATAACCTCAATTATTAATCAATATCTCTTAATACAAATTAATTAATCCATAATTACTTTTATAATTAATTAATTAACCTTTAATTAACTAATTAATTATCTCTTAATTACTAATTAATAAACCTAATTATTAATTATTAATTAACAGCTTAATTACAGGTTAATTATTTCTTAATTACCAGTTGATTAACCATTTGATTAATCCTCAATTAACTGTTAACCTATCTTAATTAACAGATAATCAATCCTTAATTACCATTTGATTAATCCTTAATTACCATTGATTAATCAATTAATTACCATTTAACAATTTCTTAATTAATCCTTAATCATGGATTAATTATTCTTAAATTATTAATTAACTAAACCTTAGCTATCAATTAATAAAACTTAATTACAAATTAAGCACTTCTTAATTACTGATTAAGTAACCTTTATTTACTTAATTAACTACTCATTAATTACTTAATAATCAAATCTTAACCACTTGATTAATTAAGTTTAATTACACTTAATTACTTGATTTATTAAGCTCTGATCATTAATTAATAATCTAGTTAATGATCTTTTAATTACATTTTAATTAATTGATTAATCTTTAATCCTTCATCATTTATTAATCAAGTAAATTATTTTCCTTAATTAATTTCTTAATCAATCCTTTATAATTAAACTAATTAATTAAACTTAATTTCTTTAAATTAACTTAATAAAAATTAAGATATTAAAACCTTAGTTAAGATAAAACATTATCTTGTTAATATCTTTATTACCATTAACATAATTACCCATTTATCTTTAAAATTTTCTTAATTAAATCATTAATTAAGCTTTAATATAAATAATCATTAATCTTTAAAATTTAAAGTTATCAAAACATAATTTAAAAAGCTTAAACATTTATCAATTAATAGTTTGAAATCTATTTTCAATTTGAATTTTAAAAACTTGTCTTTTAATATAAACTTTTAAAATTACATTCATAACTCAATTTTAAAATCACTTCTAAAATTTCTTAACAAAGTTTAAATTTATCAAACTTCAAAACTTCTTAAATCCAAAATGTTTAAGAAAACATTTATTTAACATCAAGTAATATATATAAAAGTTTAAACCAATTTAATTTTTTAAATTTCAAATAACAAGTTTCTAAAACTTTTTAAAACCTTAATTACTGTTTTAAGCTCCTACTTCGGGTCGAACCCGTAGCTCACTCGAGTCAAAACCCGAGTTCCCCTTCTTCCCATTTTTTTTAAACTTTGATTAAATTTAAGTTTCTAAAACTACAGGCAAACCATCCCCAACATACTCGAGAACGAACTCGAGCATTCCACCCCAGTTCTCGAACATGACTTCGAGCAATCTCATGAACCAAAAATACTGGCACCCAAACGACTTCGTGCACATGTACACCGCCGTAGGTTGCCTCCGACCATCATCAATGCCTCCGGCATGTCATTCATCATCACTTCAACACAAAACGACCACCCAAACGCTCGCATGCGCCTCGAATTGAAATCGAGCATTCTGATGGACCTGAACCAAAACGACCATCAGCTAATTTGCTTTGTCCTCAACGCTCCGACCACCAGAGGTCAGTCCCTTCCGGCCACATCCTGCCGAACCCATGCGCCACCAATTCCCAGAGTTACGCCATGCTCGATCACCCTGAGACAAAGCACAGTCCACAAATTCAAGCTCCAACTAAAACTAGGGCATAAAACAAATTCCGATCACCACCAACGCTACATCCCTCTATAGCATCAACCACCATTTTTGCCTAAACCCCCATTACCTCCTCCACTTCCAGTAGCAATCCCGACCACTCCAATTGCTTCAGCCTCCAAAAATTACCCAAAACCCATTTTCCAGCAAACCCCAAAATTCACCTTCATTCCAACATTAAAAATTTCGATTTTTGTTTTAAAAATCATAAATTCCAATGATGATTCGATATATATAAATGCATCAACATAGCACAATATTTGATTTATTACATTTTATAAGTTACCACTGCAATTTCTTGTTTACAGGTAATTTTCCAAACTTAAATTACTTAGAAATATTTTTATAATCTAGATGAGTTTAAACTTGATTAATATATTTGAAACCCAAAGCTTCAAAGTGTTTATATGGAAAGTTTGAATTTTTTTTTTATTTATAAATCTCTGTAATCAGGTATGAACAGAGAGCACAAATTACAGGCATGCAAATTCAAATGAATTCATAACTACAAATTGTATACTACTATCCACACATGCAAGAATCAATATCACATTAATCACTTAAGCAACAAAATTAACCTACTTAAGTTTAAAAATTAGATGTTTACTCACCTTTTTGAATTAGCAAAGAGTTTCAAAAACTGGATTGAACTGAGCCCCTTTTGAAAGTTTGAAAATTGTGTATTGATACTGCTTAATTCTTGAAAGCTTTGAATATTACTGATGTTGTTGACTTCTGAACTTGGTATTTCTTAAACTTAGGAACTGAAATGCTTGGTACTGGATTGCTTTAAAACTAGAACAAGATGATGATCAAGACTTTTGAAAATGGGTTGTTTTCCAGGTTGCATTTACACTTGAAACTTGATTCACAGGCTTGATAAAAAGTATTACATGGTTTTCCTTTTGAGGATTTTGGGTTGAAGATTTACTATAGACTTTTGAACTATAGATTTGAGGAAAAATGCATTTACAGGTTTGATGAAAATATTACAACTTGCCTTGAAAATGCTTGAAGTGTTCTTGAGAAAATGTTACAGGGTTGTAAAAATGTTTTCAGGCTTGAGGTTGCAGTTTTGAAGTTTTCTACAGGCTTCGAAAATAATTCTGGTTTCAGGCTTTTATAAAAGAAGTTTTTCTGGCCTTGAAAAATTGGTTATAGGGTTTTGAAAGTTGTTTGCAGTGTTTGATTGCAAGCCTTGAAATTTGTTTCAGAGGAGATATAAATTCTGGTTTGAGAAGAAATTACAGGCTTGCAGTTTGAAAAGGGAAAAAGAAATGCTATAGGCTTTTGAACTTGAGGATTTGAATATTGTTTCGGGCTTGAAGTTACAGGGTTTTGATTTTCTGGTTTGCATATGAGAATATTTCAGTTTTGATTTGGGAAATGGAATACAAAGAGTGGCTATTAATTTCTGAATTCAAAGAATAAGAATGAAGAAGGAATGGAAGCTTATATGGTGTAATTTAAGGTATATTAAAATAAAAAATAAAAAATAACAAAGAGGGGCACTTGTTTAAATTTTGTTTACATTTGTCATTACTAATCCTAATCTATTTTCACATGTTAATCACTAAGCTCTAAAATTTAACACATGTCCTTTCTTATTTTTAAATTATTTTTAGATGATTTTTAAAAGCCTTTATTATTAATTTTCTTAATATGTAAGTACTTTACTAATTTATAAATGCTTTTTCTTATTTTATAAAAATAAAACTTTTAAAAGAAAATCAAATAAAAACCAGTTAGATTCTTAATAAAATCATATAAAATTATTTGATCCATTTTAAATGCTAATTTAAATTCTTCTGCATATATTTACTACTAAATAAATATTTTCCAAATTTATATAAATAAAATTCTTTTGTTTTAAATTATTATAAAACAAATCTTATTTTTAAAATAAAAACTTTTATTTACAAATCCTTTTATATACAAAATTATTTTCAAGATATAAATTCTTTTTAAATTTCAAATTCCAATTCAAATTTCAAATTTTAAATTTAAATTCAATCTAAACTTCAATTTAAAATCAAATCAAATATATCTATATTAAATTAAACAAACACACTATTAAATTAAGAAATATTAAGTTCTAATTTTAAAGTTAATTTTTAAATAAACATATATTTAAACAACACTTATTAAATTGAAATGTTAAGCCTATTAAAATCAAATTTATAAAATAACACAAATTAAATAATTATCCTATTTGAAATCAATTTATCTCTAAATTTAAAAACATCACCTAAATTATATTTTGGTTATTTATATTTAAAGATTTTATCAATTTAAATGATTTAATTAAGAGATTATCTCATTTTAAATTCCTTGAAATTCCGGGATACTACAGATCGAGTGTGTAATTCGTAGTTGATCAGATTTGAAGTTTTGGACAATTTCTGGTGATCGGGTATGTCGGGAAGGTCAAGGTCTCTGTTGTAGCTAGCCTGGGGGTTGGTGAGCTCGGCAAAAATGGTAGGAAAATTTTTAGTTCGTCGTGGCATGGGCGAATGGTCGATTTAGGGTTTTAGCATGGAATTTTGTCGAGGTCAAAATTGAGGCTACTGCATCGTCGTCATAGCATCGGGGGAGATCAGTCATGGGGGAAAAGAGAGAGGGGTCTTGGGTGTGGCTTTGAGCATGGTGACGTGAACTATGGTGATCGAATTTGGGTGGTGTCAAGTGGAATAGGCGGTGGGTTTCTGCTTGATGGGTTCGAGTGTGTTCAATTTTGTTTTACGGGAAGGCTCAGGGTTTTGGATGATCGTTCGTGATGGGATGGTCGTCATTGACTGGTGGAAGATCGCAGTGATGATCGGAGTGTTGGTAAGATGATGTGCACGTGCATAGGTTACCTTTATTTTGGTTGTTGCTGGTTGGTTGCAGGGATCGGAGGAGTAGATGAAATCTCGGGTTCGTGCTAGAGGAAAGAAGGGTTTGGCTCGAGTTTTTGTCGAGGTAGTTTGTCTGTGAAGCTCGAGTTTGTTTGTTAATTCTGGGTTTTATTAGTTATCAGCTTTGAAATTTGGAAGTAAATTTGTACCAGATTTTTAATTTTAAAATGAAACATGACCAGGTAATAGTAGAAAAAAGGAATGCAGGGTTAAAGTAAAAGTAAATTTGTTAAAACAAGTTTTTTAAAAAAGCAAAGAAATGAAGGGTTTCAAAGAAAAGTAATGTTAGCAAGGTTTCAATGTTAAATATTGGAACAAGTTTCAAGTATAGAGTTATAAATCAAATGTTTTTGAATCTACATTGATTGGTTTGAAATAATTATATAATAAGTTATTATTTTATTTTATTTCTATGAAATTTTCAAACAATATTTAATAATGATTAAGTAATTAATTAAGATAATGGATTATCTTAAGTTAATTAAAATGATAAATCAAGTATAGTTAATTTAAGTGATTAATCAAGAATAATTACTTAATTAAGGAGGGCAATTTATGGGTAATTACTAAATGTGATTCATTAAATGATAATTACTTAATTGAAGTAATTGAGAATTAATTACTTAGTGTAATTAATTAAAGTATGGATCAATTAAGGAAATTAATTAAAGGGCAAGTTAATTAATGAATGTGATTAATTAAAGGATAATTAATCAATGTAAGTGATTAACTGAAGTATAATTAATTAATGGAATTAATTAAGGATCAATGTAATTAATTAATCAATTGGAGGATTATTAATTAATGTAATTAGTGAGAGTAATTAAAGGATAATTACTGTAAATGATTAAGGATAATTAATTTGTGTAATTAATTAAAGGCAAATTACTTAATGTAATTAAAGAATAATTAATCAAGGATGATTTATTAAGATGAATAATTAAGGGATGATTAATTAATTGGGTATAATTAATTAATGTTAAATAAGCAAGATTTATAAGTAATTAAGTAATTAATTTAATTTGTTGGTAGTTAATTAAATTAATTAGAAATGGTGTGACTAATTAATCTTGCTTATGGATGGTTGAATGATGTTGAATGCCTTGAATTATTTGTTATCCCTAGTATACGTTTGGGATCCTATGTGATATGATGTTTAGAAAATGGATTATCTATCTGTAATGGATATGTTACTCTAAATATGAATTGAATTGTTTTAACTTAAACAACATGGATTAATAATAACATTGGATTCAAAGAGACCGGGGTCGGGTACCAGAAAATACCCAAAACCACTTCGATTTGTAATCTACCATAATTCTTTATGGATTTAATTTAGAATAAATTGGCTAGAATAAAGGATGTAACTTGGTCATTTAATCTGAGTAGTAAAGCTTAGATATGGTTGTAAGATTTGTATTTGACTTTGGCAAGTTAAGAACTCGCAATAAGGTACGAGTTACCCGGGTAAATTTTTTTATGCATTAGTATTTCATGTTAGATGGGTTTACTCATGCTGGTTTCTAGCCTGACCCGGGTGTTACTTTGATGTAATGCTCGGGTCAGACCGAGTATTATAGATTTTTAGGTGACGACGTTCTGGAGTTCAGGAGGCGAGCTGGATAGCAGGAACGTATGGAGTTTACCACTGTATATTTGAGAGTTGTATTGATATTAGTCTAAGACAGGTTGATATAACTGTCCAGTTATGTGTATATGGTTGTAACTCTGATGTATTGAATGTAAAGTAACAATTACAGATTTTCCTTGTATAAATGCTATTATTTGATATTATATTTGATCCGCTGCGAAATGTGAGATTTTGAGTTTTGTTTTCTGCTCTTCTTCTACCTCTTTCTTCTTCTTTTCTTTTACAATTTGGGATTTTCGTAGTCGAAAATTTCGGGTCGTTACATTTGGTGTCAGTGCTGAAGGTTAAGCGAGAGCCTTGGCTCTGTTGGGATTACTCATTAAGGATAAGGCCAATGGTATCCTAGAATGAGTTGAGTGTAGTATATATGAGGGCGTATTTGTTATTTTCTTATAAAAAGATTTTAAAACGGTTTTAAAATTAGTTTTTTTATAAGTTTATATTTTGATATAAAGCAATAGTTTTTCTAATATATTAAGGAAATTGGTTGCTGTATTATTTGAATTAAAATGAAATAATGAGAAGTAAGTGGTAATAGAAATACAACCAAATGGAAATTAAACTTTAATTTGAAATCAAGGATATAGAATCACTTTGAACTTAAGATTTGAATGTTAAGAATCGAACTTGTAAAACTAAAATTAATTATGAATCGGTTTCAAAGTTTGATGTTAAAATGGATAATAAATTAGAATCTGAAAAGTAAATTGTTTTTGAACTCTTATTTGAACTTTGAAATAAGTTAAGTAAGATAATTTAAAATGGAATTTTAAAAATGGATTCAGAATTAAATGGTTTAAAGATATAAGTTGTTAATTTAAAAGTAAAGGTTAATTTGATTTAAAGGATTAAATAAACATTTAAAAATTTAACTCGAATTTGTATAATTCGAGATGGTATAAAGTTGAGATTTGATTTGAATTAAAAGGGAATTGTGATTGAAGTTGGATAAGTTTAAATTCAAATGGGAATTGATTTGAATTTGGGATAGAAATTAAAGTTAATTTAAATTGAGTTGAAATTGAATCAATTTAATGGAAGTGCGAATTGGAAATTGATTGGAAATGGAGATTGGGAATTGAACAGTTTGGCTCTGAACTATTTTTCAAAAAAATTGTTTTAATATAAACTGTTTTAAATATATTTTCCTAGCTATTTACTATACAACCTTTCCTTTTGAAACCCAAACTATCTTATACTTATTTTACAACTATTTTGAAAACTAATTCCTACTTTACATCTGTTTTACAAACTAATCACTACTTTACAACTACTTACAGACTAATTACTATTTTACAACTATTTTGTAACTATCCAACTATTTTACAAGTATTTAACTATTCTACAACTATTTTATAATTAATAACTATTTTTGCAACTACTTATCTATTTTTTACTTTTCAAGCTATTTTCTAAATTCAAGCTGGTCGGAGTGCAAACTATCTATAATTGAATACAATAGAGATAAGAATTAAAGTGTTAACCTAAATGGAAATTGGAAGCAATTGTGGATAAGTGAATGGAATCAAAATAAAGGTGAATAGAAAAGAGAATTGATTTAGCTAATGATCAATAAAGAAAATACGTAGGATGTACGTATATTATTCTATTCGTATAGTGATTTGATCCGGATTTGAAAACAAAATTTCGAGATAGTATATCGATCCGAGTAGGGAATTTTCACTCGATTTTTGACGACGAACCCTGGATATGGATTTTTGATGGATTCTGGATGCTCTCTATCTTAGTTAGGCTATGCGAGGAGAATGACGTTTTCTGATCAAGAAACTAGATCTGAGTCCACACTAGGAAGTCGGGTGGACGATACTAGCTTGGAAGTGAAATTGTGTGATCGATTGAGCGATCGAATTTGATATTGCGTATGGATGGTATATGTACGTCGTACGTGCTTGAATGAAATTGATATCGGAAATCTTATAGAAATGAAAAATGGTTTTTAAAAGGAAAAGTATATTTTGAGGAATATGTATATGATTAAAGATGGAAGATTGATATTTTTTGAAATTCACTTTTGAAAAGTAAGTGATATGGCAAGTAACTTTATAAGGGAAAATCAAACTTGAATAGGTGTAAATAAAGTTATATATGTCTGTTATATATAATAAACCTCCCCTTGTTGAATCTATAGCTAGAAAAACAGATTTCTGAAAAATATTTGAAGTATAAAAAGAGAATTTATATGCGTATGAAGCGATCCATGTTTTTTCAAGATTTTATATATATATATATATATATATATATATATATATGGTTTTATGAGAATGATTTTGGGAAAAAGGTTTTGGAACCTATGGATTTGGAAAGGCTTTTTATTTTTAGGAAAATCAAATTTTGGAAATTTGGAAGGCCAAGTTTGGAACTATCGATTTGAGATGTCGATTTTGTGTAAAGGAGATTTTGATGTAAATCATGAAGGATATGATTTGAAAGATACTATATGTGTATGGTATAAAGTGTTTTGAGATTGGCTCTGGGGAAAAAGGCTCTCCCATTGGAATGAACTTCGTTAGAAGATCCACGGGGTGGGTCTGCCTTGAGCCCTACGGGGGAGGCTCTAAATTGAATCCTATGAGGAAGTCCAGACAAATTGAAGTTCTCGAGGATTATGTGTAGTGGTTAGCGAAAGTCGACGACGCTGATGCCTACAGAGACATTTGGGTTATGTTGTAACGACAGTGTAACTCGACGTCACTGCATCTTCTACGAACCATAGCGAAAGTCGTGTGTGCTGCTGAGAGCCAACGATCTACGTTTGATTTAGTCGTGATGGCAACGTAACATCGGTAGACTGCGATCTATAAAGACACAGCGAAAGTCGAGTGGCCGTGAGAGCCTAAGGCTACATTGGGACTTGACTGATGTAGTTTGCGATCTATGTGGGAGTGGTGAAGTTTCATTTGGTAGCGAAAATCGAGGGCGCTGATGCCTACAGTTACATGGACTTTTCTGTGATGGCAATGTAACCCAGGATGTAACTGTGATCTATGGTAGGTTCCATGGCGTAATCGAGGGGCGCGGAGTGCCTACAGTTATCTATGGATTTTGCCGGGATGACAACGTAACCATCGGGTTAACTGTGACCATGGAGAGGGTGATGATTTTCAGAGCATTCTCACCAAAGATATTTCCTCTATTTCAAGAATGTTTTCTATATTTTCAACAAAATGTTTTCCCAAGTATTTTCACTAGGTGTTGAAAACGGGTGTGCTAAGTACTTATAGATTTTCAGTCTTACGCCTGATCAACATATGGCCGAATTTCTGTGAAAATAAGGATGGACTGGTTGGGACATCGACTTATAAAAAGTATTTTTATAGAACTATTTTGGTAATATTATATAGATTTTAGAGTGTTTTTGAAATTCTTAAATAAAGGGTTTGTTTTTGAAACAGTCAAAGAGCAATATAAGCTGATAATAAACATTTTAATAAAATTCTGGCTTCATTCCTTTTCGAGGACGAAAAGATTAAAAGGGGTGAGGAATGTGATAATCCGTATTTATAGACATCTATTAATTGACAATTAACAAGGTTAAATTTATTAAAATACTAATTTGTAAAATTGAACATATAAAATTCCGATAAATGTCTGGATATCTTGGAATTTTAGGAAAATCAATATGCAATAATTTCTTTTATAAATCATTTATTATAATCTAAAATTTATTCTTTTCCTAAGCAAATAAAATAAGTATTAATTTGAATATATATAAGTAGATTTTATAAGGAGAATTTGGATTTGAAATTCAAATGTAAATATCTTAGAAATAAATTGTATTTTAAAATTTATATGTACATATGATTATTATTAGTATAATTAATTCTATATCATTGTCTTTAAAGGATTTTGTAAATATAAATAAAGGATATATAAAACTAGTATATTTGTATAATTATTTTTAAATATATAATTGGGTTTTTATTTCATTTTCTTTCAAATTTTATTTCAGATAAATAAAGGGAAGTTTAAATGTTAAAAACACTTAAAACATTTATAAATATAAAACTAAATGGAAAATATTATAAATATAAATACATATAGTAAAAACATATTAATATGCAAAATTACAAATGTAAACTAATTCTTTATGCTTTATAACAAGTGTAAACAAATTATAAAATGTGATTACAGGTGTAAGTTATTTCAATAAGTGTCATTATTTTCTTCATTTAAAAAAAACAAATAAAAGATTAAACTAGGATATAAATTATCTCTATCCTACTCTTTTCTTTCTTTTATCTATTTATTCTAAAAACAAAACAAGAGAAACAAAAGGATGCAACAAAATCAAACCAGAAATTTAATCAAGCAATCATCTACCTAAATCATCAAGCAACTTCAAAACTAAATCAAAGCCAAGAATCAACCCAAAGCATTTCAGATGATGGATCAACAAATGCAGTAGTAAATCTAAACCAAAGATCGGACTTGATTCAAAAACTTCCAGTCTCAAGCATTCAATTCCAGTTTCAAACATCTCTATTCATTCATTAATAGGTGAGTAAACTCTTAGAAATGGATATATCTAGGATTGGTATGTGATGGATCCTTGAAGTATGATATGGAGTATGCTGTGCATGTTGATTTTATGTATATATTTGTGTGTTAGTATCTGTGTTTACGATTGGGAATAGGCTAAACATGCCTCTGTTCCAAATAGAACAGGTTTAATCCTGATTCAAAATTTTAAATCATCCAACTGAATGATTTTTAGGCTTTGATCTCTGAACAAAGTATGTTCGTTTAAACATAAATTAAAATTTGAAAATATATTTAAGTAGGATAGATTTGAATATCATCTGGTTAATGGAAAGAACAGTGAAGACTTTATAAATCAACACGCACAGCATTGGAGTGTGTAATCATGAATTTTAAGAAGTGAATCCAGATTTTAATGCTAGATCGAGTGTGTAATTCGTAGTTGATCAGATTTGGAGTTTTGGACAATTTCTGGTGATCGGGTGTATCGGGAAGGTCGGGGTCCCTGCTGTAGCTAGCTTGGGGGTTGGTGAGCTCGGTAAAAAAGGTAGGCAAATTTTTAGTTCGCCATGGCGAGGGCGAATGGTCGATTTAGGGTTTTATCATGGAATTTGGTCGAGGTCGGAATTGAGGCTACTGCATTGCCATTGTAGCATCGGGGGAGATCGGTCGTGGGGAAAAGAGAGAGGGGTCACGGGTGTAGGTCCGAGCGTGGTGGCGTGAACTACAGTGATCGGATTTGGGTGGTGTCAGGTGGAATAGGTGGTGAGTTTCTGCCTGATGGGTTCGAGTGTGTTCAATTTTGTTTTGCGGGAAGGCTCGGGGTTTTGGATGATCATTCGTGACGGGATAGTCGCTATTAAATGGTGGAAGATCGCGGTGATGATCAGCGTGTTGGTAAGATGATGTGCATGTGCACAAGTTACCTTTGTTTTGGTTGTTGCTGGTTGGTTGCAGGGTTCGGAGGAGACGATGAAATATTGGGTTCGTGCTAGAGGAAAGAAGGGTCTGGCTCGAGTTTTTGTCGGGGTAGTTTGTGTGTGAAGCTCGAGTTTGTTTGTTAATTTTGGATTTTTTTAGTTATCAGGCTTTGAAATTTGGAAGTAAATTTGTACCAGATTTTTAAGTTTAAAATGAAACATGACCAGGTAATAATAGAAACAAGGAATGCAGGGATAAGTAAAAGTAAATTTCTTAAAACAAGTTTTTTAAAAAAGAAAAGAAATGAAGGGTTTCAAAGAAAAGTAATGTTAGCAAGGTTTCAAGGTTAAATATTGGAACAAGTTTCAAGTATAGAGTTATAAATCAAATGTTTTTGAATTTAATTTAAATGGTTTAAAATAATTATATAATAAGTTAATTATTTTATATTATTTCTATGAAATTTTCATACAATATTTAATAATGATTATGTTATTAATTAAGATAAGGGATTATCTTAAGTTAATTAAAATGATAAATCAAGTATAGTTAATTTAAGTGATTAATCAAGAATAATTACTTAATTAAGGAGGGTAATTTATGGGTAATTACTAAATGTGATTCATTAAATGATAATTACTTAATGGAAGTAATTGAGAACTAATTACTTAGTGTAATTAATTAAAGTTTGGATCAATTAAGGAAATTAATTAAAGGGCAAGTTAATTAATGAATGTGATTAGTTAAAGGATAATTAATCAATGTAAGTGATTAATTAAAGTATAATTAATTAATGGAATTAATTAAGGATCAATGTAATTAATTATAGTTAATTAATTAATTAGAGGATCATTAATTAATGTAATTAATGAGAGAAACTATAGGATAATTACTGTAAATGATTAAGGATAATTAATTTGTGTATTAATTAAAGGCTAATTACTTAATGTAATTAAAGAATAATTAATCATGGATCATTAATTTAGATGAATAATTAAGGGATGATTAATTAATTGGGTATAATTAATTAATGTTAAATAAGCAAGATTTATAAGTAATTAAGTAATTAATTTAATTCATTGGTAGTTAATTAAATTAATTAGAAATGGTGTGACTAATTAATCTTGCTTATGGATGGTTGAATGATGTTGAATGCCTTGAATTATTTGTTATCCCTAGTATGTGTTTGGGATGCTATGTGATATGATGTTTAGAATATGCTTTATCTATCTGTAATGGATATGTTACTCTGAATATGAATTGAAATGTTTTCATTTAAACAACATGGATTAATAATAACATTGGATTCGAAGAGACCGGGGTCGGGTACCAGCAAATACCCAAAACCACTTCGATTTGTAATCTACAATAATTCTTTATGGATTTAATTTTAGAGTAAATTGGATGGAATAAAAGATGTAACTTGGTCATTTAATATGAGTAGTAATGCTTAGATATGGTTGTAAGATGTGTATTTGACTTTGGCAAGTTAAGAACTCGTAATAAGGTACGAGTTACCCGGGTTAAATAGTTTTATGCATTAGCATTTCATGTTAGATGGGTTTGCTCACGCTGGTTTCCAGCCTGACCCGGGTATTACTTTGATGTAATGCTCGGGTCAGACCGAGTATTATAGATTTTTAGGTGAGGATATTCTGAAGCTCCGAAGGCGAGCTGGATGGCAGGAACATATGGAGTTTACCGTTGTATATTTGAGAGTTGTATTGATATTAGTCTGAGACAGGTTGATATAACTGTCCAGTTATATGTATATGGTTGAAACTTTGATGTATTGAATGTAAAGTAATAATTACAGCTTTTCCTTGTATAAATGCTATTATTTGATATTATATTTGATCCGCTGCGAAATGTGAGATTTTGAGTTTTGTTTTCTATTCTTCTTTTACCTCTTTCTTCTTCTTTTCTTTAACAATCTGGGATTTTCGAAGTCAAAAATTTCGGGTCGTTACATTTGGTATCAGAGCTGAAGTTAAGCGAGAAACTTGGCTCTAGTGGGATTACTCATTAAGGATAGGGCAATGGTACGTCTACGTATCTCCAGAAGCTTTATTCGTCTAAAAAGATTATTCGTCTAAAAAGAGAATCTGAAAAATCTTCGCTCTCAAACTACTCAAAATCAATTGGGAACCCGAGAGTTTAAGGGTAAAACTAAAACTTCGAGTCAGACATAAAGCATGGTATGAATAATAATCTACAATCTCAAATCATTTAGATATCTAGTGAGACCACGTCGCTTAGCGAAACGGGTTTCCCCCTCATAATATCCTAAAGCCTTTATAAAACCATATAGTGTGCTCCTGCATCCACAATGATTAAAACATCTCAAAATAATATGATGATATGAAAAACAAGTAAATCAATTCTGGATTACCCATCCCCATTCATTTTGATTATTAGTATCAGATATAGTTTCTAGGGTTACTATTAACCAAATGGTTTTCATGGGCTGGCTAATAAACCTGTTAAATGTTTTGCACTCCCTGTCCTATTTCATAGTTCTCGTGGGATCACTAAGAACCTATTGGCCCCTGCCAATATCCTTACTTTCATGGGTTCTCCCTAAACCTATTGGTAACTCCAATATCTATTCTCTTATCCTAGTTTTCAAGGGTTGACTAGAAACCTATTGAAATTTGTAAATATCATAGTCCGGATAGAGTTTTCATGGGCTAACTATAAACCTATTGGCCCCTACCAATATCAAATTATAGTTTCCATGGGCTAACTATGAACCTATCTTCCTGACATCTTCATTTATAAATAGTTTTCATGGGCTTACTATGAACCTGTCTTCTTGACATCTTCATTTATACATAATTTTCATGGGGTTACTATGAATCTATTGGCTGATACTAGTATCTTTAAATAATTTATTTTGTATTCACTACTGGGTCAACCTAGCTGGTTATTCTGCCCTTCCCCAAAATACAATTATGGGTATGTTACAATATGAACAAATACATATATGAAGAAGCAAACATATTAACTTGGTAAATCCCTTTAATCTATTAGTCAAGGAAAACTTCTTCAAAAGCTCCATTTGAAAATATTTTATTTATTTATGCCATGTTTTTCCTTTAAAATGGGATTAGGTAATTCGTTTTGAAAACTAAGGCTTAACTTTGCTTTGGACCTCACTGGATAACCTCTATCGAAAGCATATAAATCTTCTTTCGAAACATTAGGCCCCTGTCTTTCAAAACACTTTAAAACCTCTCATTCTATACCTTTCGAATGTGATAAAGTATTACTTATTAACTCTTATAAGCATAGCTTCGAAACCATTGAAAATTCCCCTTTCGAAACCTTTGAAAGGACCCCTTTTGAAACCTTTGGAAGTATCCCGTCCGAAACCATTGAAAGTCCCTCTTTCGAAACCTTTGGGTTTATATTTAAAAATATCATTTGGGTCAAAGTGAATATAAATGAAAGTATCTCTTTCGAAACCATTCTTTATCATATAAAAGTAATAGGGAAAACTTGATGGCGTCGGCACCATCCCTTTTAAAAGATTCAAACCATTTAAATAAAACATTGAAGATTAGCATCAAGACCTCCTTTCGAAGCAATTGCCTTAGAAACACTTGAAACCTTTTGAAAGCATTTAGGAAGCATCTTATCATAAGTTTAAAACAAAGACAACCCTTCGAAAGCATTAATGACTTCAATACACTCGAAAGGCAAAGAACCGCGTCTGGGTTTTGTGATGACCCATAAATTCATACCCTTTGAATCGACAATAATTCACACATGTTCGACCCAAAAAGCACAAATTGACGGAATGTCAAGAGAAAGAAAAGAAGAGAGAAGAAGAGAAGAGAAGAAAGAGAGAAGATAGAACAAACAGAATAATACAGAATCTCACATCGCAGCGGAAAATATATAATATCATATCAATGATCTTTACAAAATAGAAACTGTATATATATACACATCAATCAGAGTTCAACAATCAATCAGTAGTTATCAGCTTGAACAGTTATAATAATCGGTCCCCACAATTGCTGATAATATAAAAAAACTACGCACATCGGATAATCAATAATCAAAACAGATACGCGTATATGAAATGAAGATCTCCAACTCTCTTGCTGAAGCTCCAAAGGCATCAAATCTAGACCTGTAAATACACTCGGTCTGACCCAAGCATTGAAAGGGAAGAACACCCGGTTCAGTCTGGTAAACCAGCGTGAGAAACACACTCAACTGAATTTATTAAATTACCAAACTTTTCCTTAGTTTTCAAAACAAAAGTATCTCGTAAGACAAGTCTACACATAAACACAGACATGTTTTTACCTTACGATAACTAAAACATATCATATCAAATCTCATGTTATATTATAGTAGTGTCTACTATATACAAATAATATTAATCATAGCCGAAATTGTCACATTGATTAAATTCCAGCATATAGCCCAATTGGGTAATACAATCAAAATGGCAAGCACGTAGTGGAGTTTGGATTTCCATACAAATGACCAGGTGAGGGGACTACCTTCCGAATGGGTACACCTTTAGATGGATGTCCCGAGGCACAGAACATCTGCCCTCTACCGACACAAGACCGGCCTACCTCTATAACTAGATGGTACCGAATATGTCATCCTTCGGTTGTTACCGACCTTTACCGAGGGCCCTCATAGCATACAAACCACAATAATCAGATACACGACGTCATAGCGTGTAAAGATATATCTAGAAGAGGATGATCATATCCTAATGGGAGCAACCCACTTATCCTTGCCGCATCTAACCTTGTTTTGGTCATTTCCGGTTGATGAGGCCTGATGAGGTAACGATTACCTTTCACAATCACATATCACATCACTTTGAATGCCACACGACCATCTCGGTTGACTACTAATTGCCTTCCACAAAAATACAACCCTTAAGCTCATACATCTCAAGGAGGGTGTTAAGCTAAGAGAAGTTGCCTTCTCCTCCACCACTGATGTACGTTTGTAAAAACCAATGTACGTAATATATAGAAATGCAATGTCAGACAAACATCCATACAAGTTGTCCAGGAACAGGACAAATCGAAGGTACTTTCCAACTACATCCTGTCGGGAAATCCCTAGGATTAGTAGCGAATAGTCCTTGCATTGGATATTCCATAATGAAGAGACCACTACTACTGGATGTATATTGGGATTTTAACCCCAAACGATCAACAAGCAGTCCCCCACTATGAAACTACGAAAATCAATATCATCACAAGCAACCTGCACAATCGTCGCCTATACGTTGGTCCGAAGTGGTTTTAAGATAAATCTAATCTCGGTCTCTTTGCACCAACAACGCAAAAGCGTTTCTGAACCTCACACAGAAACTAAGTCTCATAGACTTATCACGTCTTCAACTTTCAACTTGCTATCCTTCGGGCCAAGAAGGAAGCTCGATAGATTGGAGTAATACTCCGCACTATACGAATCAACATCCTCAACACAAACGATAATCAAGCCTACACAGAAGGCTACGTACTAAGTGTACGACTAAATAGTTCCCACATCAAGTCGAGGAACTAAATTTTGGCCAATTTGATAGTCGGTTATTTAATTATCAAAGTAAACAAACAAATATTTAGCACCATAACAATCACTAGGCCCTTTTAATTAATCTTTTATTAATTAAATCACTTGCCAAATATTTACTTCCATTTATATTTAAAAATATATATTCTCAAAACATTTCAACTTCATATTGGAAAACATTTCCATATACTTATTTAATAATAAGTAATTCACGAATCAATTTATTTTCAACACTTATAAAATATTCAATATACTTAAATCACGATTAAGTATATATTTCATTCTTTAAGGAAAACATTCTCTTAAACATATTTATTTGGGTCAAAACGAATGTTGCGTAAAACATCGTTACGACAACCCAAAATCACTAGTATAGGGATTCGAAAATAAGATAGATATATAAATCTCAATACTATACAAAAACATTTCCTTTCCAAAATCATTTACTATAACAATAGTGTTATAGTCCATCATTTCCTTACTTCTCGAAAACGTCTATTTCAACAATGAATGTTGAAATCTATAGTTTCGATCCTTAACACATTTTAAAACATCTTTAAACCGTGTTAACTCCATTTACAGTATCACTTTTTAAAACATTTCTTTAATATATTATTCATTGTCCAAAATCCTGAATATAAATCTCTACCAAAATTCAACACATCTACATATTTAATTAAAGAATTATCCACTGTCCAAAATCGTGAACATATCTCCTTTAATAAGCTTTCATATTTACTTCAAATTCAATTGATTTCGTATTTATAAACAATGTTTATAAATTCATATTTCTATTTTATAAAACTTCAATATATAAAATCTCCTTTATTAACCAATTCCATTTATCTCAATTATATGCCAAATCCAATTTATAAGTTAATTCACTTGTATCATTGATTTACAAATTCATTTTTTTATAACTTCACAAATTATGTAAATCTTATTCACTTATAAAATCCATTTATAACTTCATTTTAACAATTTTAAAAACTCCTTTATAATTAAACTATTCTGATTTATAAAATTTCAATTTTATAAATCTTCTTTATAAACCATTTATATTAGTCAAAAATCTCAATTTAACCAGTTCACAAAATTATTAACTCATATTTCACAAAAATCACATTTCAATTATATTTTCCCAAACATCATAATTTTTATGACATAAAAATTATCACATTTATTTATTCAAAATAAATCAATTCTCGACGTTTCAAAAATTCAATAAAACATTTATTTTCAAAATCACTTTTAAAATTCTTTTAAATTCGAAATCGTTACTTTAACATTTTTAAAATTTCAAAAATAGGCCCAATGCTGCAACAACACTAAATACAACAATCACGACATCCAAAATATCATATATAATATGATAATAGTATATATAGAACAATATCTGTAAATAAATCAGTACTGGTAAGGAATCCAGTTGGATCCCTCCAACCTGTCACCTGCAACAAATATACATATTAGAATATGCGTACAATGTCCGCTTCAAGGCAGACGTGCGTAGAAATGGTCATCCTCTCATATACGGGAACGTGTAGGGTCATCTGCTCCACTAGGCAGGTATATATCCAAATACCAATCAATATATCATATATCATCCAAACAATCATCAATCATCATATAATAAATTATTTCTCACTTATATAAAAATATCAGTGAGTGAGAAAGAGTGAGTTGTACTCACATTGCTTGTAGTCGTTGCGATAGTGATTTATTCCGATTAAAATTAAACAAGCATTTAATTTCAACCAAAATTCTCTCTAGCCCAAATAAATCCCAATCCAGCTCCATAATGCAGTGCTCGTCAATACGAACCTAATGCAATACGTTTCGTCAATTTTCGACCTCGTATGACAAAGTTATAGCATTTAGAAATTCATACGATTTTTAATATAATTTATTTCACAAATTTATTTATTTTTGAACCTTCACCCAATCGTGGCCGCACATCTTTGCAACAACAGATCTGGGCCGATGAACACCTTCTTCTCCCTCACATTCAACTCTGATCAAAGAAACCCATCCCTTACCATCTTTGACCGCAAATTCCATCACCCATCGACCACTTGACGACAATCAAATACCACCAACGCAAAGGCATCTCTCCCCTACACCCATGGCCAAAGGCCGGCCTCCCCACGACGTGCCACGACCATGAAATCTAGCTCGAACAGCCCCAAAAACGCAGCCCCCTAACCCCCACATCGAGCGTCCATTTTAAATCTCCACCGTTGATCTTCTAGAGCTCGATTAGCTCTACAACTTTAATGTTGAAGGTTTCCGCTAATTGTTTACGGATTGGAAGAGATCGAGGAGAGAAAATCGTGCATTTCTGGCCATTAACAGTAAAGTGGCGTTAGGGTTTAGATGTTAGGGGTTTGAGTTGCAAATTTGAAATGTTGTGGCGTTGTATAGAAAATTAAGCGACACTATTCATCCGGAAATTTTCCAAACTTGAAACGAAGCGTGCCGCCTGGCATTTATAATGTTTTACCCCTATTCCGAACGCAACGGAATATATATTGGGAGCCAATTCAATCGTATTTGGAAGATAGGTTTTCGAATCGACTTATTTAAATTTAAAATTTACTTAAACTGATTTCTACGCGTTTTAGCTTGCTCCGGACAAATCGTAAATCCGATTGACACGAAATTTGAAATCCTACAATAATTTAACATTACGGATCCAATGAAATTGGTTTCGTTGAAATCCGAGACTGTTTGAAAAATGACTATTTTTACCTGTCAATTAAATATTAAAATATTCAAATTTTACAATTTGACTTTTAATTCAATTTTAAAAGTTCTCTAACATCATTCTAATTCAAATAGAATTTAATATAACTTTATAAAACATTTTTATTCACTTTTAATTCAATTTCAATTATTTCTGTAATTTCAAATATTTAATCAACAATTTAATTATCCAATTAAATCTAGATATTCGAAATATAAGTTATTCGACTTATAAAATTTACTTGTGCATGTTTAAAATCAATTGAATATACGAATATCGAATGACAGAAATTCTGGGTCATTACATACTCCCTTACTTAAAAGAATTTCGTCCCCGAAATTACCAAGTAAGAAAAAGTTACAGAATCAATTAACTTTTCAAAACAATTCGTTAAACTAGATTTACCAAATCTCTAAGTGTTTAACTTTCCTAAAATCCATTAGTTAAACTTCTTATAAAACTTTTCTATGTTTTCAAACCCATTTATAGTTATCTTTCCAAAACCAACCAATACCGTTTCAATTTTCAACTCAAAATCAAAACTTTAGTTTTCACAAATTTTTTCAATTTTCCCAAAAATTTTCTAACGCCTTAAATTTTCAAAAAAATTCGCCATAGTCTCCTTTGCGTGGTTCGATCTGGAAAAAAATATATGTATATATATCACAAATATACATCTCATCATCAAGGATGAGGCATCCCGAAGGGAAAAAAGTGTAAAAGTATGATATGTAATCCGAGATATGTACCTTATATATTATTAGCAAGCATGTACGGCTAATATAGCGCGAAAGCGAGCTCCAAATGCGAAGCAAGCGCCAACCACACCTACTAAATACTCAATACACAAATGAGAAACATGTATATAGAAAGTAATATCAATATACAACATATACCAACAACTATATATGCCAATATAGCAAATGCCATCAATAAACAACAAATCCAACCATCAACCAACTATCATCTAACTAACATCCATAGCCAAATCAATATAGATTCACTTCTCATTAATATTCATTGAATTGATTTTCAATTTAAATCACATTTGATTCATTAACATTGGATTTTACTAATCAATCATTATTCAAATTTAATTAGTTTACATTCACTAATTACATTCAAGTTAGTTCACTTCTAATTTAAATAATCCAATTTCATATGAATTTTTCTATACAATCAATTAAAATCAATCTAACAATCAATGCATATCCAACAATACCAAATTAATTTACTTTACATTCATTTTGTTTCGGCACATTTAATTTCAATTGGTTTAACATTCAATTGACTTTCATTCAATTATTCAATTTACACAAATAACATTTCAATTCATATTCATTCACTAATTCGATTGCTAATTCATTTCGCATTTTAACTAAAGTTGAATTTATTTATATAACGGAAGTTCATTTTCATTTAATTCACTTATTAATTTACTTTGATACCAAAATCAACTTTATTCAAAATTACTTAAGTTATATTTCATTTTATAAACATCACTTGGTTTTACTTAACTTAAATTTCAACTTACAAATCTAAGTCAGATTTCAATTCTAAAGTCAATTCTATATAACTTAAGTCAATTTCATATCACCATTCAAATTCAGATTTTTGTTTTACTTAACAAATTTTTTTAACCACTTTAACAATTGGTTTTACTTACCTTATCTCATTTTATATGTTGTACAACTTATTTTTATAAACTTCCAAATTCATACTATGTAATCACTTACCATCTTAAGTTTGATTTCGATTTTAATAACATATCTAATCCAATTTAAATCCAATTCAATTTATTTAACTTTCCTTCAGTTAAATTTCAAATCATATAATTCACTTACTAACTCAAATTCCTTTTAACTTTACTAAAGCTAAAATTTTATTATCTCATACATTATAAGTCCAAAACTTATTTTACTTATATTTATCAATAACAACTTGGATTTTAAATCAAATTTGTTTATCATAACAAAACTTCAATTTCAATTTACTATTGGTAGCAAATCCATCACACAAAACCCCAAAAATAATACTGATGATGTTGTAGTCATCACCCTTATTATTTCCCAGTAACAGTAGTGAATTCAGTGCTTTATATTCTTTTAAAAATTTCTTTTTATTTATAAATCACATTTATAAATCTATACTTATATAATTTCACTTATTTTCTATTTATAATAATATAACCTCTTTACTTTTGAAAAATAATTTTCGAAATAAACGGGATTCAAATTTCACAAATTCTTAGTCAAAATTCATTTTTATTTATAACTCATATTTATAAATATATTCTTATAGTTTCACTTCTATATATAAGATTATTTCACAATTGTAAATCATATTAATTATAATTCCACACTTTATAATTCATTTGCATATATAATTTATTCTTTGACAATTGTTGCTCCTATTTAGATTATTCAAACATCTTTTATTAACCGATATATATTTATATTTTCAAACAACCAAACAACTAATTTATATACACTTTAATAACTCCTGAAAAATTATTTCCTTTTTATATAAAATATAATCGAGGTAAAATTATTTCATTTACCCAATTTAAAATGATACTATGTCGACTTGCCTCGTTTAAGTATTTGGAAATCCCTATCGATAACATGGCGTCCCACATACCGACCAGAATTCACAAACAGCTCAACGGATAAGCAAACACAAAATAAAACATTTTATATTCACTAACTAATACACGCTCATATATATAATACACTCAAACTCAATCTAGGGTGCAAGTGTCCCTATCTATACTGAGTACAAATCAAAGCTTAGGAATGTACAAAATCTAAGCTCTGATACCAAATGTGACGACCCACAAATCCGTACCCTTTGAATCGACAATAATCCACACATGTACGACCCAAAAAGAACAAATTGACGAAAAGTCAAGAGAAAGAAAAGAAGAGAGATGAAGAGAAGAGAAGAGAAGAAAGAGAGAAGATATAACAAAACAGAACAATACAAAATCTCACATCGCAACAGAAAATACATAATATCATATGAATGATCTTTACAAAATAGAAACTGTATATATATACACATCAATCAGAGTTGAACAATCAATCAATAGTTATCAGCTTGAACAGTTATAAAAACCTGTCCTCACAATTGCTGATAGTATAAAACAACTAAGCACAACAGATAATCAATAATCAAAACAGATACGCGTATATGAAATGAAGATCTCCATCTCTCTAGGTGAAGCTCCAAAGGCATCAAATCTAGACCTGTAAATATACTCGGTCTGACCCGAGCATTGAAAGGGAAGAACGCTTGGATCAGTCTGGTAAACCAGCGCGAGAAATACAGTCAACTGAGTTTATTAAATTACTAAACTTTTCCTTAGTTTTCAAAACAAAAGTATCCCGTAAGACAAGTCCACACATAAACACGGACATGTTTTTGCCTTACGATAACTAAAACATATCATATCAAATCTCATGTTATATTATAGTAGTGTCTACTACATACAAATAATATTAATCATAGACGAAATTGTTACATTGATTAAATTCCAGCATATATCCCAATTGGGTAATACAATCAAAATGGCAAGCATGTATTGGAGTTACAAATGACCAGGTGAGGGGACTGCCTTCCGAAGGGGTACACCTCTAGATGGATGTCCCGAGGCACAGAACATCTACCATCTACCAACACAAGACCGGCCCACCTCTATAACTAGATGGTACCGAATATGTCATCCTCCGATCGTTACCGACCTTTACCGATGGCCCTCATAGCATACAAACCACAATAATCAGATACACGACGTCATAGCGTGTAAAGATATATCTAGAAGAGGATGATCATATCCTAATGGGAGCGACCCAATTAGCCTTGCCGCATCTAACCCTGTTTTGGTCATTTCCGGTTGATGAGGCCTGACGAGGTAACGATTACCTTTCACAATCACATATCACATCACTTTGAATGCCACACGGCCATTTCCGTTGACTACTAATTGCCTTCCACAAAAATACAAACCATAAGCTCATACATCTTAAGGAGGGTGTTAAGCCAACAGAAGTTGCCTTCTCCGCCACCACTGATGTACGTTTGTAAAAACCAATGTACGTAATCTATATAAATGCAATGTCAGACAAGCATCCATACAAGTTGTCCAGGAACAGGACAAACCGAAGGTACTTTCCTACTACATCCTGTCGGGAAATCCCTAGGATTAGTAGCGAATATTCCTTGCATTGGATATTTCATAATGAAGAGACCACTGCTACTGGATGTATATTGGGATTTTAACCCCAAACAATCAACAACCAGTCCCCCACTATGAAACTCTGAAAATCAATATCATCACAAGCAACCTGTACAATCGTCGCATATACGCTGGTCCGAAGTGGTTTTCAGATAAATCCTATCCCGCTCTCTTCGTACCAACAACGCAAAAGCATTTCTCAACCTACACAGAAACTAAGTCTCATAGACTTATCACGTCACCAACTTTCAACTTGCTATCCTTTGGGCCAAGAAGGAAGCTCGATAGATTGACACCATACGAATCAACATCCTCAACACAAACGATAATCAAGCCTACATAGAAGGCTACGTACTAAGTGTACGACTAAATAGTTCCCACATCAAGTCAAGGAACTAAAATTTTGGCCAATTTGATAGTCGGTTATTTAACAATCAAAGCAAACAAACAAATACATAGCACCATAACAATTACAAGGCCCTTTTAATTAATCTTTTATTAATTAAATCACTTGCCAAATATTTACTTCCATTTATATCTAAAAAGATATATTCTCAAAACATTTCAACTTCATATTGGAAAACATTTCCATATAAATAAGTAATTCACGAATCAATTTATTTTCAACACTTATAAAATATTCAATATACTTAAATCATGATTAAGTATATATTTCATTCTTTATGGAAAACATTCTCTTAAACATATTTATTTGGGTCAAAACGAATGTTGCGTAAAACATCGTTACGAAAACCCAAAATCACTACTATAGGGATTCGAAAATAAGATAGATACATAAATCCCAATACTATACAAAAACATTTCCTTTCGAAAATCATTTACTATAACAATAGTGTTATAGTCCATCATTTCCTTACTTCTCGAAAACATCTATTTCAACAATGAATGTTGAAATCTATGGTTTCGATCCTTAACACATTTTAAAGCATCTTTAAACTGTTTTAACTCCATTTACAATATCACTTTTTAAAACATTTCTTTAATATATTATTCACTGTCCAAAATCGTGAATTTAAATCTCTAACCAAATTCAACACTTCAAGGATTATCCACTGTCCAAAATCGTGAACATATCTCCTTTAATAAGCTTTCATATTTGCTTATCAAATTCAATTGATTTCATATTTATAAACAATGTTTATAAATTCACATTTTTATTTTATAGAACTTCAATATATAAAATCCCCTTTATCAACCAATTCCATTTATCTCATTTATATGCCAAATCCAATTTATAAGTTAATTCACTTATATCATTTATTTACAAATTCGTTTTTCATAACTTCACAAATTATGTAAATCGTATTCACTTATAAAATCCATTTATAACTTCATTTTAACAATTTTTAAAACTCCTTTATAATCTAACTATTCCGATTTATAAAAATTCAATTTTATAAATATTCTTTATAAACCATTTATATTAGTCAAAAATCTCAATTTAACCATTTCACAAAATCATTAACTCCATATTTCAAAAAAAATCATATTTCAATTATATTTCCCAAAACATCATGATTTTTATAACATAAAAATTATCATATTTATTTATTCAAAATAAATCAATTCTTAGCGATTCAAAAATTCAATAAAACATTTATTTTCAAAATCACTTTTAAAATTATTTTAAATTCGAAATCGTTACTTTAACATTTTTAAAATTCCAAAAATAGGCCAAATGCTGCAACAACACTAAATACAACAATCACGACATCCAAAATATCATATATGATATGATAACAGTATATATAACAATATCTGTAAATAAATCAGTACTGGTGAGGAATCCAGTTGGATCCCTCCAACCTGTCACCTGCAAGAAATATACATATTAGAATATGTGTACAATGTCCGCTTCAAGGCAGACGCGCGTACAAAGGGTCATCCGCTCATATACGGGAACGTATAGGGTCATCTGCTCCACTATGCATGTATATATCCAAATACCAATCAATATATCATATATCATCCAAAAAATCATCAATCATCATATAATAAATTATTTCTCACTTATATAAAAATATCAGTGAGTCAGAAGGAGTGAGTTGTACTCACATTGCTTGTAGTCGTCGCGATAGTGATTTATTCCGATTAAAATTAAACAAGCGTTTAATTTCAACCAAAATTCTCACTAGCCCAAATAAATCCCAATCTAGTTCCATAAAGTAGGGCTCGTCAATACGAACCTAATGCAATTCGTTTCGTCAATTTTCGACCTCGTATGACAAAGTTATAGCATTTAGAAGTTTATACGATTTTTAATATAATTTATTTCACAATTTTATTTATTTTTAACCTTCACTCAATCGTGGCCGCACGTATTTGCAACAACAGATCTGGGCCGATGAACACCTTCTTCTCCCTCACGTTCAACTCTGATCAAATAAACCCATCCCTTACCATCTTTGACCACAAATTCCATCACCATCGACCACTTGACGACAATCGACTGCCACCAACGCAAAGGCCTCCCTCCCCTACACCCATGGCCAAAGTCCGGTCTCCCCACGACATGCCATGGCCATGAAATCTAGCTTGAACAGCCCTAAAAACGCAGCCCCCTAACCCCCACATCGATCGTCCATTTTAAATCTCCACCATTGATCTTCTAGAGCCCGATTAGCTCTATAACCTTCATGTTGAAGGTTTCGGCTAATTGTTTACGGATTGGAAGAGATCGAGGAAAGAAAATCATGCATTTGTGGCCATTAACAGTAAAGTGGCATTAGGGTTTAGATGTTAGGGTTTTGAGTTGCAAATATGAAATGTTGTGGCCTTACAAAGAAAATTACGCGACAATATTCATCCGGAAATTTTCCGAACTCGAAACGAAGCGTGTCGCCTGGCATTTATAATGTTTTAACCCTATTTCGAACGCAGTGCAATATATATCGGGAGCTAATTCGATCTACGGAAGATAGGTTTTCGAATCGACTTATTTAAATTTAAAATTCACTTAAACTGATTTCTACGCGTTTTGGTTTGCCCCAGACAAACCGTAAATCCGATTGACACGAAATTTGAAATCCTAGAATAATTTATCATTACGGATCCAATGAAACTGGTTTCATCGAAATCCAAGACTGTTTGAAAAATGACTATTTTTACTAGTCAATTAGATATTAAAATATTCAAATTTTACATTTGACTTTTAATTTAATTTTAAAAGTTCTCTAACATCATTCTAATTCAAACAGAATTTAATATAACTTTATAAAATATTTTTATTCACTTTTAATTCAATTTCAATTATTTCTGTAATTTCAAATATTAAATCAACAATTTAATTATCCAATTAAATCTAGATATTCGAAATATAAGTTATTCGACTTATAAAATTTACTTGTGCATATTTAAAATCAAATAAATATACGAATATCGAATGACAGAAATTCTGGGTCGTTACAGGTTTCGGCTTAGTCGGATCCACTACTTTCGAAAGCATCATTTTATATAAGTAAAGAAACCTATTCAAAAGCTTATACCTTAAAACATTAGATGGCAACCCCTTTGAAAGCTATCAGAAAACCTTTTCAAAGCATATGTTTCGAATCCTTCAAAAGCTTTCATAAAACAAAGGCAGGCGCTTCAATAAATCAGCTTTCAACACCATGCCTTCTGCCTTTCTCCAATCCACTATGTACCATCTATGTGATAACTTGTGTATTGGTTTCGGCCTGGGTTGGTTTTGATTGAGTCGAAGTGGAGGCTTTGAGTCGAAAAGTACTTCTAATAGAGGCGAAACCTGCTTTTCTAAGTAAAAGCCGATTAATACCAATTAAAGCAAATTCTATCTAACTAACTTACCCACATGTAAACATGCGATTGGTTGCTCAACTTTTCAAATTCTTTAGCAAAATAACTGCCGTTAAATTTCAGATCTAAACCAAGGTTAAATTAGCAAATAAGCCCTTCCATTAAGCAAACCAATATTGCAAATAAGTCCTTCTTCTAAAATATTTTAATTTCCATAGAAAATCACTTTGGAAAAATACCCAAAAATTATAGAAATTCAATTTCATCATGTTATCTAACATATCAAAATTTTAGACCCAAATTCTCAATAAAATGTTAGAAATAAATTTCTAAACCCAATTAACCATATTTTCCTTTGAAAATTTCATAATATTCTTTCCATATCTTGGAAAATTATCGTAATTAATGCCCAACTCCAAAATCATGTTTTACATAACATAATTTTTTTCCATGGCATTCAAACATCAATTTCAATTGGTTTTAACCTAAAACCGCATAAACCACTATTTAAACAATCTTGTTTATATCAAACAAATTATAATTCAAGCATATCATCATCCAAATCGTCATAAAAAACGAATTTAATCTTAAATTCGAAAACATATGATCATAAAGAAAAATAGAGATAGTATAAATTATTAATCACCTTGATTATGATAAAGAGATTGGATTGAGATTAAGATTTATTCCCCTTGCTTTTATTCCTCAGCTTGATTTGAATTTCTCTTCTTCCTCAACAATGGTCGGCTCCCCTTTTATGTTTGCGTTTTACGTTTTTGTTGAAAATGAGAAATAAACGTAAATGGATGGTAAGCCATGGATATATATATATATATATATATATATATATATATATATATATATATATATATATAAGGGTTATGGATTTAAGGTGCGGCTAATAGCCAATATTCCCCTGTGCAAACCAGTTAGCTTATAAACCATTCTTATGCCCATTTGATTAATTAATTAATTAAGCACGATCACTTAGCATTTATTCAAATCTCAATCCCTTGTCACTTTACATTTATATCAGTGTATTTAATTTATCTAATTAAATCTCTTAAATAATGTTATTAAAAATTAGGGGTGTTACGGGCTCCCCTCCTAAAAGAATTTTGTCCTCGAAATTCAGTAAGGACAAAATACTAAACATAGCAATCATCTGTAACAACTCCTGACAACCATGCTAGTCTACCTGACAAACAATTATATATATAAAACTTATATAGACATACCCTCAATGAAGACCAGGATAAGTATCTCGAATCCTGTCTTCTGTCTCCCAAGTACAGTCCCTCTCGTTATCGCTCCATTGAACTTTACCAACTTGACTGTCATATTCCTCAATCTTTTCTCATCTCTTGCTACAACCTGAACTGGTTGTCTAACAAAAGTCAAATAAGACTACTATAAAATCTTCCAACCCTGTCAGAGGAATAGTAGTATCTGGATCATGCACATACTTGCGAAGATGAGAAACATGAAATATGTTATGGGCACCTACCATATTACTCGGTAACTCTACTCTGTTTTCAATCCTCTATAATCTAGAATGGACCAATATATCTCGGTGCCAGTTTCCCATACTTTCCAAATCGTACCACACCCTTCATTGGTGATACCTTCATGAAAAACTTATCTCCAATTGAGAACTCTAAGTCTTTACGCCTTTTATCTGCATAACTTTTTTGTCTGGATTGTGCTTCCTTCATCCTTTCTCGGATCAACTCAATCTTCTCTGATGCCTCCCTAACCAAATATGGGCCTAAGACCAATCTGTCTCCAGTCTTCCACTAGCATGCTGGCGATTTGCATGGCCTTCCATACAAAGCTTCAAAAGGTACCATTCCTTTGCTAGTTTGATAACTATTATTATAGGAAAACTCAACCAAATGTAAGTGATCTTCCCAAGATCCACCAAAGTACAATACATGCCCTCAATAAATCCTCGAGTACCTTATTGACTCTCTATGTTTTCCTATCCGTCTAAGAGTGATATGCGGTACTCATCATGAGCTTTGTGCCTAACACATCTTGTAGACTCTTACAGAATTCACTAGTAAACAAAGCATCTCTATCACTGACTATGCTTCTAGGAACTCCATGAAGTCTAACTACATTCTTCATGAACAACTTGGCTAAAACAGGTACCGTCCTGGTTGACTTTACTGGAATGAAATGGGCACTCTTGGTCAATCCGTCCACTATGGCCCATATACTTTCATTTCCTCAATTTGACCTTGGCAACCCTTATATAAAATCTATGGATATCGAATCCCATTTCCAAACTAGAATCTCTAAAGGTTGAAGCAATCCCCTTGGCTTCTAATGTTCAGCTTTCACTTGTTGATAGTTTGCACACTGCCTAACCCATAAGACAACATCTCTTTTCTTACCTTCCCAATAAATGCTCCTCTTCATATCAAGATACATCTTGGTTCCACCAGGCTGAATCATAAACTTGGATTGACGACATTCCCCATGAACTTCTTTCCTCAAGTCCTCGACATTTGTAACACATAATCGTCCCTTCTTTCTAAACCATCCACTCTGGTCAAGACTAAAATCCTTTAGATCATCGATCTCAATTCCAACCTTAAGCCTTCTTATCCTCTCGTCTAATAATAGATCCTCCGGCTTAGAAGCTACTCTTTCGATCAACACTGGTCGAACTTCTAAACAGGACAACATGGCAGTACTCTAACTAAAACAAGTAGTCGATCATAACCGCACGCTACAGGTGGTCAAAGCTTCTAAATCCTTCCATTTTGCCAACATAACTAGCACCACATTCAGATGTCTTCTGCAAAGAGCATCCGCTACTTTATTACCTTTCTCTGGTGTACACTCTATACCAAAAACATAAGCAGCTAAAAACTCCATCCGCTTCTACTGTCTCATATTCAAATCCTTATAAGAGAATAAGTATCTTAAATACTTATGATCTGTGTATAGCTCAAACCTCTCCCCTAAGAGATAATGCCTCCAAATTTTCAATGCGAAGATCACCGCAGCTAACTCCAAATCATGAGTAGGATATCTCACTTCATGTGGTCTAAGCTGTTGTGAAGCGTAGGCAATCACTTTACCCTTCTGCATCAACACAGCTCCTAATTAAGTCCCACATGCATCGGTATACACCACCAACCCTTGGTTTCCGTCTAGAACTACAAACAATGGTGCATTGGTCAACAAATGCTTTAACTTAAGGCATGCTTCCTCACATTTGTTAGACCAAACAAACTTTACCTCCTTCCTGGTTAGCTTAATCAAAGACACCGCTATCCACGAGAAATCCATGATGAATCTTTGATAATAGCTAGCAAGTCCAAGAAAACTTCTAATCTCAGTCATCATCTTTGGTCTCTTCCAATTATTAGTTACTTCGATCTTATCTGGATCGACGTTAACCCTTTCTCTAAAACCACATGACCAAGAAACTTAACCTCTTTCTTCCAGAAATGGCGCATGGAAAACTTCGCCTTTAGCTGATGTTGCCTCAGCATCTCAAGCACAACTCTAGGATGATCTTCATGCTCTCTTTCATCCTTAGAGATACCAAAATGTCATCTATAAACACCAGCACAAATCTATCCAAGTACTCACGGAATACTTGGTTCATCAAATCCATGAAGAAAGTAGGTGCATTCGTTAAATCGAATGGCATTACAAACCAATCATATGAACCATACCTAGTCTGAAATGCGATCAAAGGAATACTGTCCTCTGCCCTTTTGTGACGACCCGAAATTTCTAACAATTTAAATTTGAATAGTTAATTGATTTTTAAACATTTAAAAATTAATTTTAACTTGAATTCAAGATATCAATATCTAAAACATTGAGTTATATATTTAAATATTAAATTTAATAATTGAAATTGGGTAAATTGTTGAATCTGAAATTTCTAAGCCTGTTTAAAATAATTTGAAGGATTATAAAATTTATAATGATGATACTGAAGATAATAGAATGGTTTAAATTTATTAAAGGTGATTTGTTCAATTTTAATAATATATCGTTTAAATCGATATTTAAAAATAGCCTTCCGAGGCACAGTCTTAGAATTTGACGAAACCAGTTCCATTGGATCCGTAATAGTTAGTTATTATCGGATTTCAATTTTCATAGCAATCGGAGTTGTCGTTTGACCCAGGCAGCTCGAGACGCTCAGAACTATTTTAATCAATTTAATTTAAATTTGATCGTTTATTTCCGTAACTCGCGCATACGATCAAATTAGCCTCCGAAACACGTTCCATTATGTTCAAAATGCGGGTAAAACCTTATAAACATCTGTCGGCATGTCTAATTCGGGGTTCGGGATTTTGCGTTTTGCAGCGTGATGCTTTCAATATTAATTATATATTAATCAAAGCGTACTCTGCAAGCCATTTCCAAATCCCTATTTTTTTACCTCCGTCTTCCTCTATAATCCGGGATCTGAAATCGAATCGAAGTCTTATATAAAAAAATCTTCAGAAAAGAAAAATAAAATAAAATTGAAAACGACGACCTCCCTTTTGAAAGCAGGCAATTCAAGCTCTTACCCTAGCACGTTTCTGCCTTTTCATTCAATCGTAACTTCCTATTTCCTCACCCGCTCATGTCGCGACCACGGTCTGGAAGCGGACATATTCGCGAAATCGAACTCAAGGGGGGCGTCTGCTGAGGGTGGAGCGATATGCGACAATGGTGAGGACGCACGCGTGAAGCCAGATCAATAAGTTCGTGCGATTTCAAATCACGACGTGATGTTCTCGAGCTCGCGAGGCAGAATTGGGGATGGTGGGTCTCGATGGAGGCTAGGCCGAAGCGATGGTTTCGAACCAAAGATGTCGCCGTGACTAGGGTTTTGAAGTGTAGTCGGTGATGATGGGTTTCGAGGCAGAGGCATTGTTCGAGCAGTGGAGGTGAGTTATTCGTTTTTTTCCTTCTTCGATTATGCTTGATTTAATAAAAATAAATATGTATTAAAGAACTTGATTTATTTAATTATTTTTGTAACTTGAAATTTAATTATTTGATTCCTAAGAATTATTTATTTATGGGAAGATTTGCTAAAATAAATTATTTGTTAATTAGATTAAATTTATCAAATGAAATTATTATTCAAATTTTCCGTACATTAATAAATCGTATAACTGTTTATACAAGGTTAAAATCTGAAAAGAAACAAGTCGAGATCGGATTTGGATTGCAAAAATCAAAGGTGAGTAAACCGCACGCTTTGGGATTTTTATTTAAACGTAAATGGTTCCATTTAAATGATTGGTTGAATGGGTGAATTGAATTGATATGCTATATTATATAGTAATCTCTAGTATATAAATATTGGGATGATTGGTAGTTTTGGGATGATTATTATTGGCAATTGGAAGATTAAATGTTGTGGGTTGCTTGGATATTTCGGTGCCCTGAGTTATCGAAATATATAAAAATTTGATTTTTAAAGAAATAGAAGGGTGAGAAAAAAATTAGAAAGTGAAATAATTACAGAATGAAATAAAAATGAATTGGAAAGAAATAAGTGATATTTAAAACTGGAGTTGAATTGTAAAGTAGAGATTTAAAACAAGGCCTAAATCAAAGTTAAATCTAACAAATATGTTTTAAAATATTAAGTGTTTTGAATAACTTGAATGTCAGACTGTAATTGTAAACCTAATTTAAAAATAAATTTGGTTTAATTTCCTTTAAGCTTCTATTATAAAATGAGTAGTTAATTTATTTAATGAAGTAAATAAATGGATAGCTAATTATAGGTTGAGATAAACCAAGAATGAGTAGTATTGTGGTTTAATTAATATACTTAATTTAGATTTAGGTAAATTGAAATATATTGGAAATCAATAATTTATATAATTAATGATGTAATCAAAGATTGGTAAATTAAGATTGATTAATCCGTAATATGCGACTTATGAGAAATTAAGTAATATAAGAAATTAAGGATTAATGTAATTAAGGATTAAGTAATATGCGACCTATCCTTCCACCTCCTTCTCCTGACCCCCCTCCTCAAGCTGTCGCTGAGCAGAATCCTCCTTGCTATTCTCTTTCTAATATCCATAGTATCATTCCTCCTATGAACCATTCTTCTGCTCTTAACTCGTTGCCTTGGACTTCTCTTTTCAAAACTAAGCCAAGAAATGCAGGCTCGTACATCCCTCAGGATATTCCACTTCAGTTCTCTGGTGATGTGCTCTTGCCATCCAGTGAAATTATTAAGGCTGGTACTGATGTTTGGAAGGACTACCTTGTGGGGGTTTTCCTAGATAAACCACTTCCTTACGCTTCTGTGGTGTATCATATGAAGAAAGTATGGAAGCTGAAAGGTGAAGTTAAAGTAAAGTCAGATGGTTTTCTTTTTCTATTCAGTTTTTCTTCTGCTGATGACAAACATAGGATCTCTGAGGTAGATCCTATTATAATGAGAAACAAACTTTTTATCTTAAAGCCGTGGGATGTTACTGTAGGTAATAGTTGTGGAACAATTCGATCTGTCCCTGTTTGGATCAAATTATATAACATACCACTTTATGCCTGGTCTCATTATGGTGTAAATTGGTTGGCTTCAAGGGTAGGGAAGTTTCTGTGCATGGATCAGTCAACAGAGAGTTTGGAAAGGATAATGTATGCAAAATGCCTTGTTGAAGTTAAACCTGACAAAGAACTAGTTAATAATTTTCTAGTTAAACTGATGGATGGCAGTGACCAGCTAGTTACAGTTGAATACTTATGGAAACCGGAAGTGTGTGTAAATTGTCGAGAATTTGGACATTCTGATATTAACTGCTTATTTGCATCAAAAGTTGCCGTGGACTCTAATCATGATGATAAGGTTACACCTAGTATAAATGAGACAGGTATAGTCAAGAATGGGATGATGAGCAAGAATAGAAATCACAAACAGGTTTGGAAAAAAGTAAATTATAATAAAAGCAAGAACAAGGATATCACTCTTTTAGAAGTTGGTGAAAACCAAAGTGAATTAGTTGGCACTGAGTCTTTTCAGTGTACCACTGCAAATGAGGAGGGATGTTCCAAGGATAGAGCAGTAAAAGATAAACAAAAACCAGTGTCTCTTCTGGGTTTAGATAAAAGTATGGTGAATAGTTTTCAAGTGCTTGCAAATGATATATTAGGAGTGACAAATGAAGCAGTTCTTGAAGACAAGGAAAAAGCAATTGATGCTGACATTGGCATTGAGGAGGGAGAGATGCTCGAAGAAGGCAGGGAAAATCCCGCAAATTGCTTCCAAGTTGCTGAAAGTGGGAATATACTCGACATTAACTCTGTGCATGGTGTTACTCCTGTGCAAGTGCATATCATATCTGAAATCAACAATCAAGAATCTTCACTATTTCAACCTTATACTGATCAAACTCAAATGGTGGCAACAAATGACACAAATATCTAAGTAACGCATTCAACTGAATCAAACATCATCAGCACTTATGCAAATAACATTTTTGAACTTGCCTGTTCAATGCAAAATGTTCCTTCAGCTTCTTCATCTAAACTCTCTCTTCATTCTTCATCTTCATCTGTTCCCCTCAGTCAAAACTTGTCTTCTTCTCTTCCTTCATCTTCAGCCCAGTTTCCTTATGTTAATGATACAATTACTCCAGGATGGTATGACAAAGGAAAACAAGTGTGTGATGAATCTGGCCATGGTATTTTTGAAAGTAATACAAGAATGACATCCAAGAAATTGTCTAAATCCAAATCTGGTCCTGCTGATTCCCAGTCTCCTGCAACTAGGAGCAGATAAAACATAATCCATCAATCACTTTAGTTTTATTATGTTACAAAATATAGGAGTATGGAACATTAGGGGTGCTCATTGTCATTTGAAACTTGATCAAGTTAAAAATCTCATCCTCTCTCATAATCTTAAAATTATTGCTATTCTCGAAACTAAACTCAACCTCTTGTTAACTACTAGGGCCGCTAGTTACATTAATCCTAATTGGAATTATCTCCATAATCTATCTGATTCTGAATATGGTAGGATTTTAATCCTTTTTGATCCTTCCACTTTTTCCATAACCTCTATTCTATCCTCTAGGCAATTCATCCACACAAAAATCATCTGCCAGCAAACTAAAACTTCATTATATTTAACTTTTATTTATGCGGATAATTCTTCTACTTCAAGACAAAAACTCTTTGACTACTTGCCTTTTCTCAGGCAAGAATCGCATCCATTGCTGGTCATGGGTGATTTTAATAGCTGCTTTCAGCTTGATGATAAGTATGGTGGCCAGCCATTATACCCAAAGCATATCCTTCCATTAAACATTGCAATATCTGATTCTGACCTCCTCAAACTTCAAACTTTTGGTGCTAGATATTCGTGGAATAATGAAAGTAGGAGTGGAGTCAGAACTTTCTCCACTATTGATCATGCCTTCTGCAATTTTAAAACTCTCTTTGTTTGGCCTAATCTCTCTGTCAATCTTATCCACCCCATCCTCTCTGATCACTCCCCTTTGATTCTTTCTGATGGTCCCAAAATGAAAAAGGAAAAAAGAAGTTTCAAATTTTTTAATGATTGGACTCTCTCCTCTGAATTCAAACCAATTGTGGGTATAGCCTGGTCCTCTCATTGTTATGGTAACCCTATGATTATTCTTTGCAGGAAACTCAAACTTGTTAAAAAGCACTTGAGAACTTGGGCAGCTGAAAAGTATGGTGATGGTACCAAGCAAACAACTATTGAAGAGTAGGTATAAACAAGCTCAAGAATTTATGATGAATAACCCTCATGACCCTGTTGCTGCTGAGGAGGAAGGAAAGCTCTGCATGCTACTTAACAATGCCCTTGATATTGAAAGCGGGATGAAACAACAACAGTTACACTGTAAGTGGTTTATATTTGGTGATCGTAACACTGAGTTTTTTCATTCCTCGATCAAAATTAAGCAAGCTAAAGAAAATATTCGCACAATTTGTTCTCAAGAAGGTACTCTTGTCTCCTCTCCTGACCAAATTGATGCTGCCTTTCTTAGTTATTTTGAAGACTTACTTGGTAACACCTCTAACTTTAGTCCGGACCTTGACATGTTGAATGACATTTCCCTTCCTACTATATCCAGGTTGCAGGCTGTTTTGCTTGTTGATCAGGTTACCGATGAGGAAATAAAGCATACTCTTTTTGCTATAAATAGAAAATCGAGTGGTGGTCCTGATGGCATTAATGTTCAATTCTATGTTAGTTGCTGGGACATTGTTCAATTTGATTTCTGCAAGGCTGTTCACAATTTTTTCAATAAATGCTCTCTGCTAACTGAAGTCAACTCTACTAACATTGTCTTAATCCTAAAATGTCCTGATGCTAGCTCTGTATCATCCTTTAGACCTATTTCTTGCTGCAATGTGGTGTACAAATGTATATCCAAACTTATTGCCACTAGGCTAATGCAAGTCCTCCCTCAAATCATTTCACAGAACCAAGTTGCCTTCCTTCCCAACAGAAGTATTTTTGACAACATTCTTCTTGCCCAAGAGCTTCTTTGTGGGTATGCGAGATCTAATGCTACCCCTTCTGCAATGTTAAAGCTAGACATCACAAAAGCTTATGACTCCATTCACTGGTCCACAATAGTGCGTATTATGGCCTTAATGAATTTTCCAAAGCCTTTTGTTGGTTGGGTTTATGAATGTATTTCAACTCCTAGATTCTCCATTGTTCTGAATGGTCGTCCTGTTGGTCATTTCAAGTGTAGGCAAGGAATTAGGTAGGGTGATCCGATCTTATCTTATTTATTTCTTCTTGTGATGGAAGTCCTCACCAGATATATGAAAACCAAGTACACTTCCGGTCTGATCAGGTTCCATCCCAAGTGTACGCTTACAAATGTTACAACTCTTATGTTTGCTGATGATATTATGATATTTACTAAGCCACATCTTCCTTCGATCCAGTGTGTTATTAGTACATTGTCTGATTTCTTCAAGATGACTGGTTTGCTTCTCAATTGTTCTAAATCTAGTATATCTTTTGCTGGGATCTCCTCCAATCTTTCCTTGTCTCTGATCCAAACAACTGGTCTTCAAAGTGCGGTCTCTAATATGACATATCTTGGCCTCCCGCTCATAACCTCTAGATTAAAGCTTGCTGATTGCCTACCACTGTATTCCAAAATTGTTTCTTTGCTTGACAGGTGGTCAAACAGATTCTTATCTCAGGCAGGAAGGCTTGTTCTTATCAAATCAGTCGCTTTTTCTATGGTTGTATATTGGTCAAAAGCATTTATCCTGCCTGCTAAACTTTTGCATATGATTAGAGGTGCAATGCTAAGATTTTTTTAGACTGGTTCCATCAATAACAGGAAGCCACTGCCTTGCTCCTTCAGCCTCTTTGAAAAGGATAGAAATTCTGGAGGGTTGGGAGTAATTAACATTATCAATTAGAACATTGCTGCTTTCAGTACTCATATTAATTCTATCATTGTCAAGAAGAAATCTGGGTGGGTTAATTGGGTATGGGCTCATAGAATTGGTAGGTCTAGTTTCTGGAGTTTGCCTATTCCTCAAACTTGTAGTTGGACTTGGAGAAAGATACTTGGATTGCGTGACACATTTCTTCCCCTCATCGTTCATAGGATGGCTGACTCATCTGAAGTTAATTTTTGGTTTGATCCTTAGGTTGCCAATGGTGTGTTATTGCATAAACTTTTCAGCTATCAACAACTAAATCAATCTGGTATTCCCATAGATGCCAAAGCTGTTGATTTTATTTGCCATGGTGATCTGCAGCTTCCTTAATCCGCTAATCAATTCATCAGGGCTGTTTGGTATGAAATTCAAAGTAATTTCTACCCTCCAGTTGAGGTTGATGCTATTCATTGGTGTGCCAAACCTCACACTGTCTCTCATGTGTATAATCTTCTGCACCGATCCACTATCCAGGCATTTAAATGGAGTAAGGTCATTTGGTCTGCTGATTCTTCTCCCATGGATAATTTAATGCTTTGGAAGGTTGTTCAGAATGCATTGTTAACTAAAAGCAAGTTGATGGAGATGGGTTTTGATATTGGAGTGTCCTGTTATTTCTGTTCTAATAATCCTGAGACCACGCAACACTTGTTTTTAGAATGTTCCTGTAATCTGTTGCTATTTGGTAAAATGATGCAGCTTGCTGGAAGTAACTTGCTGGAAGTAACTTGCTGTCCAATCTTAGGCCAGTGGATCTTGACATGATATATAAAGCAACGAGGTGGTGAACTATGAAAGCAAGATGCCTTACTATATGCCTGAAGAAATATATGTCTATTGTGTGGCTTGAAAGAAATATGATTTGTTTTGAAAATAAGAGGAGGGATGGGCAGGTGTTATGGAAAGTCTTGAAGCATGACATTTATCTAGCTATGATGATGCAGCCCTCTATACCTGCTGTTTTTAGAGATGCTTGGAGATAGATGGTGGTTTTCCTCTGGTCTTATTTGCTCTGCGTGCTTGTTATCCTCTAGTTAATCCCTGTGTGTTTTTTTTCTTTTCTTGCTTGTTTTTTTCTGTGAACAAGCTATGTTTTTTATTGTGTTGTCGCAATAAAATCAGGTAGGGGCCTTGATAACCCCGCTAGCCTTTGCTAAAAAAAATATAGTTAATTACACTATGAAATAATTAAGATTACTTATTGATTTTAGGTTAAGAATAATTAATATCGTGAAATGAATTAAAGATAATTACTTGAATAAAATTGGAAGATAATTAATCTAGGGTGATTAATTAAAATGACTGAATATGGAAGAGTTGATTAATTAATTGGTTTGGAAATTAATTAATGAAGAAATCTAAGTAATTGAGGTATGAAATTCAATTGAAATAAATTGAATTGACTTGTATGCGATTAAGCTTTGTGTATGGGTGATTGAATGGTATTGGATGCTTGAATGAGTTGATACCTCTAATACGAAATGTTGTGTATTTTGTATGGATAAATTGGAATAAGATGATGTGAGACTCGAAGAGGCCGGGATCGGGTATTGGGAAATACCCGAAACTACTTCGAATATTTTTTTGGATTGATATGTGAAATCTATATGATGGAGTGAAGTGATTTAAAGGAAATTGGACTATTTAAATCTAAGCTTTGGTACTTAGGAAATGGATGTGTGAAATTAGTTATGTCTATAACATATGGTGAGCTTGTAAAATTGGTTTGAGTTACCTCGGGTTTTATATAAGTTGTTTTCTTGGATATTCCATGTTAGTTGGGTTTACTCACGCTGGTTTCCAGCCTGACCCGGGTGTTACTTTGGTGTAATGCCTGGGTCAGACCGAGTATTACAGATTTCCAATTTAGGACGTTTTGGAGCTCAGGAGGAGAGTTGGATGGCAGGAGCATATAGGATATTTCCGCTGTATTTATATTATTGTATAACTGGGACATGATGATTTTGTATATTCAGTGACTGTATATAATATGTAACACTGATGTATATTAAATGTAATCGGCTGGTATAGTATTTTTTGTAACTGTTATTATTTATTATTATATTTTATCCGCTGCGAATGTGAGATGTTTGGATGTTTCTGTTATTCTTCTTCTATCTCTTTCTTCTTTTTCATAACTATCTGGAATTTTCGGCTTCGGAAATTTCGGGTCGTTACATTTGGTATCAGAGATGAAAGGTTAAGCGAGAACCTTGGCTCTGGTGGGGATTACTCATTGAATAGAGTCTGTAGTACTCTAGGATGAGTTGGGTTTATATATATGAGCGCGTATTTGTTATTTTCTTATATTAAGGTTTTAAATGATTTTATATAAAAGTATATTTTGGTATATAAAGTAATATTTCCTTCTAATAAATATTAAGGTGATTGGTGGTTAATTATTGAAATTAAAATTGAGTAGTAATATAATACAACCAAATTGAAGACTTAAATAGGAATTAAATTATGTAGAAATAGAAATACAACCAAATTAAAATTTAATTGATTGAAAATGAAATTCTAAATCTGGTCCCAGAATTTGAAATTTTTTGTTTCAAGGTAATGAAAAACTAATAAATAAGTATTATTTGGATAACTGGGACTTGTTGTAAACAATGGGTTGTTTGAAAATTTGATTTGAATTAAAGACCAAAAGTGGTCTAAAACTTAAGGATGGCCTCGTGTGTAAAGGAAATAATATGTATGAATAAGGAATATACATAAATAAAAAGTAGTTTGAATAAACTCTAAACATGGAGTTTGAAAATTGGAATGGGGTGTGATACCCAAAGTGATAAGTTTTTAAGTGGGAAGATTATTGTGAAGTTTAAGGATTGAGTAAGGTTGACTGGATTAAGTAAATTGTAATTTAACTTGGAAAGTTAAATGGTTGATTTGAATTGGGAATTTGTGTGATCTCAAAACGGGTTTGAGATTTAAAAATTGAAAATGGATGGACGTTTTAAAATAAATTGGATGATATCATCCTATTGTTAATAAAATCTTTAAATTGAGAATGGTATTGTATAAATAAAATAGATTTGAATAATTGAATTGTAAAATAACTTGTTTAAGAACTGGCTTCAAACTGGAAGATAAAATTGAATAATAGATTAAAATTTTAAAATAAAATTGTATTGAATTCTTATTTGAACCTTGAAATACATAAATAAAGATAATTTAAAAAGGAATTTAGAGAATTGGACTCAGAAATTAAATTGTTTAAAAACTTTAAATAAAAGTTAATTTGGTTTAAAAAGTTAAACCAACCTTTGAGAATTTAACTCGAATTTATATAATTCGAGATAGTTTAAATTCAAGATTGAAATTGAATTAGTTCAAAATTGAATTTGGTTTGAATTAATTAGATTAGTGATTGAAGATGTATAAGTTTAAAATTTAAATGGGAAATTGAATTGGATTAAATTGAAATGATTTGAATTTGACTTGGGTTCAATCGATAATAATTCAAATTGATTGGAATAATTTGAAATTATAATTAAAGTAAACAGGATTAAAATCAAATGGAATTTGATTTAAATTGGGAAAGTAATCAGGATTTATTTAACTTGAATTGGGAATAAATCAAGTCCAATGGAAATTGGAGTTATTTGAATGGGAATTGGGTCAATTGAAGTGGAAATTTAAATTGAATTGTTGGGGAAGTGAACAGTTTTGACTCTGAACTATTTTCAATATAAATTGTTTTAATATCAACTTATTTTCTAAGCTATTAAATATATATAACCTTTCTTTCTTAAAACCAAATTATTTTATACTTGTTTTACAATTATTTTTGGAGCTATTTAACCATTTTTCAACTGTTTTCTAAACTAATTACTATTTTTCAACTATTTCACAAACTAATTTCTAATTTACTGCTATTTTGCAATTATTTAAAATTCCTGAAACTATTCAACTATTTTCCGACTATTTTACAATTTGTTAACTATGTTATAGCTATTTTGCAAACTAATAATTATTTTTCAACTACTCATCTATTTTTAAAATTTTCAAGCTATTTTCTAAAAATAAACCGGTCGAAGTTCAAACTGTTATTGATTTAAATACCCAACTAAGATAAGAATTGAAGCGATAATTCAATGAGAATTAAGGCAATTGTAAATAAGTGAAGGGGAATTTAAGGAAAGTGAGTAGAAAGGAAATTGATTTGGCTGATAATCAGTGGAAATAAATATGTAGGATGTACGTATTTTATTCTATTTGCATAGTGATTTGATCCAGATCCGAGCACAGAATTTCAGGATAGTTTATCGATCCGAGTTGGGTTTTTTTCACTCAATTTTCGACGGCGAACCTGGATATGGATTGTTGATTGGTTCTGGATATTCTCTACCATAGTTATGGCTATGCAAGGAGAATGACGGTTTTTGGTCAAGAAACCAGATCTGTGTCCGCACTAGGAAGTCAGGTGGACAATACTAGTTCGGAAGTGAAATTGTGTGATCGATTGGGCGATCAGATTAGTATAGCGTACGGATGATAAGTATACATCGTACGGATTTGAATGAAATTGATGTTGAAAGAGTAATCAAATTGGAATATTTGATTTTGAATAAACAAAGTTATATATCTTTGTTATATAAGATAAAACTTTCCTTGTTGAATCTATTGCCAAAAGAAAAGGATTTTTGAAGGTGTTTTGAAGTATAAATGGAGTTTTATACAAGTTAGATAATGATCCAAAGCTTTATAAATTGTGCATATCTATATATATATATAAAGGATCTTATGAAGATTTTGGAAAAAGTTGTGGGAACCATTGGGTTTGGAAGGGATTTTGATTTTTGAGTAAAATCAACATTGAAATTGGAATGCCTAGTTTGAGAATTATCGATTTTGGGATAATCGATTTTGTGTAAAGGAGCCTTGTATGAGATCATACTAGGTGTATGATTTGAAAGATACTATATATGTATAATATAAATTGTTTTGATAATGGCTCTGGGGGAAAAGGTGCTCCCTTGAAATGAACTTCTCAGGAGTGCCACCGGGTGGTGCTGCCATGAGCCCCAAAGGGGGGTTCTAAAGTTGATCCTGTGAGGAGTCTGGACAAAACTAGTTCCTGAAGATTATGAGTTGAGTATACCATAGCAAAAGTCGTGTGTGCCGCTGAGAGCCAACGTTACATGGACTTTTGCTGCGATGGCAACGTAACCCAGGATGTAACTGTGACCTATGCTATAACATAGCGAAAGTCGTGTGTGCCGCTGAGAGCCAACAGTCTGCGTTTGATTTTATATCGGTAGACTGCGACCTATGTAGGAGTGGAGAGGTTTCATTTTGACAGCGAAAATCAGAGGCCACAGAGAGCCTGCAGTTACATCGACTTTTGCTGCGGTGACAACGTAACCCTGGGATGTAACTGTGATCTGTTGTGGGTTCCATGGCATAATCGAGAGGCCGCGGAGAGCCCGCAGTTGCATGGACTTTTGCTGCGATGGCAACGTAACCCTGGAATGTAACTGCGACCATGAATGGGGGTGATGATTTCCAGAGCATTCTCACCAAAGATATTTCCTCTATTTTTAAAAAGTGTTTTCTATATTTTCAATAAAATTATTTTCAAAAGTATTTTCACTGGATGTTGAAAACAGGTTTACCAAGTACTTATAGATTTTCAGTCCTACGCCTGATCAACGTATGACTGAATTTCTGTGAGAACAAGGATGAACTGGTGGAGACATCGAGTTATAAGAAGTATTTTTTTTATAAAGAGCTACTTTATTAGTCTGATGTGAATTTAAAAGCATTTATAAATTTTTTAAATAAACATGTTGGAAATAAGCTAATTGGTTAAATAATTGTATGATTGAGTATGTAATAAAATTTAACTTTGGTAAATAAATGGATTGTAAATTAATAATGGAGTTTGAAAATGAATTAGAATTGTAAAAAGAATTCAATTGGATTTGATAATGAATTGAATAAATGAAGATGCTATAAAATAGAAATAAAATGGAGTTGGATCGAAATAGTGATGATTTAAATTACAAATAAAATTCAAGCGTGATATGAAAAATATTTAACGAAAGTTGCAAGTAAATTGGATGTAAGAGAAGTGATTATAATAGAAACGGTTTGAGTTGTAAAACAAAACCCAAGTGAATAGAAATAAATTCTATAACGAATTAAGTAAGTCAACTAAAAATTTAAAATGGGTTACTTGAATTAAATAATAATTGGATGAAGTCTGATTGAATAAAAACTAAATCAAGTTGTGATTGGAATTGGATTATCAGACTGAACTTAAGTTCGGTGGCATATTAGTTTGAAGTATAAATGAGTTAAGTATATGCTTGGATATTATTTCGATAAATTGAGAAGGTGAATTTATATTTAAAATTTAAAATTAATGGGCTAACTGAATTTAATGGAAGTTGATTAAATGAGAATCAAATAAGAGTAAACTTAAGTTTGATATTGGAATAAATTAAAGTAAATTAACTTAAGTTTAAAAAAAAATTAAATTATGGAAGCTTGGCTTCGAATAAGAGTGAAAGCCCATTAAATAAAGCTTGGATTGAATTAATTTGGGAATGGCTAGAAGTATACAAGAATGGAATGTGTCGAGCTAAATGAGTGGTTGGTGAATAAATTAGAAATGATATAGAATTAAATACAGAATGAGTAGAAAATTAATTTAAAGTAAATATGAACTAAAATAAATACTCTACTAAGCGAATATCGTCGAAATTGCATAAAAATAGCTGTCGTTTGACGAAAACAAAAGTAATTAAAATGCTATGAGTCAATAGAGATTAAATAAAATTGATCCTGAACCATTTGAAGTGAATATGAGCTTGTTTGGATTAAAAATCAATGAAATGTGAGAAATTGAGTTGCAAACCATTGAAATTGAATGAAATGGTTTATAAATTGGTTGAAAGCAATTGATTAGGTTTGAAAACATATAAATTGCTTGTGGAAGTTATTTTGAATGCATTTCTTTTAGAATTGAAGTGTTATAGTTTGTTTAAGTAAGAGAAATGTTATAAACTTCATATATATAGTGCTTATATGTGTAAATTGAGTAAGTACAGGTACCTGAAGGCCGTTTGGCTGGATTTGGATGCACTAATTGCTAAAATAAATAAGCTACTTGCTTAAAATGCTAAATAAGGTACGCCTACGCAATAAAAATAGGAAATATGATATTTTTTTGCTTTTTCCAACCGTGCGGGTCGATGTATACATATTTATATCTCTTGTCAAATTGCAAAAGCTCATCCGTACAAAGGAGACTGCCAAAATTTTGGGAGTTAGAAAATTTTTGGAAAATTTTGGAAATTTTTTTGTTAACGAAAAAACAATTTCAAATTGGAAATTAAAGTAAATCAGTAGATGAAACTAATATGAATCAGTTATAAATGAAAGATAAAATTTAATACTCAGAAGTGAAGACAAATTGAATTCATATGGAATGGGAAAACTAATTTTGACATAGATATGAAACTTATGTAGGAAAATGTATACAATGATTTGGAAATGTTACGATTGGATATTATTGTTAAGTAAGATATGCCGGGATTATAAGGAAAAAGGAAATTGGATTTGATATCAGAAGATAAATTTGAATTGCCCGACAAAAAGGTATGTATTTAAAATTTCTGAATAAAATTGAATTGGGTTTTGATGTAGCCATTTGCTTTTGTTTTCTTTTGGAATTTGGGAGCCCGTAGAGGCCTTTTGTAGTTGTACCGAGCTAGCCGCGCAAAGGAGACGCTGACAAAAATTTTCGGGAATTTAGAGAGTTAGAAAAATTTTGGAATTTTTTTCTGATAATTCAAAATTTGGTTTTAAATTGAGATTTTAAATGATTAAGCATCAGGGTATTGTTTAAAAACCGTGAGAGAGTTTGGGAAGTTAGTAAGAAGGATAAGAAGTCTTTTATAAAAGATAGTTGGTAGGATGTTGATAAAACAATTGGTTTTGGAGAAAAGGTAAACAGGTATTGGTCCATTCTTCCTAACTAGTAATTTCGGGGACGAAATTCTTTTAAGGGGGGAGGAATGTGACGACCCGGAATTTCTAACAATTTAAATTTGAATAGTTAATTGATTTTTAAACATTTAAAAATTAATTTTAACTTGAATTCAAGATATCAATATCTACTTGATAATTGAATCATTGAATTATATAGTTAAATATTGAATTTAATAATTGAAATTGGGTAAATTGTTGAATCTGAAATTTCTAAGCCTGTTTAAAATAATTTGAAGGATTATAAAATTTATAATGATGATACTGAAGATAATAAAATGGTTGAAATTTAAATTAAAGGTGATTTGTTCAATTTTAATAATATATCGTTTAAATCGATATTTAAAAATAGCCTTCCGAGGCACAGTCTCGGAATTTGACGAAACTAGTTCCATTGGATCCGTAATAGTTAGTTATTATCGGATTTCAATTTTCATATCAATCGGAGTTGTCGTTTGACCCTGGCAGCTCGAAACGCTCAGAACTATTTTAATCGATTTAATTTAAATTTGATCGTTTATTTCCGTAACTCGCGCATACGATCAAACTAGCCTCCGAAACACGTTCCATTGTGTTCGGAATGCGGGTAAAACCTTATAAACAACTGTTGGCATGTCTGATTCGGGGTTCGGGATTTTGCGTTTTGCAGCGTGATGTTTTCAATATTAATTATATATTAATCAAAGCGTACTCTGGAAGCCATTTCCAAATCCCTATTTTTTTTATCTCCGTCTTCCTCTATAATCCGGGATCTGAAATCGAATCGAAGGCTTATAAAAAAAAATTCTTCAAAAAAGAAAAAAAATTAAAATTGATAACGGCGACCTCCCTTTTGAAAGAAGGCGATTCAAGCTCTTACCCTAGCACGTTTCTGCCTTTTCATTCAATCGTAACTTCCTATTTCCTCACCCGCTCATGTCGCGACCACGGTCTGGAAGCGGACATGTTCGCGAAATCGAACTTAAGGGGGGCAGCTGCTGAGGGTGGAGCGACATACGACAATGGTGAGGACGCACGTGTGAAGCCAGGACAATAAGTTCGTGCGATTTCAAATCGCGACGTGATGTTCTCGAGCTCGCAAGGCAAAATTAGGGACAGTGGGTCTTGATGGAGGCTGGGCCGAAGCGACGGTTTCGAACCAAAGATGTCGCCGTGACTAGGGTTTTGAAGTGTAGTCGGTGATGATGGGTTTCGAGGCAGAGGCATTGTTCGAGCAGTGGAGGTGAGTTATTCGTTTTTTTCCTTCTTCGATTATGCTTGATTTAATAAAAATAAATATGTATTAAAGAACTTGATTTATTTAATTATTTTTGTAACTTGAAATTTAATTATTTGGTTCCTAAGAATTATTTATTTATGGGAAGATTTGCTAAAATAAATTATTTGTTAATTAGATTAAATTTATCAAATGAAATTATTATTCAAATTGTTCGTACATTAATAAATCGTATAACTGTTTATACAAGGTTAAAATCTGAAAAGAAACAAGTCGAGATCGGATTTGGATTGCAAAAATCAAAGGTGAGTAAACCACACGCTTTGGGATTTTTATTTAAACTTAAATGGTTCCATTTAAATGATTGGTTGAATGGGTGAATTGAATTGATATGCTATATTATATAGTAATCTCTAGTATATAGATATTGGGATGATTGGTAGTTTTGGGATGATTATTATTGGCAGTTGGAAGATTAAATGTTGTGGGTTGCTTGGATATTTCGGTACCCTGAGTTATCAAAATATATAAAAATTTGATTTTTAAAGAAATAGAAGGGTGAGAAAAAAATTAGAAAGTGAAATAATTACAGAATGAAATAAAAATGAATTGGAAAGAAATAAGTGATATTTAAAACTGGAGTTGAATTGTAAAGTAGAGATTTAAAACAAGGCCTAAATTAAAGTTAAATCTAACAAATAAGTTTTAAAACATTAAGTGTTTTGAATTACTTGAATGTCAGAGTGTAATTGTAAACCGAATTTAAAAATAAATTTGGTTTAATTTCCTTTAAGCTTCTATTATAAAATGAGTAATTAATTTATTTAATGAAGTGAATAAATGGATAGCTAATTATAGGTTGAGATAAACCAAGAATGAGTAGTATCGTGGTTTAATTAATATACTTAATTTATATTTAGGTAAATTGAAATATACTGGAAATCAATAATTTATATAATTAATGATGTAATTAAAGATTGGTAAATTAAGATTGATTAATCCATAATATGCGACTTATGAGAAATTAAGCAATCTAAGAAATTAAGGATTAATGTAATTAATATAGTTAATTACATTATGAAATAATTAAGATTACTTATTGATTTTGGGTTAAGAATAATTAATATCGTGAAATGAATTAAAGATAATTACTTGAATGAAATTGGAAGATAATTAATCCAGGGTGATTAATTCAAATCACTGAATATGGAAGAGTTGATTATTGGTTTGGAAATTAATTAATGAAGAAATCTAAGTAATTAAGGCTTGAAATTCAATTGAAATAAATTGAATTGGCTTGTATGCGATTAAGCTTTGTGTATGGGTGATTGAATGATATTGGATGCTTGAATGAGTTGATACCTCTAATATGAAATGTTGTGTATTTCGTATGATGTGAGACTCGAAGAGGCCGGGATCGGGTATTGGGAAATACCCGAAACCACTTCGAATGTTTTTATGGATTGATATGTGAAATCTATATGCTGGAGTGAAGTGATTTAAAGGAAATTGGACTTTTAAATCTAAGCTTTGGTACTTAGGAGATGGATGTGTGAAATTAGTTATGTCTATAACATATGGTGAACTTGTAAAATTGGTTTGAGTTACCCCGGGTTTTATATAAGTTGTTTGCTTGGGTATTCCATGTTAGTTGGGTTTGCTCACGCTGGTTTCCAGCCTGACCGGGGTGTTACTTTGGTGTAATGCTCGGGTCAGACCGAGTATTACAGATTTCCAGGTTAGGACGTTCTGGAGCTCAGGAGAAGAGTTGGATGGCAGGGGAGTATGGGATATTTCCGCTGTATTTATATTATTGTATAGCTGGGACATGATGATTTTGTATATTCAGTGACTATATATAATATGTAACTCTGATGTATATTAAATGTAATTGGCTGGTATAGTATTCTTTTGTAACTGTTATTATTTATTATTATATTTTATCCTCTGCGAATGTGAGATGTTTGGATGTTTCTGTTATTCTTCTTCTATCTCTTTCTTCTTTTTCATAACTATCTGGAATTTTCGGCTTCGAAAATTTCGGGTCGTTACATTTGGTATCAGAGCTGAAAGGTTAAGCGAGAACCTTGGCTCTGGTGGGGATTACTCATTGAATAGAGTCCGTAGTACTCTAGAATGAGTTGGGTTTATATATATGAGCGCGTACTTGTTATTTTCTTATATTAAGGTTTTAAATGATTTTATATAAAAGTATATTTTGGTATATAAAGCAATATTTCCTTCTAATAAATATTAAGGTGATTGGTGGTTAATTATTGAAATTAAAATTGATAAGTAATATAATACAACCAAATTAAAGTCTTAGATAGGAATTAAATTAAGTAGAAATAGAAATACAACCAAATTAAAATTTAATTGATTGAAAATGAAATTCTAAATCTGGTCCCATAATTTGAAATTTTTTGTTTCAAGGTAATGAAAAACTAATAAATAAGTATTATTTGGATAACTGGGACTTGTTGTAAACAATGGGTTGTTTGAAAATTTGATTTGAATTAAAGACCAAAAGTGGTCTAAAACTTAAGGATGGCCTCGTGTGTAAAGGAAATAATATGTATGAATAAGAAATATACATAAATCAAAAGTAGTTTGAATAAACTCTAAACGTTGAGTTTGAAAATTGGAATGGGATGTGATACCCAAAGTGATAAGTTTTTAAGTGGGAAGATTATTGTGAAGTTTAAGGATTGAGTAAGGTTGACTGGATTAAGTAAATTGGAATTTAACTTGGAAAGTTAAATGGTTGATTTGAATTGGGAATTTGTGTGATCTCAAAATGGGTTTGAGATTTAAAAATTGAAAATGGATGGACGTTTTAAAATAAATTGGATGATATCATCCTATTGTTAATAAAAATCTTTAAATTGAGAATGGTACTGTATAAATAAAATAAATTTGAATAATTGAATTGTAAAATAAATTGTTTAAGAACTGGCTTCAAACTGGAAGATAAAATTGAATAATAGATTAAAATTTTAAAATAAAATTGTATTGAATTCTTATTTGAACCTTGAAATACATAAGTAAAGATAATTTAAAAAGGAATTTAGAGAATTGGACTCAGAAATTAAATTGTTTAAAAACTTTAAATAAAAGTTAATTTGGTTAAAAAGTTAAACCAACCTTTGAGAATTTAACTCGAATTTATATAATTCGAGACAGTTTAAATTCAAGATTGAAATTGAATTAGTTCAAAATTGAATTTGGTTTGAATTAATTGGATTGGTGATTGAAGATGTATAAGTTTAAAATTTAAATGGGAAATTGAATTGGATTAAATTGAAATGATTTGAATTTGAATTGGGTTCAATTGATAATAATTCAAATTAATTTTAATAATTTGAAATTATAATTAAAGTAAACAGGATGAAAATCAAATGGAATTTGATTTAAATTGGGAAAGAAACCAGGATTTAATTAACTTGAATTGGGAATAAATCAAGTCCAATGGAAATTGGAGTTATTTGAATTGGAATTGGGTCAATTTAAGTGGAAATTTAAATTGAATTGTTGGGGAAGTGAACAGTTTTGACTCTGAACTATTTTCAATATAAATTGTTTTAATATCAACTTATTTTCTAAGCTATTAAATATATATAACCTTTCTTTCTTAAAACCAAATTATTTTATACTTGTTTTACAATTATTGTTGGAGCTATTTAACCATTTTTCAACTGTTTTCTAAACTAATTACTATTTTTCAACTATTTCACAAACTAATTTCTAATTTACGACAATTTTGCAATTATTTAAAATTCCTGAAACTATTCAACTATTTTTCGACGATTTTACAATTAGTTTACTATGTTATAGCTATTTTGCAAACTAATAATTATTTTTCAACTACTTATCTATTTTTAAAATTTTCAAGCTATTTTCTAAAAATAAACTGGTCAGAGTTCAAACTGTTATTGATTTAAATACCCAACTGAGATAAGAATTGAAGTGATAATTCAATGAGAATTAAGGCAATTGTAAATAAGTGAAGGGGAATTTAAGGAAATGCGAATAGAAAGGAAATTGATTTGGCTGATAATCAATGTAAATAAATACGTAGGATATACGTATATTATTCTATTCGCATAGTGATTTGATCCAAATCCGAGCATAGAATTTCAGGATAGTTTATCGATCCGAGTTGGGATTTTTTTCTACCTGGATATGGATTGTTGATTGGTTCTGGATATTCTCTATCACAGTTATGGCTATGCAAGGAAAATGACGGTTTCTGGTCAAGAAACCAGATCTGTGTCCGCACTAGGAAGTCGGGTGGACAATACTAGTTCGGAAGTGAAATTGTGTGATCGAGTGGGCGATCAGATTAGTATAGCGTACGGATGATAAGTATACATCGTACGGATTTGAATAAAATTGATGTCGAAAGAGTAATCAAATTGGAATATTTGATTTTGAATAAACAAAGTTATATATCTTTGTTATATAAGATAAAACTTTCCTTGTTGAATCTATTGCCAGAAGAAAAGGATTTTTGAAGGTGTTTTGAAGTATAAAAGGAGTTTTATACAAGTTAGATAATGATCCAAAGCTTTAAAAATTATATATATCTATATATATAAAGGATCTTATGAAGATTTTGGAAAAAGTTGTGGGAATCTTTGGATTTGGAAGGGCTTTTGTTTTTTGGGTAAAATCAATATTGAAATTGAAAAGCGTAGTTTGAGAATTATCGATTTTGGGATAATCGATTTTGTGTAAAGGAGCCTTGATCATACTAGGTGTATGATTTGAAAGATACTATATACGTATAGTATAAATTATTTTGATGATGGCTCTAGGGAAAAAGGCGCTCCCTTGAAATGAACTTCCCAGGAGTGCCACCGGGTGGTGCTACCTTGAGCCCCAAAGGGGGGTTCTAAAGTTGATCCTGTGAGGAGTCCGAACAAAACCAGTTCCTGAGGATTATGAGTTGAGTATACCATAGCGAAAGCCGTGTGTGCCGCTGAGAGCCAACAATTACATGGACTTTTGCTGCGATGGCAACGTAACTCAGGATGTAACTGCGACCTATGGTATAACATAGCGAAAGTCGTGTGTGTTGCTGAGAGCCAACAGTCTGCGTTTGATTTTATATCGGCAGACTGCGACCAATGTAGGAGTGGAGAGGTTTCATTTTGACAGCGAAAATAAGAGGCCATAGAGAGCCTGCAGTTACATGGACTTTTGCTACAATGGCAACGTAACCCTGGGATGTAACTGTGATCTGTTGTGGGTTCCATGGCGTAATCGAGAGGCCGCGGAGAGCCTGCAGTTGCATGGACTTTTGCTGCGATGGCAACGTAACCCTGGAATGTAACTGCGACCATGGATGGGGGTGATGATTTCCAGAGCATTCTCACCAAAGATATTTACTCTATTTTTAAAAACTGTTTTCTATATTTTCAATAAAATTAATTTCAAAAGTATTTTCACTGGATGTTGAAAACGGGTTTACCAAGTACTTATAGATTTCCAGTCCTACGCCTGATCAACGTATAACTGAATTTCTGTGAGAACAAGGATGAACTGGTGGAGACATCGAGTTATAAGAATTATTTTTTTTATAAAGAGCTACTTTATTAGTCTGATGTGAATTTAAAAGCATTTCTAAATTTTTAAATAAAGATGTTTGGAAATAAGCTAATTGGCTAAATAATTGTTTGATTGAGTATGTTAATAAAATTTAACTTTGGTAAATAAATGGATTGTAAATTAATAATGGAGTTTGAAAATGAATTAGAATTGTAAATAGAATTCAACTTGGATTTGATAATGAATTGAATAAGTGAAGATGCTATAAAATAGAAATAAAATGGAGTTGGATCGAATTAGTGATGATTTAAATTACAAATAAAATTCAAATGTGATATGAAAAATATTTAACGAAAGTTGCAAGTAAATTGGATGTAAGAGAAGTGATTATAATAGAAACGGTTTGAGTTGTAAAACAAAACCCAAGTGACTAGAAATAAATTCGATAACGAATTAAGTAAGTGAATTTAAAATTTAAAATGGGTTAATTGAATTATATAATAATTGGATAAAGTCTGATTGAATAAAAAATAAATCAAGTTGTGATTGGAATTGGATTATCAGACTGAACTTAAGTTCGATGGCATATTAGTTTGAAGTATAAATGAGTTAAGTATGTGCTTGGATATTATTTCGATAAATTGAGAAGGTGAATTTAAAATTAAAATTTAAAATGGATGGGCTAACTGAATTTAATGGAAGTTGATTAAATGAGAATCAAATAAGAGTAAACTTAAGTTTGATGTTGGAATAAATTAAAGTAAATTAACTTAAGTTTAAAAAAATTAAATTAAATTAAATTACTTCGAATAAGAGTGAAAGCCCATTAAATAAAGCTTGGATTAAATTAATTTGGGAATGGCTAGAAGTATACAAGAATGGAATGTGTCGAGCTAAATGAATGGTTGGTGAATAAATTAGAAATGAAATAGAATTAAATACAGAATGAGTAGAAAATTAATTTAAAGTAATTATGAACTAAAATAAATACTAAACTAAGCGAATATCGTCAAAATTGCATAAAAATAGCTGTCGTTTGACGAAAACAAAAGTAATTAAAATGCTATGAGTCAATAGAGATTAAATAAAATTGATCCTGAATTAATTGAAGTGAATATGAGCTTGTTTGGATTAAAAATCAATGGAATGTAAGAAATAGAGTTGCAAACCATTGAAATTGAATGAAATGGTTTATAAATTGGTTGAAAGCAATTGAATTAGGTTTGAAAACATATAAATTGCTTGTGGAAGTTATTTTGAATACATTTCTTTTAGAATTGAAGTGTTATAGTTTTTTAAGTAAGAGAAATGTTATAAACTTCATATATATAGTGCTTATATGTGTAAATTGAGTAAGTACAGGTACCTGATGGCCGTTTGGCTAGATTTGGATGCACTAATTGCTAAAATAAATAAGCTACTTGCTTAAAATGCTAAATAAGGTATGCCTACGCAATAAAAATAGGACATATGAACTGTTTTTGCTTTTTCCGACCATGTGGGTCGATGTATACATATTTATATCTCTTGTCAAATTGCAAAAGCTCCTCCGTACAAAGGAGACTGCCAAAAATTTTCGAAAATTTTGGGAGTTAGAAAATTTTTGGGAAATTTTCTGTTAACGGCAAAACAATTTCAAATTGGAAATTAAAGTAAATCAGTAGATGAAACTAATATGAATCAGTTATAAATGAAAGATAAAATTTAATACTCAGAAGTGAAGACAAATTGAATTCATATGGAATGGGAAAACTAATTTTGAAGTAGATATGAAAGTTATGTAGGAAAATGTATACAATGATTTGGAAATGTTACGATTGGATATTATTGTTAAGTAAGATATGCAAGGATTATAGGGAAAAAGGAAATTGGATTTGATATCAGAAGATAAATTTGAATTGCCCGACAAAAAGGTATGTATTTAAAATTTCTGAATAAATTTGGATTGGGTTTTAATGTTGCCACTTGGCTTTTGTTTTCTTTTGGAATTTGGGAGCCCGTAGAGGCCTTTTGTAGTTGTACCGAGCTTGCCTTGCAAAGGAGACGCTGGTAAAAAAATTCGGGAATTTAGAGAGTTAAAAAAAGTTTGGAATTTTTTTTTGATAATTCAAAATTTGGTTTTAAACTGAGATTTTAAATGATTAAGCATCAGGGTATTGTTTGAAAATTGTTAGAGAGTTTGGGAAGGTAGTAAGAAGGATAAGAAGTCTTTTATAAAAGACAGTTGGTAGGATGTTAATAAAACTGTTGGTTTTGGAGAAAAGGTAAACGGGTATTGGTCCATTCTTCCTAACTAGTAATTTCGGGGACAAAATTCTTTTAAAGGGGGAGGAATGTGACGACCCAGAATTTCTAACAATTTAAATTTGAATAGTTAATTGATTTTTAAACATTTAAAAATTAATTTTAACTTGAATTCAAGATATCAATATATACTTGATAATTGAATCATTGAATTATATAGTTAAATATTGAATTTAATAATTGAAATTGGGTAAATTGTTGAATATGAAATTCCTAAGCCTGCTTAAAATAATTTGAAGGATTATAAAATTTATAATGATGATACTGAAGATAATAGAATGGTTGAAATTTAAATTAAAGGTGATTTGTTCAATTTTAATAATATATCGTTTAAATCGATATTTAAAAATAGCCTTCTGAGGCACAGTCTCGGAATTTGACGAAACCAATTCCATTGGGTCCGTAATAGTTAGTTATTATCGGATTTCAATTTTCATAGCAATCGGAGTTGTCGTTTGACCCTGGCAGCTCGAAACGCTCTGAACTATTTTAATCGATTTAATTTAAATTTGATCGTTTATTTTCGTAACTCACGCATACGATCAAATTAGCCTCCGAAACACGTTCCATTGTGTTCGGAATGCGGGTAAAACCTTATAAGCATCTGTCGGCATGTCTGATTTGGGGTTCGGGATTTCACGTTTTGCAGCGTGATGTTTTCAATATTAATTATATATTAATCAAAGCGTACTCTGGAAGTCATTTCCAAATCCCTATTTTTTTGTCTCCGTCTTCCTCTATAATCCGGGATCTGAAATCGAATCGAAGGCTTATATAAAAAAAATTCTTCAGAAAAGAAAAAAAAAATTAAAATTGAAAACGGCGACCTCCCTTTTGAAAGCAGGCGATTCAAGCTCTTACCGTAGCACGTTTCTGCCTTTTCATTCAATCGTAACTTCCTATTTCCTCACTCGTTCATGTCGCGACCACCGTCTGGAAGCGGGCATGTTCGCGAAATCGAACTCAACGGGGGGCGGCTGCTGAGGGTGGAGCGACATGCAACAATGGTGAGGACGCACGCGTGAAGCCAGTTCAATAAGTTCGTGCGATTTCAAATCGCGACATGATGTTCTTGAGCTCGCGAGGCAGAATTGGGGACGGTGGATCTCGATGGAGGCTGGGCCGAAGCGACGGTTTCGAATCAAAGATGTCGCCGTGACTAGGGTTTTGAAGTGTAGTCGGTGATGATGGGTTTCGCGGAAGAGGCATTGTTCGAGCCGTGGTGGTGAGTTATTCGTTTTTTTTCTCCTTCTTCGATTATGCTTGATTTAATAAAAATAAATATGTATTAAAGAACTTGATTTATTTAATTATTTTTATAACTTGAAATTTAATTATTCGGTTCCTAAGAATTATTTATTTATAGGAAGATTTGCTAAAATAAATTATTTGTTAATTAGATTAAATTTATCAAATGAAATTATTATTCAAATTATTCGTATATTAATAAATCGTATAACTGTTTATACAAGGTTAAAATCTGAAAAGAAACAAGTCGAGATTGGATTTGGATTGCAAAAATCAAAGGTGAGTAAGCCGCACGCTTTGGGATTTTTTATTAAAACTTAAATGGTTCCATTTAAATGATTGGTTGAATGGGTGAATTGAATTGATATGCTATATTATATAGTAATCTCTAGTATATAGATATTGGGATGATTGGTAATTTTGGGATGATTATTATTGGCAATTGGAAGATTAAATGTTGTGGGTTGCTTGGATATTTCGGTGCCCTGAGTTATCGAAATATATAAAAATTTGATTTTTAAAGAAATAGAAGGGTGAGAAAAAAATTAGAAAGTGAAATAATTACAGAATGAAATAAAAATGAATTGGAAAGAAATAAGTGATATTTAAAACTGGAGTTGAATTATAAAGTAGAGATTTAAAACAAGGCCTAAATCAAAGTTAAATCTAACAAATAAGTTTTAAAATATTAAGTGTTTTGAATAACTTGAATGTCAGAGTGTAATTGTAAACCGAATTTAAAAATAACTTTGATTTAATTTCCTTTAAGCTTCTATTATAAAATGAGTAATTAATTTATTTAATGAAGTAAATAAATGGATAGCTAATTATAGGTTGAGATAAACCAAGAATGAGTAGTATTGTGGTTTAATTAATATACTTAATTTAGATTTAGGTAAATTGAAATATATTGGAAATCAATAATTTATATAATTAATGATGTAATTAAAGATTGGTAAATTAAGATTGATTAATCCATAATATGCGACTTATGAGAAATTAAGTAGTATAAGAAATTAAGGATTAATGTAATTAATATAGTTAATTACATTATGAAATAATTAAGATTACTTATTGATTTTGGGTTAAGAATAAATAATATCATGAAATGAATTAAAGATAATTACTTGAATGAAATTGGAAGATAATTAATCCATGGCGATTAATTAAAATGACTGAATATGGAAGAGTTGATTATTGGTTTGGAAATTAATTAATGAAGAAATCTAAGTAATTGAGGTTTGAAATTCAATTGAAATAAATTTAAAATTGGCTTGTATGCGATTAAGCTTTGTGTATGGGTGATTGAATGGTATTGGATGCTTGAATGAGTTGACACCTCTAATATGAAATGTTGTGTATTTCGTATGGATAAACTGGTATAAAATGTTGTGAGACTCGAAGAGGCCGGGATCGGGTATTGGGAAATACCCGAAACCACTTCGAATATTTTTTTGGATTGATATGTGAAATCTATATGCTGGAGTGAAGTGATTTAAAGGAAATTGGACTATTTAAATCTAAGCTTTGGTACTTAGAAAATGGATGTGTGAAATTAGTTATGTCTATAACATATGGTGAACTTGTAAAATTGGTTTGAGTTACCCCGGGTTTTATATAAGTTGTTTGCTTGGGTATTCCATGTTAGTTGGGTTTACTCACACTGGTTTCCAGCCTGACCCGGGTGTTACTTTGGTGTAATGCTCGGGTCAGACCGAGTATTACAGATTTTCAGGTTAGGACGTTCTAGAGCTTAGGAGGAGAGTTGGATGGCAGGAGCGTATAGGATATTTCCGCTGTATTTATATTATTGTATAGCTGGGACATGATGATTTTGTATATTCAGCGACTGTATATAACATGTGACTCTGATGTGTATTAAATGTAATCAGCTGGTATAGTATTCTTTTGTAACTGTTATTATTTATTATTATATTTTATCCGCTGCGAATGTGAGATGTTTGGATGTTTCTGTTATTCTTCTTCTATCTCTTTCTTCTTTTTCATAACTATCTGGAATTTTCAGCTTCGGAAATTTCGGGTCGTTACACCTTTTAACTGATGGAAACCTATTGCCAAATCCAACTGGGAAAACACTCTGGCTCCACACAACTGATCAAATAGATCATCAATTCTTGATAAAGGATACTTATTCTTGGTCATCCTCTCGTTCAACTTACAATAGTTGATACATATCCTCAACGACCCATCTGGTTTCTCCATGAATACTGTGGCCGCTCCCCAAGGCGAACTGCTTGGTCTAATTAAATTCCTTCCTTCTGGATCCATTAGCTGCACCTTCAATTCCTTCATCTCGGATAGTGCCATCGTTCTAGGTTTCTACTTATAAGTTCAGCTCCTAGCACATGATGTATATGAAACTCAAAAGCTCGTTTCGGTGGTAGTCCTATGACTGGCTCAAAGACATCTGCAAAATCTCTTGCTACCTAAACCTAACATAACTCTTCTCCCACTTCCATTGCACTTAACAAAGCAGAACTACTCCAGTCAGAATTCTCCCTGAGAATATAATTCGGTTATGACTATCCGGGGACTTAGTGATATCTCCCAATCCTGGCAAAATATTCAGCCGCATACCTTCTCAACCAATCCATACCCAAAATATTCCAAAATCTAAGAAATTGAAAACATACAGATTTCATGCAAACTTATGACCTAACAAATCAAGTTAATCCCAAAGTTGCATACCCTCCTATTGGATTCGCAACCTCTAAGGAAGTAACAAGGTATGTGGGTTCTAAGCATAACCTATCAACCATACACCGGGATATAAATGAATGTGATGCATCGATATCAAATAGTATCCTAACTGGTATGCTATGAATCAAAAACGTACATTTCATCACAGTCTTCCCCTTCTCAGCTGTAGTTGGTTTAGAGGAGATGGTCCAACAGCAAAAACCTTTCCCTTGTCTGCCCTAACCATTTCTGGACACAGATTCTTATAATACCCAACTTACTTGGTAACGCTTGAAGCACTTCACATTCTTCTTGTCCCCAGCCTTCTTCCTCTTACCTAAACGGCATTCATTTGAATAATGACCCTTTTTGTAACACTTGAAGAAAACTAACTCAACCTTTGCCTTTTTGGAAGCATCTCCCTTCTAGGATCTCTTCTTCTTAAAGAACTTTCTTTCCTTTCCTTGAGAATCCTGGGTTTCAACTGGCATTTCTATAGCACAAACAGCAAACATCTCCTCATGGCGAATTTCCATCTCCACAACCACATTACAAGGATCACTGCTATATGTCGGGGTTGCCCTAGCATGCTCAGGTCTCATTCCCCGAACGAACCTCTTGTTTCTCCTGATGTCAGTGTCTATAGTAGCATATCCATATCAGGATAGGTCATCAAACTTAGTAGCATGCTCAATAATCGATATTTTACCCTGCACCAAGTCCATAAACTTTCTCGACAATGCTGACTTAGCAAGTTCAGATAAAAATCTTTATTTAAATCTTGCTCTAAAATCTGCCCAAGTCAACCCCTCCTTCGGAACCCCAGCAGTAATACTATTTCACCAATGGAGTGCTACCCCTTGCAAGTGCCTAGAGGCCAACCTCCTCTTTTGCACATCATCCAAACCCAAATCAGAAAAGATTCTCTCGCGATGTAATAACCAATCCTCAACTTCTGTAGCATCCTTCGTTCCTATAAATGGCTGCCCACTAAGACTGGTGTAATCTCTACTCAGCTTAGTAAAATTATTCCCAACTAGAGCCATAATAATAGCTCGTCCAACATTTCCAGCAACTCCAGCAGTAGCTATTGCTTGCATCATACCGACAAAGAACTGATACATTGCCCCTATATCCATTAGTGGATTTCCAGCACCCACATTGGCATCAGCATTTTAGTTAGCATTAGACTGTCGACCTTGGTTACTCCTGGTATTAGGTCGAGCATTTCCATTGGTTGTGGTGCGTCCTTCACTAATATTTCATCTTCCGTTTCCTGCCTCTATATCTTATTTCTCATAAATCTGCATACGAGCCTTAGTAAGATATAGAAGAACGGTCAAAGAGAGGGGAATGCGTACTTATATATATATATATATATATCAAATACAAGTACGTTAGTATAGCATTATCCCAAACCCCGATCATATTTCTGATGCATTGAATTATGTTTCAAAAAAGCTTTTGGTCTAAATCTTCTTTCAAATTTTCATAAACATATTCTCTGATATCAACTTGTAACATCCCCTACTTAGAGGCCCCAAATTAATGGCTACGGATGATGCAGTCATCCATAATTATTAATCCTCGGCGACCGGATATGGTAATGTTAGATACATTGATACACAAAAACACATGAATATGGAAAATTTTAAAACATCAAACAAATTCCATATTCCATTTCCAAATCATTTCAAATTCATTACATAATCCCATAATCGTTAACCACGTTCAGAGAAAATATATTAATTACAACATACGACAAGAGTCACATATGAAGATGTCCCCTTGGTTGATCAGAGTACATAATAAGGCAATAACAAATTTGCCTTTACAACCAAAACATAACGGAATAAAAAGAACTCTTATTAATTAGCTTGCCTCATGCACGTCTCTGGAAGATTTATTTGTCTAAAAAGAGAAGTAGAGAAACTTAATCCACAAATTACTCAAAATCAATTGAGCACTTGTGAGTTTAAGGGGAAACCAAAAAATTCCAGTAAGACATAAACCCTAGTATGAATAATAATCTACCATCTCAAATTATTTAGATATCTCGTGAGACCACGCCGCTTAGCGGAATGGGTTTCCCCTCACTAGTATCCTAAAACCTTAATAAAACCATATACTATGTTACTGCATCCATAATGATTAAAACATCTCAAAATAATATGATGATATGCAAAATAAGTAAATCAATTACGGATTACCCATCTCCATTCATTTTGACTATCTGTCTCAGTTGTGGTTTCTAGGGTTACTGTTAACTTAATAGTTTTCATGGGCTGATTAATAACCTGTTAAATGTTTTGGACTCCTTGTAGTGTTTCATAGTTTTCATGGGATCACTAAGAACCTATTGACGCTGCCAATATCCTTACTTTCATGGGTTTTCCCTAAACCTATTGGTAAGTCCAATATCTTTTCTCATATCCTAGTTTTCATGGGTTCACAAGGAGCCTATTGACATCTGTCAATATCTTAATCCGGATATAGCTTTCATAGGCTATCTATAAACCAATTGGCCCCTGCCAATATAAAATCATATTTTTCATGGGCTAACTATGAACCTGTATTCCAAACATCCTCATTTATACATAGTTTTCATGAGCTTACTATGAACCTGTCTTCTTGACATCTTCATTTATGTATAGTTTTCATGGGCTTACTATGAACCTATTGGCCAATGTCAATATCTTTAATTAATTTAATTTATATTAACTAATGGGTCAACCTAGCTGGTTATTCTGCCCTTCCCCAATATACAATTATGGGTACATTACAATGTGAACATATACATATATGAAGAATTAAACAAAATAACTTGGTTAATCCCTTTAACCTATTAATCAAGGAAAACTTCTTCAAAAACTCCATTTCAAAATAATTTATTTATTTATGCCATAGTTTTCCTTTAAAATGAGATTTGGTTATTTATTTCGAAAACTAAGGCTTTTGAAACCTTCAAAACTTTGCTTTCGACCTCACTGGATAACTTTCTTAGAAAGCATATAAATCTCTTTTCAAAACATTAGGCTCCAGCCTTTCGAAACACTTTAAAACCTCGCCTTTGAAACCTATCGAATGTAATAAAATATTACATATTAATTCTTAGAAGCATAGCTAAGAAACTATTGAAAGTACCCCATTCGAAACCTTTGAAAGTGTCCTTTTCAAAACCTTTGGAAGTATCCCTTCCAAAACCATTGAAAGTCCCTCTTTCGAAACCTTTGGATTATATTTAAAAATATCATTTGGGTCAAAATGAATATTAACGAAAGAATCTCTTTCGAAACCATTCTTTATCATATAAAAGTATTGGGGAAAACTTGATGGCTTTGGTACCATTCCTTTCAAAAGCTTCAAACCATTTAAGTAAAACATTAAAGGTTAGCATCGAAACCCCCTTTCGAAGCCATTACCTTCGAAACCCTTGAACCCTTTTGAAAGCATTTAGAAAGTGGCTTACAATAAGTTTAAAACAAAGACAACCCTTCAAAATCATCGATGACTTTAATACACTCGAAAGGCAAAGAATAGGAGCTGAGTTTCGAATTAGTCGGAACCACTACTTTCGAAAGCATATTTTTTTGTAAGCAAAGAAACCCATTTGATAGCTTATACCCTAAAATATAGATGGCAACACCTTTGAAAGCTATTAGAAAACCCCTTTCGAAAGCATATGTTTTGACTCCTTCAAAAGCTTTAATTAAACAATGGAAGGCGCGCAACTTTTTAAAACAAACAAAGGTATCGACCCCATCGGAAACAATGCTTTCAACACCATGCCTTTCACCTTTTTCCAATCCACTATGTACCATCTAAGTGATACCTTGTGCATTGTTTCGGCCTGGGATGATTCTGACTGAGTCGAAATGGAGTCTTTGTTGAAAGGTACTTCTATTAGAGGCGAAACCTACTTTTCTGAGTAAAAGCCGATTAATGCCAAATAATGCAAATTCTATCTAAACTAACATGCCCACGTGTAAACATGCGATTAGTTGCCTCAACTTTTCAAATTCTTTACCAAAATAACTGCCGTTTAATTTCAGATCTAAATCAAGGTTAAATTAGCAAATAAGCCCTTCCATTAAGCAAAACCAATATTGCAAATAAGTCCATCATCTAAAATAATTTAATTCCATAGTAAACCACTCAAAAAAATCCACAAAAGTTATAGAAATTCACTTTCATCATGTTATCTAACATATCAAAATTTCAGACCCAAATTCTCATTAAAATTTCAAAAATAAATTTCTACACCCAATTAACCATATTTTCCTTCGAAAATTCATAATAATCACTCCATAGCATGGAAAAATATCAAAATTAAAACCCAACTCCAAAATCATGTTTTATATAACATAAAATCTTTTCATGGCATTCAAACATCAATTTCGTTTGGTTTTGCCCTAAAACCACATAAACCCCTATTTAAATCAAATAAATTATAATTCAACCATATCGTTATCTAAATCATCATAAAAATGAATTTAATATTAAATTCAAAAACATATGATCATAAACCAAAATAGAGATGGTATGAATTATTATTCACCTTGATTATGATAAGGAGATTGGATTGAGATTGAGATTTATTCCCCTTGCTTTAATTCCTTAGCTTAATTTGAATTTCTCTTCTTTACTTCCTTAACAATGGTCGGCCCCCCTTTTATGTTTGTGTTTACGTTTTTGTGAAAATAGGAAATAAACGTAAATGGATGGAATGTCATGGGCATATATAAGTGTTATGGATTCAAGGTGCGGCTAATACCGAATATACCCTTGTGTAAACCAATTAGCCTATAAACATTCTTAAGCCCATTTTATTAATTAATTAAGCACGACCACTTAGTATTTATTCAAATCTCAATCCCTTTATCACTTAAAATTTACATTATTCTATTTAATTTATCTAATTAAATCTCCTGAATAATGTTATTAAAAATTAAGGGTGTCATACTATTAAACATACTATTAAAGAACATTATAAATAAATTCGCTGAATAATACGGAGATATGGCTTGTTAAGGGCGACTGGGTGTGTATATATCTTTAAAATAACACTGACATGTCATATTTATGGTTTTGCTTAATCTATGGAATAAAATTTGATGTTTTTAGTCTCGGTCCAAAGTAATATCCACAATGGTTTCTCGAAATCGGAACAATATAACATATAAACAATAGTCACATATCACAACGGAATAAATACTTATACAATTACATGTCATAAATCTACAAAGAAAATACTAGACTCACATAATATACAGCTAATACAAATCACTATCACAAATATACATCTCATATACATACAAAAAAATCCTAAATGGGATAAACTAAAAAGTCAAATTGTTTATCACCTAGTTAGCACGTCCATCCAAAAGTCGACTTGTCCTATAACTTAAAAAGCCTAGACCTGACTCGAGTATTAAAAAATAAAAGGGTCAAAATATATCTAAATATCGAAAAGGGGTATGAACAAGATATAACACAAGGATATATGATGTATAAATATAAATAGTCACACGAATAGTCCAACTCTAATTACATCACAAGACGCGAAAATATCAAATCCAAGAAAACAAAATAAATTACAATCATCAAAACCCTTCTAAGACAGAAATATTTCAATTACATCATGGAATAAATCAAAGAACCAAGAAATTCCAAAACGAAGAATAATATCTTAAAATCCAAGAAAACCAAATCAATAATGATCTCAATGATCGTATTCATATAGTGGGAAGCAAAAGGTGGTATCAGTCATACCGATCAGATATCAATGATCGTTCATACTATGAAAACAGAATCTCAAAGTCCATGAAAATCAGACTGAAGAAGATATAACTCATTTCGATCACAAGGATCATACAAAAATCCATAAGTACACTTCTTAAGGATCTATTGGCCCCTCCGACACCAAAAGAGAGTAAACTCTAAATGTAACGACCTTTATATTTGGACCATTTAAATTGACAATAATCCACACATGTCAACTTAAATAATACAAAAAAAAAATCATTATGGGATTATAAATACATAAATGTAAATGAGAATCAATACAACATCACAGACACAGAACAGTCACAGAATAATGTAGTGGAAAATACATCGTCATAATAGCAGTTCATGAAGCTACTACATGAAGTACAACAATGTCTTAACATAAAGTGACTAAAAGGAAATACATAAATGTCCAACAGACTAGGACATCAATACAGGAATAGAAATAGACTGATAAAGATAAATGCTAAGTCTTGAGCATCTTCAACCAACCTTGATCAGCAACTGGATAGCTTCAGACTGACCCGAGCATATACAAAAGGGAAACACTCGAGTCAGAACTCAAAATCTTATATAGGATAATCAAGTGCAGGGAATAAAGTCCATAACTCAAAGATGAATAAAATAACATCTCTAAGGATCCGTTAAACTATCTATATATACAATAGAATACGATATGTAGATAATGTCTAATCAGTAAAGTACGATATTAAAATAGCGTTAAGGCGTTACCATAATTCCCCTTAACACATTTTATAATGTCATAGTCTATACAGCACCGTAAACCTCACCGTAAACTAGTGGATATCATAGGGTACCACATAGGTATAACACAAAACAAAACGTAGTGGTCGCGAAGAGGATAATCAGTATGATAAGGTACATGAGGCGATACCAACTAAGATACTAGTAGTTGCGTGATCCGAACTGATGTTGAGCATAGCCAGCAGCTACCTCAACACCAAGAAAAAACACTCCCAAATCAAGGGGTGCACCCGAATCGAATCACAAAAGTAATAGATATGGTATCGAAGAAGCGTGTCCGCTAGAGGTAGCGAACCTCAATGGCCCGGCGCGGCTCCTATTTTATTCATGTCAGGGGTCATCCAATATCGTTCTCTTTCTTCAGTCAATGCGTTCACCAAATCATCCACTTCATTCTGGATCAACACTCCGCGTATAATAGTTATTAAAGTGGTTTTCGGTATCGACAGAGAGTATGTCCATTCCCGATCTCGGTCTCTTTAATAACTACGTATTTATTACCCGATGGTTGGTTAAATTAACGTTTAAACAAATCAAAGTCCAAAAGTCAAGGTGAAAATTTGACTTCCAAAATTTGACATTTCACGATTCAATTTATTTCAGATATTTAAAACATATTTCCAAATGCAATTTTTTAGTTCAAACCTTTGAGTTAACAATTAAAATTTAGTATTCAAGTTCAATTTAATAAGGTCTAAATGTAGCTTATTAAATTTAGTTCATAATCAATGAATTCAATTTAATGGTAAACTTAGTTTAAATCATTAAATCAAATTCTATTCATTCCACTTCATGTTTACATCCACTATTATCATAAATTCGATTAAATCAATTTCATTAACTAAATTCCTTTTATCAAAACTTCATTTGATTTATTTACCAATTCAATTAAATTTCTAAAGAAATCCATTTCCATTTATTTGGTTTAACACATCACAAATAAGTTATTTCCGAGTTACAAATCAACTCAATCCATATTCTGTTTAAAATGACCTGATTTGATTAATTCATTAAATTTAAAATCATTTAAATTTTAAATTATCACTCAATTAAACCCATAAAACTTTATTTAGTTTTGTATTCCCCTTAAGTCAAAATTTTCTTAATCTCAAATCAAATTTATAACAAGTTCCAAATCTATTTTATTAAAACCGAGTTTAAAGCTAAATCTAACAAATCTAATAAAATTTTAAGTTATTAAATTCTGGAACTTACTTGTTTCTAAATCCTATTTCAATTAAATTTGCCAATTCATTTTATTCAATTAAATAAGTTTATTCATTCGTTTCAATTAAATCCATTAATTTATTTCAATTTAAATCCCTTAAGTTCGTTACTTAATTTCCAAACAAATCGTTAAGTTCATTCCTTAATTTAAAATATATTTCAATTTCAAAATTGATTTTTGTTGACCAATCGGGTTTCTTATTTTTAAATTATCTATCCTAGGCCAAGTTGTTTAATTGGGTATTTATCATTTCAACCCAATATTATTCAATATAAAACAAATCATAGCAAAGGGAACTTACAGTGTGATAACTGGGATGGTGTCAAAGTAAATAAACAAGCAATAGCAACCATACATAACAATTCAACAATTTATTAAATAATCCCGAAATAATCGTATTAACTTACGTTTGTTATTTATGTAAACTAATATAATTATTCCTAGAATCCACACTATCATTTCATGCAGATTAAAGATTATTACATTATGGTTTCACTAGGTGTCTATTATCAATTTACTACATCAATCATACATTCAATGGTTCAAAGTGAGGTTAACGCTATTTCTACGCGTCGATTTATTTATCATTTAAAGGGGTCAAATTCAACATATATAATCCATTTTAAATTGTTAACTATCCTATATCAAATTAAATTTCACATTAAATTTCACTTATAGTAACAACCAAATTCAACATCACATAACACATTTAGTGTCACAACTATTTGTCGTAAACTAACAATATTCAGATTTAACTTGCATAGAGATTTACAGTTTTATTTCAACAATTTTAACAATCAACAATTTATCCAAATTTATATTAACAACAATTATCACTTGATTATCATAGCATAATAGATTGAGTCGTGAATGAAATATTCACCTTGCGTGGTTGAAGAAGATGACGGCGAAGCACGAAGATGGATAGATAAGATAGACCCTAACAAGCACGACGCAAAATGAACACAACTGCAATCAACAAGTAATTAATCAATAATTTGTTTATTGCAATATATATATATGTCGATTGAATATATATATATATAAACCATACCAAAACAAAGAAACTAGATAGATCTGATAAGCTGAATGGAAGCCTACGTCTCCGAAGAAGTAGCTGAAACAAACACAGTAAAACACTGTATGTAAGCAAACTAGAATCTCAAAGTATATACTGCTATAATATAACAGTTCCATATATATATTAATATGCAAATGGAAATGCACTGAAACACGGCGGCGGCCAAGGCGAGGCACAGCAGTGACGGTCGGCAGGGGATGTCGCGATGGTCGGGAAAGGCGGGTGCGGGCTGCGGGTTCGGGTGGTCTGGGGTTCGGCTGGGCATGGGTGGGTGGCGGGTGGTGAAGGCGAAGTCTGGTGGATAAGGACACGGGCGGAGTGGGGATGCGGTGGTGCGGCAGTGGGTGGCGTGTGGGGCGGGGAGCAGGCGGTGCGGGCTGAGTCAGTGGGACGCGGGGAAGCGGGTAGGGGCGGAGATGGGCTGGACAGTGGAGGGGCGACGTGGGTGGGCTGGTCACTGGCTGTGCGGTGGGGGCGGATGGCAGTGGGGTTGGAGAAGGCGGTTCGGGCTGAGCGGCGAAGGCGAGCTTGGCAGTGGGGCGTCGTGCGGCAATGGGTGTGGCGTAGGCAGGGCGTGGAGGCGGTGAGCATGGTGATGGGTGAGGCGATGTCTCGTGAGCAGTGGAAATGCATGGAGCAGGTGGGTGAGTTTCATTTTCTGGAGGGAGATAAAATAAAAGAATTATGAAGAGGAGGGAGAAGAGAGGAAGTGCAGAGACGTACCAGAGAAGCAATGAGAAATAAATGAAGGCAGAGCAGTTAAAGCAGGAAGAGGGGGTAGCTCATATATACAGAGGGGTTCAGAGTGCGAAGGTCAATGCAATGATGTTCTTGATAAACATGATGGCTATTGGGTTTCCAAGACAGCTGAATAGACATAGGACTCTTAGAACTATGTACAGTGAAGAAAGTTGGGTACCGGTATGTGCTGCGTAATGGACCAGTTTGTACTCTGTTAAACAGTTATAATTTGCAACGCCGAACTCCGATTGACACAAATAAATATACCGTTTTGATCAGCGTGACGAGGCAGACACAACGGTATGAAGATATTTATGGTTTGACACTATTTGCGGAGTGGTTAATCTTATTGATCCATTTGCTCGAGCGAACATTTTAACTAGCAATTAAAAGCGAAATTTGACGAAACGAAATGCGTCGTCATGTTCAGAATATTTTTCTTATGCAACATTGTGAAAACTATTTGAGTTCGGACAATAGGAAATTTGCACATAAAATTTAAACTAATATGTAAATGCGACGAGCGAAATTTATTTCAATATTTTTTGAACGAAATTTGGCGTATGCCTATGTCTATCTAGACGCATTCCAAATGCGAAGTTTGAATAGCAACGGAATTTGTCTGTGAAAATTCGAATTCTGCACTAATATATGATTTTTAAAATTTTAAACTGGGTCTGAATTTCAAGGTCGTTACACTAAAGTGCCAAATACTATCACCTTTAGTAGTCACGAGAACTTAACCAAAACGTCTTATATCACCTAGTGAAATAAAAGCATTTACTAGAAGCTAGAAATCTTGCACATTACGGAAACCAATGGAAAACCTGAACTATGTTCCCTTAAGGATCTATCGACCCTACCAAACACCAAAAGAAAATAAAACCCAAAACCGTTGAAGACTTTTCTAAAGGCAATCATAAGAATTTAACCAAAGCATCTCATACTACTCGGTGAAATTCAAGTATTCGCTAAGGGTTTAGTAAATTCCACTCAAACATTCTATTCAATGTGTTATACCATATTCGGTGGAGTGTTACTTGAAAGCATTTAAACCAATCAATAACATTAAATTGATTATTAGTACTCCTCTTACCATAGAATTAAGGTTCTTAGAAATATTTTTATCTCCAAATCCGAAAAGTCACACGATAATACCAAAATGGCAAAAAAATTCAAATAAGAGTTTATAGTTTGAAAGCAATTAAATATAATTTTATCATGTATGAAACGATTTCTAAAGTACATTATTTATATCTTACTTTCAAACTTCTCATGTAACAACCCGGAATTTTGGGCAATATAAATTTAATAATCTGTATAAATAATTTAACTGGTTTGATAATTTTCTTTATAATTTTAATTTAAATTGGTAAATTTAGTCTTTTAAAGGTTAATGAATTTTTAATATGGCAATATTGATAAGAGTTGTTTGTCAAAGCTAATACAATTTTATTCTATTTATAATATATACACTTGATATATATTGTGAATAGGAGATCTTTTGTTTTAAATTAAAGATTTAATTTTCAAATTGTAATATATATGTTTGTATATGTTATAATTTGAGTTGTTTTGAAATTTAATTTTAATCCATTAATAATTTATATATGAATGAATATGGTAATTTAAAGCTTTGTTTTAAAACCAAATATTTTTCAAAAGTAAATTTAAGTTTAATTCACATGTTTTCCAAATATAAGATAATTATTTATTTTAAATATGATAGTTTATAAAGGAAATTTATCAATGTTTTATTTTTGTTTTCTTTAAAATGTTCAAATTAAAATGGTTATAAATGCATATGTATAAATGTTTTAGATTTTAATTACATATATAAGAATTATTTGCATTTTTATTAATATTAGAATATTTTCTTTACAAGGTAAGCTATTTATAAAATAAAGATTTACAAAGATTTCACACTTGTATTTATTAAAATTCAAAGGCTTATTTTCATAAAACCATTTCACTAATGTGTATAAACATTTTATAAATACATAGAAATACATAAGTAAGCATTTATTTACAAAGTAACATAAATAAGTAAGTTTATACCATCATTTAAATTAAATAATTTTTTTTTAAAAACACTTAAGTAATATGTGTAAACATATTAACATATTAGTGACATTTGTAAAACAATTTAAATACTTAAATGACATTTGTTCAAAATTTTACAAGTGGCATATTCATTTTTTTTTTTTAAATGTTTTAGAGAAGAAAACTAATTTTCTCAAGACTTTCATTTCTTTATTTTCACTTCTCAACAAAATAATGGCAACCAAAATTTTATCAAACCTGAAATAAAAACCTACAAACCTGTAATGTAAGAATTCAAATTCAAACCTGCCAATGCAAATAGATCTTCAACCTCAAATCTGTAAAATGAAGATCTGCATTGTAAAAAAAGCTACAACCTGCAAATCAAAACCTGAAATTAAAAGGAATCAAGAATTCACATTCATCAGCAAGTCAAATTGGAGCACGCATGCAAAAGGACTTTTAACAACAAGTAAAATCAAAGCATTTTCAGAGATTTAAAGGCCTGGAAATTTATTCTTCTCTGTTCTGCTTTCTGCATACTACTCTGCATATTATATCAAGTGAGTAAACTTCTTTTAAAAAAATAGTTTGGTTTGTTTTTAACTACCATGGATGTTATAACTTGTATTGAAGTCTGATGCTTTGAATTTGTATGGATTGTGTTGTGTGATTCTGTTCTTTGTTGTTCAATGGAGTGTTCTGCTAAAAATAAACTGTGTTAATCAAACCTTTAAAAAGTGTAAATTAAATTTATTCCAAATTTAAATTGGTTAAAGATGACTTCTTTGTAAGTAATTGTCTTGAGTAAAGATTGAATTTCAACTTAAAAGGATGTTTGAATTTGAATATTAGTTCAATGTTTTAAGAAACTCAATCATGTTTAAAGAAGGATGTTTTCATGTTGAAAGGATACATTTAAAGTAATGATAAAACTAAGTTTTCAAATTTATTTAAAATGAATAAGTTTGAATTAGAAAATTTAAAGTGTTTTAGATTTTAAAATTTGTTTTCTGAATGCTTTATTTTCAAATAAAGTAAAGTAATAATTTTTTAAACCAAATTGAATAAATTTGTTTTAAGTTATTAAAAATTTGATTTAATTCAAATAACTTATTTATGAGGATAAGTATGATTAATTCATCTTTGTTATGAATGTAAGAATACTTAATTAATATGATTTGTTAATAAGTAAAGAGATTAATTAAGATAAATGTTTTCTTAATTAATTAAGAATTTTGTAATATAAGAAGTTAATTAATTAATTATTTAATTAATTTTAAATAATTAGTTAATTGTTTATTTAAATTTTAAATAATCACTTAATTATGAATTAATTAAGTGTAATTACTTAATAAAGTAATTAATGGTTAATTATGAATGTAATTAAGGAAGTTAATTACTTATGGAAGTAATTAATGATAATTACTTGTGGAAGTATTTTAACAGAAGTGATTATTGGTTAATCACTTAATGATATCAGTTAAAGAATTGATTAATATAATTGTTGAAGTTAATTAATTATGGAGTAATTAATTAATTTAAGGATTAAGAATTATTTAATGATGGAGTTAATTATTTGTTATGTAATTAATTAAGAAAGTAATTAAGGTTTATTAATGAAAGTAATTAGAGATAATTACTTATGTAAGTAATTAAGGGTTAATTACTTAATTAATTTAGTTAATTAATTGATGTGATTAATTAATTAATGTAAGTGATTAAATTAAGATTAATTACTAAGTTTAATTAATTAAAATGTAATTAATTAATAAAGTAATTAATTAAGGATTTATTTGTTAATGTAATGACTTAATGAAGTAATTAAAGATTAATTAATTAGAATAATTAATCAAAGATTAATATAATTAATTAAGATGTTAATTAATTAAGGTAAGTAATTACAAATTGTTAATTACTGATTATGATTAATGAGATGATTAATTATAAGTTAATTATTTAATTAATTAAAGTAATTATTAATTAATAAGGATCATTAATCAATGTAATTAATGAGATTAATCAAGGTTGATTAATAAAAGTAATTAATTAAAGTATGATTAATTAATTGTAATCAATTAAGGTTTAATTATAATTAATTATAGTTAATTAATTAATGAAGGATCATTAATTATTGTAATTAATGATAGTAATTAAAGGTTAATTACTGAATATGGTTAAAGATAATTACTTGAATGTAATTAAAGAATAATTAATCAAGTAGATTAATTAAAGCAGATCATTAGAGATGATTAATTTATTTATTTGAAATAAATAAATGAAGAAGGATTTAAGGTTAATCCAGTTGATTTATAGTTGATCAATTCTGTTGATAGATGATTGAATGATATTGATCAATTGATATTGGATGATCAATTGATATTGGATGATTGATATTGGGTGTTTGGTTGATACTGGATGATTTGGATATCTATGATATATGAAATGCTGCTGTGTGAGATGAATGTTGTTATGAATTATCTGTTATGATAATGTTATTCATCTATCTGTTTATATCATCCTGAATGAGTTTAAACTGTTTAAACCCTTAAGTACAACTTGGACATTAAAATGGCGTTTGATTTCGGTGAGACCGCGATCGGGTTTCTCTATTTGGATATCCGAAAACCACATCGATTCCAATTAAATGTTAGGTCGTTAATCCAAGTGGAGCAAGTGAAGACTCGAGGTGTAAGGGCTATACGTCAGTATTACTCTGTGGGTGATTCCGTAGTGAGTTAACGGAATAGTGCTTATAGATTCGAGATGGCGAATCAGAGTGCAAGGGCTATGGTCGTTGACTCTGAGGGTGATTCCAATAATGAGTGCAATGAGATAGTGCCTTCGGTTTCGTTCGAACCCGTAACGAACTTGTATGGATTGAATGCTTTCAGAACATCGTCAGGTAGACGATGAGCATTCTAAGATAGATGTGTTCTATAAAGGTAATCGTAACCTCAAGCCTCATCAACCGGGAATGGCTAAAACAGGGGAGGTGCAGCAAGGCTTCGTGGGTAGCCCCCACTTGAGAGTGAGATTTACCCCTGTCTAGAGGTCCCTTTCTATTTCGGCTTAGTGTGTGGTTGGTCGCGCCAACTACGGGGTGGTCTTGTTCGGGACTGTCCAGTAAGGGATGGTTCCGGCCTTGTGTTGCAGGGGAGTAGGCGTACTCCTCGGTACTATGATCTAGGCCACGTACTGTGACGGGCGGTACCCCAGTAGCCCTGCCATTGATGGAATCCAAAATCCAATAAGTGCCCGTACGGTTTTGATTGTGCCCAACTATGTTGGAACGTGAGATGTAAGCATTCCGGCTATTTCTGTATTTTATTTTGAAAACCCTAGACACTATTATAATATCACTGGATTTACTATCAAATGTTTGGTTAGCGTAAGGTAAAAAATTTTCCATGTTTATGTGTGGGAAGTCTTACGTGATACCTTTTCTTTTCAAAGGTTTTCTAAAGTTAAGCAACTTTAACCCGTTTACTCACACCAGACCCCTGTCTGACCCGAGTGTTTATTTTCTGTTTTATTAAACTCTTGGGTACTCATATTATGTATGAGTAGTCAAGTGATTCAGGTTTGCTTGACGAATTCTGGAGGATATGGAGCAGGAGGCTTCGACGTGTAGATATATATTGATTTCGCTGTGTTTGTTTAGTATCTGTCACTGTTGTACTTGAGTTATATAGTTAGACAGAAGTTTATAACTGTCTATTATCTGTTGTTTAAGTTGTGTACTCTGATGTAATGAGATACTATGTAATATTATATGTTATTTATTATATTTCATTCGTTCCGCTGTGAGTATCTGATGTTGTTTGTGTTCTTCTTTCTCTTTCTTTTCTTCTTCTATCCCTTTCTTTCTTCAAGATGATGCGATTTCCTGGAGAGAGGAAGTCGGGTCGTCTCAGTTGGTATCAGAGCATTAGGCTGAGTGAATACCTAGGCTCTGAAATATGTCTTTCTTTGGGGAGCATTAGGTTGAGAGAATACCTAGGCTCTGTAGTAGTGTTTTTCTTGAGAGAGTGTACTTGTATTTTTATATATAACTATATATATATATATATATATATCTACCTAATTTGTTGAGTTATATGTTCGGATTTCCAACATAAGTTTTAGAGGTAGATAGATGGAGTAGTGGTTTGTGTGTGTAACACGATTACCACTAATGGAAGAGGTTCCATATGTTTGAGGTTGGAAGTTTTTGTCGAGACTGTAGACCTAATACCATCTCGAGTGAGATTTGTAGTTTGGAGTCTGATATCCGAAGGAAATCTTTTTAAAGATTCAGAGTTTAACTTTGAAGTGTAAGTTTGGATTTTGCTCGGGTGAGCGAATTTTTCTTGAGTTTGAATCTGTCGGAAGTACAGATAAAAGTGATGGTATCTTGGTAACTGCGTGATGAGATGCAGTATCCTTGGATATTTTCTGAAGGTGTTTTCTTTTGAAGCAGTTTTAGAAGAGGTTGAGGAGCAGTCTTTACCTGCCACAGAGAAGATTCGTCTGCGTAGAAGTTGTTTGGATCTTTAGTAAGGAGTTTGGCTGTTTTGGAATATGAGACTAAGGTCTATGAGTTGTTTCTTTTCGGCATGGTCTCATTGTCATTCTTTGAGGAAAGTGAGACGTGGATGCTTGGTTTGGAGTCTGAGTTTCTTGAGTAGATCGTTGCCATCTCGGAAGTCAGTTGTGTGGTTTGTTGATGGTTTTGATTTTGGAGAAGCCTTTGGATTAGAGTCTTTGGTTAGCTGTGGTAGCAGTTTCATTCAAAGTGTTCGATGTGCTGTCAAGGAGATCTTTTGGCTTCGCAGTATCATCGAGGTAGAGTTTGGAAGCAGCGGTGTTGGTTGTTTCTCCGATGGTTCGGGAATCTTGGTGTTTATTCTAGCAGCAGCCTAGGTAGTTGGAGTGTTTCTTGAAAGGTTAACCTTGTTTGGAAAAGCTTAAAGCTGTTTTAATTGGTAAAGAGATGACAGTTTGTTTGGAATCCGAACTGGGATTGGATCGCAAAAGTGACTTGCGATTAGAGTGGAAATTTTTCTTAGGCTATCTTTTGTTTGAGACTGAGGATTCTCATGTGGAAGTAGGAACTATTAAGGTAATCAGAAGTTTGTCTGCATCTGGAAGTTGAGTTCCATATTATTTTGGTTCGATCTAGTTTATGAGTTTGAATTTCAGCTATAAGGTTGTGTGACCAAGTTTGATGTGTCACTCAGATTTTTATGGATTTGATGAACAAAGTTTCCCGGGTATATTGGATAAGTTTGTATTCGTGTTCATCAACAGTATCTCCATCTATTTCAGAATCAGAGTTGTGCAGCGGAAGCGAGGTAGCAGCTGTGCAAGGAAGGAAGCAAGTTCTATTTGCTATTTCTTTGGAGTAGAGCATGTGTTTTTGATTTCGACGGATTTTGGAGGACTTTTCTGTTAAATAGGATCTAGGAACTGTTTGCTTTGGTCTAGTTGTTTCTGGAAGTATTAGCATAGGTTGAGCTGATCAGGAAGAAAATAAGCAGCCTTGGATTGTCTGTTGAGTTATTCAGATAAGAGATAAGTAGTTTTTGTGATAAACCGGATTTTTCGGGTATTAGATAATTGAATAATTATCTAATTGAAAATACTAATTTATAGATTAAATAAATAAATGAGATAATCACCTTTATAAAATATTTAAATTGGTAGATTTTGTTTTAAAGCCAATAAATTGTTTCTATTTATAATATATGTAATTGAATATATTGTAAATACGTATGAGCTTTGGTTTGAAAGTCAGTAAATAAAGCAATTTAATAAATATCTGTATGGTTTATACTTAAGGTAAATCTTATTTGTTTAAATTATATTTAATTGGCTTGAATATGAATTTAAGTTAGTTTAACATAAAAGCTTTGTTTTATTTTCTTTTTAAAATATTACTTGAAATTATATAAGTATTTAAAATACAATTTACAAAATGATCTTAATTTATTGAGTAATAGAAGTAGTTTATAATCTCTTTTATAAATCACTTAAATTTGTTAAATTTGTTATTTTCAAATAATAATTATAATACTTAGTTCTTATGAATATAAATACATTTTTTTTGAGTTATATATGCATATATAGCTTGATTTTTAATTTGGAGTTTTAATTTAATTTAAATTTGGGTTCAATGCTTTGAAATTTAAAAGAGTAAATGCTTAAAATATTTGGATAGGCTTTTATTTATAATTTGTTTTGTTTTATTTTTCTATAAAAGAAAACGAAGAAATTTATTTATATATATATATATATATATACATAAGAAAGAAATAAAATAAGTTAAAACCTTTATAAACAATTTAAATTAAAATTTAAAAAACTCTAAATACATGTGTAAGTCTCTTAAGACATCTAAATAACATGTGTAAGCCATTGAATAAACCAAGTGACAAATGTTAGATATATATAAAAAGGAAGTTACAAGTGTCCTTTTAATTTTTCTTTTTTTTATTAAATCAAAAATGTGCTTATAGAAACTTTGTCTCTTAACCTCATTCTCTTTTTCCTATTCTTTTCATAACTTAAATAATCTTCAGCCAACATCTAAACCAAAAATTGAAATCAACATTCATACTAAAATTTAAAGATTTATTCAAAACCAGAAAATCTGCTCAAACCAAATCCTGCAAATTCCCCTCAAAACAATTCTGAACCAATAATTTCCTCTAACCAAATCTATCTGAATCATCTTTAAAAACTGAAGTGCAAATCAAAGTTTAAACCTAAAGCTCTCCTCAAATTCATCAACCTGAAAAGCAAATTGCAACTCAAACCTACATGCAACTGCAGATCTTTCCTTTTTTGTTTTGAGAACAATTTCCAAAAGTCTGCATTTTTCCCTTTTATCTGGAAGCATGTAGCTGTAAATCAGGAAAAGCATTTGCAGTAAATCCAAGATTGAAGTTAAAAATATATATATATATAATAAGGAAGCAACTCAAAGTTCCAGTTTAAGTTTTGCAAGAAGGAAGCATTTCCAGATTTTAGTTTAAGTTCTCTGATCTTCTTTTGCAGGTGAGTGATCTGACCTTCCTTTTTCTGTTCTTTTAATTCATGCGAGTAATCAATGCTTTAAAATTTGTTAAATTGATGCATATGAATGGTGCTTCGATAGAATGAATGTTAGTAGTTGAGTATGAATGAAATACGTTGCATGGAAAAGAATAATAATAATAATAACAATAATATGAAGCATGCATGCGTGTATACTTATATATATACTCTGTTTCATAGTAACAGATTAAAGGTTTTAGATCAAATTCTTAATCCTTTTGTATAATCTATGATAGGCTTTGGGTTTTAAACAAATTTTGTATGTTCGGATCTAAATTAAGTTTTAAAAATATGATTAAGTGCTAGAAGTTGAAATATCACCTGAGAATGGGAAAGACAGTGGGAATATTGAAAATCATGTTAAAATCAGATATCTCAATTCTTAGATTTCCCTATATAATCTGATTCTCTATCGAAAATCATGATTTTTAAGAGTTGAATTATAATTTTTAGTTTACCTTTGAATGTGTAATTTGTGGTTGATCGGAATTGTAGTATTAAGCATTTCCTGGTGATCGATGTAGCTATGATGGTCGGGATTCTTGCCAAAGGTGGCTCATAAGTCAGAGATGATTGGAAAATTGTGGAGGAATTTTTCTCTGGCCTATGGAGATCGAGCGAAGTTAAGTTAGGGTTTTAGACCCATATTCTTGTCGATGATGTTGAGTGAACAATACGGTGGCAAGGCCGAATCGAGTTGAACAAGAGTGGGGGAAAAAGGAGGATAGTGAATTGGCGAAGCTTCTGGTGAGTCGGCATGATGTCAGATGGTCGGAAGTGAGATTTTCGACATAGATTCTGGTGAGGGGATTTGGTTACAGGTAAGGGTGATGGGTTCTTTCAAACTCGAATTTCGATCTCATGTTCGAATGGGAAGTCTAGGTTGTCAGATGGCGAAGGGAGGTCAGAGACGACTTGTCAACGGTGACCGTAGGTGGCCGATCATTGTCGTCGTTCCGTGCACGTGCACGTTGGATCACGTGTATCAGTAGTATAAGGAGAGTAGTAGGCTTGGGAATGTTTCGGGGAAAATGGAGGGATTTCTTGAGTTGTTCTCGGTTGTAACTGTTGTAGTTTTTTTATTTTCTTCTGAGTTTTAGTTTTGAAAGAATTCGAAGCTTGTCTCAGGATTTTGGATTCAGGCTCGAGTACATTACGGATTCGACCTGAAGTTAATTTAAATCCAGTTTTAAGTTAAAATAAATAAGTTTTAAAGATTTAAAACAAATTTGGTTTAAACTATAGTTAAATAAATAATTTAAAATTATTTTATTTAAGAAGATATAGGATTGTTAACTTATGTTTGATAAATGCTTAAGTATTTTAAAGTTAAATTAAATAATTTAATTAAGCAAGTTAAGGAGTAAGGATTTGTTCCAAAAATTTCAGTAATAATTGATTTTAAAGGATAGTTAATAATTAACTAAGAAATTAATTAGTGATTAAATTTAAGATAATCACTTATGAATCAAGTAAGAGGTAATTACTTAATGAAGTAATTAAAGGGATTAATTAACTCTAATTTAGTGTGGTTAATTTTAATTAATTAATTAAGTTTAAATTTATTAAAGAGAATTATGCGAGGATAGGTTAAGTATAATTACTTAATGTAATTAATGAATGTAATGAAGTAATGGATAATTACTAGATTTAATTAATTAAGGAAAATAACTTGATGAATAGTAATTAGAGAAAAGTTACTTAGTGAAAGTAATCAAGTGTTGGCTACTCAGTGCAGTTAAAGGGTTAATTAATGTAATTAATCAATGAGTTGATTTAATTAATGAAGTAATTATGGATTAATTAATTTATATTAAGAGATATTGATTATTAATTAAGGTTATTAATCGATAGTTGATAAATAATTAATCTAAAGGTTAATTAATTGATTATGAAAGTAATTAGGGGTTAATTACTTTGTATTAAAGGAGATTAAGTAATAATTAAGGATCATTAATTGATAAATAAAGGATAATTAATCTGTGATTAGGGATTGATTAATTGAGTTAATCAAGGATGTGATTAATTAGTTAAGGTTAGTAATTAATTATTGGTTGTATAAGCAAGATTAAGTGATTAATTCTTAAGGAGTTAATTTAAGTAATTAAATTAGTTATAGTATGAATTGATAATGCTTGTTTATGGAAGATGGATTGTTGAATGTCTGAGTTGAATGTTATCTATTTAGCTGATATCTACTGATGAATAATCAAGATTGATTAATGAATGTAATTAAGTTTAAGGGTTAATTATTATATGAAATTTAAGAATAATTAACTAATAAAAGTAATTATAGGATTTACGAATTTATGTAATTAATGAAAGTGATAAATCTTGCTTATTAATGATTGAATGACGATGAGAACTTTGAATTGGTTGATATCTCTGATATGAATTGTTTTGTGATTTAATACGTTGAATGGACGATGATAGTGTGATTATCAATCTATTATGAATTTTCTATGTAAAGGAGTTATCCGACAATTAAAGTTAAATTTTATTTAATTAGATAACTTGGGTTTAGATGACATTGGATTCGAAGAGATCGGAGTGGGGTATTAGTTAATACCCGAAGCCACTTCGATTCTTTACAAAATTGATATGTGGAAATCAGTGTGATGGTTTGGAATGATTTAAGTGAATTAGACCATTTAATCTAAGTTGAGTACTTAGAAAATTGGTGAGTGGAAAAATGATGTCGATATCAATTTGAGAAGTTGTAATTGATACAAGTTACCCGGGTTATATATATATAAGTTGTATGCCTTTGAAATTTATGTTAGATGGGTTTACTCACGCTGGTTTCCAGCCTGACCCGGGTGTTACTTTGATGTAATGCTCGGGTCAGACCGAGTATTACAGATTTCAGGTAAGGACGTTCTGGAGCTCAGGAGGCGAGCTGGATGGCAGGGACGTATAGAGAGTATCAACTGTGATATTGTAGTATCTGGACATGATTGTTTTGTCCAATGTTTATGTACATGATGTAACTCTGATGTATAAAGATATAAGTGTAATGATATAGTTCATCTTGTAAAACTATTATTTATTATTATATTTTGATCCGCTGCGAATGTGAGATTTCTGTGTTTTGGTGTTTCTGTTTCTTCTTCTTCTTCTTCTTTCTCTTTCTTCTTTTCACTAACTATCTGGAAATTTCGGGATCGAAATTCCGGGTCGTTACATTTGGTATCAGAGCTGAAGTTAAGCGAGAACCTTGACTCTGTTGGGATTACTCATTAAGGAAAGGGTAAGTGGTACCCTAGAATGAGTTTAATATATATATATATATATATATATATGAGAGAGCGTATTTGTTATTTTCTTATATAAAGATTTTAAATGGTTTTATATAAGAATATATTTTGATATATAATGCAGTATTTCTTTCTAACAAATAGCAAAGCAATTGGTTGTTACATTATTGAATTAAATTAAGAAGTAATAGAAATACAACCAAACTAAAATTAAATCTTGAATTTGGGAAAGGGGATAAGGATAATCAATTAATTTATGTAATTAATTAAACTTTATTTAATAAGATTAATTTATGGATAATAATTGGAAATGATAAATAAGGAGGGAGTTACTTAATGAAGTAACTAGAGATAAGTAATTTAAGGGACAATTACTTAATGAAGGTAATTAAGAAATAAGCTAATTGCCGAATGTGATTAATTAATGATCTAATTAATTTATAGAAATAACAAATAATATTATTTAATGCAATTGAATGAAAAGGTCCTATTTCAGACAAGAGTTGTTTGAAAATTTAAAAGAAATTTGTTTTGAATTAAAAACCAAAGGTGGTTTAAAATTTTAAAGTATAACTTGGTATGTAAAAGAAATAAATATGTATATATGTATGGATATACATGATATCAAGGATAATTTGAAATAAACTCTAAATATTGAGTTTTCAATTTGGAATGAGATATGATACCCAAAGTGATAAGTTTTTTTTGTGGGAAGGTTATTATTGTGAAGATTAAGGATTGAATGAGGTTGATTGGATTAAGTAAATCGAAATTAACTTGGGAGAAGTTAAAAAGGTTTAAATGAACAGCTTGAAATGGAAATTTTAAGATGGAATTGGAATTTAATTTGGGGAGTTAAATGGTTAATCTGAATTGGGAATTTGTGTGATCTCAAAATGGGTTTGAGATCTGAAAATTGTAAATTGATGGATGTTTGTTGTTAAAAATCTTTAAGTTGTGAATTGGATTTGTTTAAATGAATGAGAAATGGAGTATGGTAATCCATTGTTGGGACAAAAAGGTAAATTGACTTAAAGGAATTAAATCAACATTTGAAGTATTAACTCGAATTTATATAATTCGAGATGGTTTAAATTTGAAATTTGAAATTAGTTCAAATTGAATTTTATTTGAATTAATTGAAATTGTGATTGAAGATGTATGAGTATAAGATTCAAATGGAAAATTTGAATCAGATTGATTTGAATAATTGGGAATTGTAATTAAAATTGAATAGTTTTAAATTCAAATGGAATTTGAATTGAATTTGGAAGGAAATCAAGAATAATTCAACTTGATTTGGAAATGGAGTTTGAAATTGGAATTAATTCAAATTGGAGTTGAAATGAATTGAAATTGGAACTAGTTCAAATGAAATTTATTTGAACTAGTAGAATTTGAAATCAAGGTTGAATAAAGTTAAATGTGGAAAGAACGTAGGTTAATTCAACTTGAATTGGGTTTGAATCAAATTTCAATAGAAATTGAAGTTATTTAAATTGGAGTTAAGTCAATTTAAATGGAAGTGGAATTTAAATTGAATTGATTGGGAATAGAGATTGGGAATTGAATAGTTTTGACTCTGGACTATTTTTAATATAATTTTTTTTAATATAAACCTATTTTTCCAAGCTATTTATTATATATACAACCTTTCTTTTAGAAAGCCAAACTATCTTATATTTGATTTACAATTATTTTTGGGAACTGTTTAACAATTTTCCAACTGTTTTATAAGCTAATTATTGTCTTATTATTATTTTGTAACTATTTAAAATTTCTATAATTATTTTAACTATTTTACACATATTTTACAAACTAGTAATTATTTTTCAACTACTTATCTATTCCTTTAACTTTTTAAGTTATTTTCTAAATTTAAACTGGACAGAGTTTAGACTGTTCTTGGTTAAATACCCAATCGAGATAAGAATAGAGGTGATAATCCAAATGGATTAAGGCAATTGTGAGTAAGTGAATAGAATTTAAAGGAAATTATGAATAGAAAGAGAATTAATTTGGCTAATAACCAATAAAGATAAATACGTAGGGTGTACGTATGTTATTCTATTTGCATAGTGATTTGATCCAGATTCGAGCATAGAATTTCGAGATAATTAAGTCGATCCGAGTTGGGATTTTTCACTCGATTTTCCACGGCGAACCTGGATATGGATTGTTGATTGGTTCTGGATATTCTCTATCATAGTTAAGCTATGCAAGGAGAATAACGGTTTTTGATCAAGAAACCAGATCTGTGTCCGTACTAGGAAGTCGGGTGGACGATACTAGTTCGGAAGTGAAATTGTGTGATCGAGTGAGCGATCAGATTAGTATGGCGTATGAATGGTATGTGTACATCGTACGGATTTGAATGAAATCGATATTGAAAAGAGTAATCAAATTTGAATATTTGATTTTGAGTAAACAAAGTTAAGTATCTTTGTTTTATAAAATGAAACTCCCCTTGATGAATCTTTTGCCAGAAGAAAAAGGTTTTTGGAAATGTTTGAAGTATAAAAGGAGTTGTATACAAGTTTAGAATGATCCAAAGTTTTAAAAAATTATTTATAACTCTGTATATATATATATATGTATAAAGGATCTTATGAGGATTTTGGAAAAGGTTTTGGGAACCTATGGATTTGGAAAGGCTTTTGATTTTTGGGTAAAATCAATATTGAATTTGGAAAGCCTAGTTTGAGAATTATCGATTTTGGGATAATCGATTTTGTAAAGGAGATTTGTATGAGATCATACTAGGTGTATGATTTAAAGATACTATATATTTATAGTATAAAATATTTTGATGATGGCTCTGGGGAAAAAGGCGCTTCCTTGAAATGAACTTCTCAGGAGTACCACTGGGTGGTGCTGCCTTGAGCCCCAAGGGGGATTCTAAAGTTGATCCTGTGAGGAGTCCGGACTAAACTAGTTCCTGGGGATTATGAGTAGGGTATACCATAGCGAAAGTCGTGTGTGCCGCTGAGAGTCAACAGTCTGCGTTTGATTTTATATCGGTAGAATACGACCTATGGTATAATATAGTGAAAGTCGTGTGTGCCGCTGAGAGCCAACTGTCTGCGTTTGATTTTATATCGGCAGACTGCGACCTATGTAGGAGGGGAGAAGTTTCATTTCGACAGCGAAAATCAGAGGCCGCTGTGAGCCTGCAGTTACATGGACTTTTGCTGCGATGGCAACGTAACCCTGGATGTAACTGTGATCTGTTGTGTGGGTTCCATGGCGTAATCGTGAGGCCACGGAGAGCCTGCAGTTACATGGACTTTTGCTGTGACGGCAACGTAACCCTGGATGTAACTGTGACCATGGATGGGGGTGATGATTTCCAGAGCATTCTCACTAAAGATATATCCTCTATTTTCAAAAACTGTTTTCTATATTTTCAATAAAATTATTTTCCAAGTATTTTCACTGGATGTTAAAAATGGGTCTGCTAAGTACTTATAGATTTTCAATCTTACGCCTGATCAACGTATGATCGAATTTCTGTGAGAACAAGGATGGACTGGTTGAGACATCGAGTTATAAAAAAATATTTTATAAAACTGTTTTGTAATATTATATAGATTTTTGAAGTATTTTAAAATGATTAAAAAGTGATTTATCTGATTTTAAGTATTAAATAAGTTTGTGCTTCGTTCCTTTTCGAGGACGAAAAGATTCAAAGGGAGGAGGAATGTGATAACCCGGATTTTTCGGGCATTAGATAATTGAATAATTATCTAATTGAAAATACTAATTTATAGATTAAATAAATAAATGAGATAATCTCCTTTATAAAATATTTAAATTGGTAGATTTTGTTTTAAAGCCAATAAATTGTTTCTATTTATAATATATATAATTGAATATATTGTAAATACATATAATCTTTGGTTTGAAAGTCAGTAAAAGCAATTTAATAAATATCTGTATGGTTTATACTTAAGGTAAATCTTATTTGTTTAAATTATATTTAATTGGCTTGAATATGAAATTAAGTTAGTTTAACATAAAAGCTTTGTTTTATTTTCTTTTTAAAATATTACTTGAAATTATATAAGAATTTAAAATACAATTTACAAAATGCTCTTAATTTATTGAGTAATAGAAGTAATTTATAATCTCATTTATAAATTATTTAAATTTGTTAAATTTGTTATTTTCAAATAATAATTATAATACTTAGTTCTTATGAACATAAATGGATTTTTTTTTTGAGTTATATATGCATAAATAGCTTGATTTTTAATTTGGAGTTTTAATTTAACTTAAATTTGGGTTCAATGCTTTGAAATTTAAAAGAGTAAATGCTTAAAATATTTGGATAGGCTTTTATTTATAATTTGTTTTGTTTTATTTTTCTATAAAAGAAAAGGAAGAAATTTATTTATATATATATACATAAGAAAGAAATAAAATAAGTTAAAACCGTTATAAACAATTTAAATTAAAATTTAAAATACTCTAGATACACGTGTAAGTCTCTTAAGACATCTAAATAACATGTGTAAGCCATTGAATAAACCAAGTGACAAATGTTAGATATATAAAAAAAAGAAGTTACAAGTGTCCTCTTAATTTTTCTTTTTTTTATTAAATCAAAAATGTGCTTATAGAAACTTTGTCTCTTAACCTCATTCTCTTTTTCCTATTCTTTTCATAACTTAAGTAATCTTCAGCCAACAACTAAACCAAAAATTGAAATCAACATTCATACTAAAATTTAAAGATTTATTCAAAACCAAAAAATCTGCTCAAACCAAATCCTGCAAATTCCCCTCAAAACAATTCTGAACCAATAATTTCCTCTAACCAAATCTATCTGAATCATCTTTAAAAACTGAAGTGCAAATCAAAGTTTAAACCTGAAGCTCTCCTCAAATTCATCAACCTGAAAAGCAAATTGCAACTCAAACCTACATGCAACTGCAATCTTTCCTTTTCTGTTTTGAGAACAATTTCCAAAAGTCTGCATTTTTCCCTTTTATCTGGAAGCATGTAGCTGTAAATCAGGAAAAGCATTCGCAGTAAATCCAAGATTGAAGTTAAAAAAATATATAATAAGGAAGCAACTCAAAGTTCCAGTTTAAGTTTTGCAAGAAGGAAGCATTTCCAGATTTTAGTTTAAGTTCTCTGATCTTCTTTTGCAGGTGAGTGATCTGACCTTCCTTTTTCTGTTCTTTTAATTCATGCGAGTAATCAATGCTTTAAAATTTGTTAAATTGATGCATATGAATGGTGCTTCGATAGAATGAGTGTTAGTAGTTGAGTATGAATGAAATACGTTGCATGGAAAAGAATAATAATAATAATAACAATAATATGAAATTGTAAGCATGCATGCGTGTATACTTATATATGTACTCTGTTTCATAGTAACAGATTAAAGGTTTTAGATCAAATTCTTAATCTTTTTGTATAATCTATGATAGGCTTTGGGTTTTAAACAAATTTTGTATGTTTGGATCTAAATTAAGTTTTAAAAATATGATTAAGTGCTAGAAGTTGAAATATCACCTGAGAATGGGAAAGACAGTGGGAATATTGAAAATCATGTTAAAATCAGATATCTCAATTCTTAGATTTCCCCATATAATCTGATTCTCTATCGAAAATCATGATTTTTAAGAGTTGAATTATAATTTTTAGTTTACCTTTGAATGTGTAATTTGTGGTTGATCGGAATTGTAGTTTTAAGCATTTCCTGGTGATCGGTGTAGCTATGATGGTCGGGATTCTTGCCAAAGGTGGCTCATAAGTCAGAGATGATTGGAAAATTGTGGAGGAATTTTTCTCTGGCCTATGGCGATCGAGCGAAGTTAAGTTAGGGTTTTAGGCCCAAATTCTTGTCGATGATGTTGAGTGAACAGTACGGTGGCAAGGCCGAATCGAGTTGAACAAGAGTGGGGGAAAAAGGAGGATAGTGAATTGGCGAAGCTTCTGGTGAGTCGGCATGATGTCAGATGGTCGGAAGTGAGATTTTCGACATAGATTCTGGTGAGGGGTTTTGGTTACAGGTAAGGGTGATGGGTTCTTTCAAACTCGAATTTCGATCTCATGTTCGAATGGGAAGTCTAAGTTGTCAGATGGCGAAGGGAGGTCAGAGACGACTTGTCAACGGTGACCGTAGGTGGCCGATCATTGTCGTTGGTCCGTGCACGTGCTTGTTGGATCGCGTGTATTAGTATGTATAAGGAGAGTTGTAGGCTCGGAATGTTTCGGGGAAAATGGAGGGATTTCTCGAGTTGTTCTTGGTTGTAACTGTTGTAGTTTTTTTTTATTTTCTTCTGAGTTTTAGTTTTGAAAGAATTCGAAGCTTGTCTCAGGATTTTGGATTCAGGCTCGAGTACATTACGGATTCGACCTGAAGTTAATTTAAATCCAGTTTTAAGTTAAAATAAATAAGTTTTAAAGATTTAAAATAAATTTGGTTTAAACTATAGTTAAATAAATAATTTAAAATTATTTGATTTAAGAAGATGTAGGATTGTTAACTTATGTTTGATAAATGCTTAAGTATTTTAAAGTTAAATTAAATACTTTAATTAAGCAAGTTAAGGAGTAAGGATTTGTTCCAAAAATTTCAGTAATAATTGATTTTAAAGGATAGTTAATAATTAACTAAGAAATTAATTAGTGATTAAATTTAAGATAATCACTTATGAATCAAGTAAGAGGTAATTACTTAATGAAGTAAATAAAGGGATTAATTAACTCTAAGTTAGTGTGGTTAATTTTGATTAATTAATTAAGTTTAAATTTATTAAAGAGAATTATGCGAGGATGGGTTAAGTGTAATTACTTAATGTAATTAATGAATGTAATGAAGTAGTGGATAATTACTAGATTTAATTAATTAAGGAAAATAACTTGATGAATAGTAATTAAAGAAAAGTTACTTAGTGAAAGTAATCAAGTGTTGGTTACTCAGTGCAGTTAAAGGGTTAATTAATGTAATTAATCAATGAGTTGATTTAATTAATGAAGTAATTATGGATTAATTAATTTATATTAAGAGATATTGATTATTAATTAAGGTTATTAATCGATAGTTGATAAATAATTAATCTAAAGGCTAATTAATTGATTATGAAAGTAATTAGGGGTTAATTACTTTGTATTAAAGGAGATTAAGTAATAATTAAGGATCATTAATTGATAAATAAAGGATAATTAATCTGTGATTAGGGATTGATTAATTGAGTTAATCAAGGATGTGATTAATCAATTAAGGTTAGTAGTTAATTAATGGTTGTATAAGCAAGATTAACTGATTAATTCTTAAGGAGTTAATTTAAGTAATTAAATTAATTATAATATGAATTGATAATGCTTGTTTATGGAAGATGGATTGTTGAATGTCTGAGTTGAATGTTATCTATTTAACTGACACCTATTGATGAATAATCAAGATTGATTAATGAATGTAATTAAGTTTAAGGGTTAATTATTATATGAAATTTAAGAATAATTAACTAATAAAAGTAATTATAGGATTTACGAATTAATGTAATTAATGAAAGTGATAAATCTTGCTTATTAATGATTGAATGACGATGAGAACTTTGAATTGGTTGATATCTCTGATATGAATTGTTTTGTGATTTAATACGTTGAATGGACGATGATAGTGTGATTATCAATCTATTATGAATTTTCTGTGTAAAGGAGTTATCCGACAATTAAAGTTAAATTTTATTTAATTAGATAACTTGGGTTTAGATGACATTGGATTCGAAGAGACCGGAGTGGGGTATTAGTTAATACCCGAAGCCACTTCGATTCTTTATAAAATTGATATGTGGAAATCAATGTGATGGTTTGGAATGATTTAAGTGAATTAGACCATTTAATCTAAGTTGAGTACTTAGAAAATTGGTGAGTGGAAAAATGATGTCGATATCAATTTGAGAAGTTGTAATTGATACAAGTTACCCGGGTTATATATATATAAGTTGTATGCCTTTGAAATTTATGTTAGATGGGTTTACTCACGCTGGTTTCCGGCCTGACCCGGGTGTTACTTTGATGTAATGCTCGGGTCAGACCGAGTATTACAGATTTCAGGTAAGGACGTTCTGGAGCTCAGGAGGCAAGCTGGATGGTAGGGACGTGTAGAGAGTATCAACTGTGATATTGTAGTATCTGGACATGATTTTTTTGTCCAATGTTTATGTACATGATGTAACTCTGATGTATAAAGATATAAGTGTAATGATATAGTTCTTCTTGTAAAACTATTATTTATTATTATATTTTGATCCGCTGCGAATGTGAGGTTTCTGTGTTTTGGTGTTTCTGTTTCTTCTTCTTCTTCTTTCTCTTTCTTCTTTTCACTAACTATCTAGAAATTTCGGGATCGAAATTCCGGGTCGTTACAGTTTTGGAATTCGAAGTTGGAGACTTCAGTGTTGTTAAGAATTCTCTGGTTAAGAGAACAGATATTGGATAAGATTGGTTGGTTAGTGCTGAGACATTTGATATTTTCTTATCTGTGTCTTGATAGGATAAGATTGAATTGCCAGTTTGGATAGCTGGAATTCATTTTGTAACTCGTGTCTCTGAGGGGGTACGTGTATGATTCATTGATTGGTTATTGAATCTATAGCTCATTTGGAGTTGGATGTTGAGCTGGATTTGAGAGTAATCTGATGTTCTGTTCAGATTGATGGATCTGGAGATGATAGGAGCTCTGGATGTTGGTAGCGTAGTCAGTTTGTTGGCTTTTATAGAGCGAGTCTCCCGGTGATTTATACTTGGAAAACTCGAGATAGTATTAGAGATTTATTCTGATTAGTGTCAGAATAATTAGTTAAGTTTGTTTGTTAATTGATTCCTATGGTTGATAGTTACTGGCTGTTAAGTATGCCTTGCTGATTGAAATTAAAATCTGTACTGGGTTATTAAATTACCTTTGCTTTTAAATTTCGGGGACGAAATTCTTTTAAGGGGGGAGGATTTGTAACGACCCGGAATTTTGGGCAATATAAATTTAATGATCTGTATAAATAATTTAACAGGTTTGATAATTTTCTTTATAATTTTAATTTAAATTGGTAAATTTAATCTTTTAAAGTTAATGAATTTTTAATATGGCAATATTGATAAGAGTTGTTTGTCAAAGCTAATACAATTTTATTCTATTTATAATATATACACTTGATATATATTGTGAATAGGAGATCTTTTGTTTTAAATTAAAGATTTAATTTTCAAATTGTAATATATATGTTTGTATATGTTATAATTTGAGTTGTTTTGAAATTTAATTTTAATCCATTAATAATTTATATATGAATGAATATGGTAATTTAAAGCTTTGTTTTAAAAACAAATATTTTTCAAAAGTAAATTTAAGTTTAATTCATTTGTTTTCCAAATATAAGATAATTATTTATTTTAAATATGATAGTTTATAAAGGAAATTTATCAATGTTTTATTTTTGTTTTCTTTAAAATGTTCAAATTAAAATGGTTATAAATGCATATGTATAAATGTTTTAGATTTTAAATACATATATAAGAATTATTTGCATTTTTATTAATATTAGAATATTTTCTTTAAAAGGTAAGCTATTTATAAAATAAAGATTTACAAAGATTTCACACTTGTATTTATTAAAATTCAAAGGCTTATTTTCATAAAAACATTTCACTAATGTGTATAAACATTTTATAATTACATATAAATACATCAGTAAGCATTTATTTACAAAGTAACATAAATAAGTAAGTTTATATCATCATTTAAATTAAATAAAAATTTGTTTAAAAACACTTAAGTAATATGTGTAAACATATTAACATATTAGTGACATTTATAAAACAATTTAAATACTTAAATGACATTTGTTCAAATTTTTACAAGCGGCATATTCATTTTATTTTATTTTTTAAAATGTTTTAGAGAAGAAAAATAATTTTCTCAAGACTTTCATTTCTTTATTTTCACTTCTCAACAAAATAATGGCAACCAGAATTTTATAAAACCTGAAATAAAACCTACAAACCTGTAATGTAAGAATTCAAATTCAAACCTGCCAATGCAAATAGATCTTCAACCTCAAATCTGTAAAATGAAGATCTGCATTGTAAAAAAAGCTACAACCTGCAAATCAAAACCTAAAATTAAAAGGAATCAAGAATTCACATTCATCAGCAAGTCAAATTGGAGCATGCATGCAAAAGGATTTTTAACAACAAGTAAAATCAAAGAATTTTCAGATCTAAAGATTTAAAGGCCTGGAAATTTATTCTTCTCTCTTCTGCTTTCTACATACTGCTCTGCATATTATATCAAGTGAGTAAACTTCTTTTAAAAAAATAGTTTGGTTTGTTTTTAACTACCATGGATGTTATAACTTGTATTGAAGTCTGATGCTTTGAATTTATATGGATTGTGTTGTGTGATTCTGTTCTTTGTTGTTCAATGGAGTGTTCTGCTAAAAAAATGTGTTATATCAAACCTTTAAAAAGTGTAAATTAAATTTATTTCAAATTTAAGTTGGTTAAAGATGACTTCTTTGTAAGTGATTGTCTTGAGTAAAGATTGAATTTCAACTTAAATGGATGTTTGAATTTGAATATTAGATCATTGTTTTAAGAAACTCAATCATGTTTAAAGAAGGATGCTTCCATGTTGAAAGAATACATTTAAAGTAATGATAAAACTAAGTTTTCAAATTTATTTAAAATGAATAAGTTTGAATTAGAAAATTTAAAGTGTTTTAGATTTTAAAATTTGTTTTCTGAATGCTTTATTTTCAAATAAAGTAAAGTAATAATTTTGTAAACCAAATTGAATAAATTTGTTTTAAGTTATTAAAAATTTGATTTAATTCAAATAACTTATTTATGAGGATTACTATGATTAATTCATCTTTGTTATGAATGTAAGAATACTTAATTAATATGATTTGTTAATAAGTAAAGAGATTAATTAAGATAAATGTTTTCTTAATTAATTAAGAATTTTGTAATATAAGAAGTTAATTAATTAATTATTTAATTAATTTTAAATAATTAGTTAATTGTTTATTTAATTTTTAAATAATCACTTAATTATGAATTAATTAAGTGTAATTACTTAATAAAGTAATTAATGGCTAATTATGAATGTAATTAAGGAAGTTAATTACTTATGGAAGTAATTAATGATAATTACTTATGGAAGTATTTTAATAGAAGTGATTATTGGTTAATCACTTAATGATATCAATTAAAGAATTGATTAATATAATTGTTGAAGTTAATTAATTATGGAGTAATTAATTAATTTAAGGATTAAGAATTATTTAATGATGGAGTTAATTATTTGTTAAGTAACTAATTAAGAAAGTAAATAAGGTTTATTAATGAAAGTAATTAGAGATAATTACTTATACAAGTAATTAAGGGTTAATTACTTAATTAATTTAGTTAAATAATTAATGTGATTAATTAATTAATGTAAGTGATTAAATTAAGATTAATTACTAAGTTTAATTAATTAAAATGTAATTAATTAATAAAGTAATTAATTAAGGATTTATTTGTTAACGTAATTACTTAATGAAGTAATTAAAGATTAATTAATTAGAATAATTAATCAAAGATTAATATAATTAATTAAGATGTTAATTAATTAAGGTAAGTAATTACAAATTGTTAATTACTGATTATGATTAATGAGATGATTAATTACAAGTTAATTATTTAATTAATTAAAGTAATTATTAATTAACAAGGATCATTAATCAATGTAATTAATGAGATTAATCAAGGTTGATTAATAAAAGTAATTAATTAAAGTATGATTAATTAATTGTAATCAATTAAGGTTTAATTGTAATTAATTATAGTTAATTAATTAATGAAGGATCATTAATTATTGTAATTAATGATAGTAATTAAAGGTTAATTACTGAATATGGTTAAAGATAATTACTTGAATGTAATTAAAGAATAATTAATCAAGGAAGATTAATTAAAGCAGATCATTAAAGATGATTAATTTATTCTTTTGAAATAAATAAATGAAGAAGGATTTAAGGTTAATCCAATTGATTTATAGTTGATCAATTCTATTGATGGATGATTGAATGTTATTGATCAATTGATATTGGATGATCAATTATTGGATGATTGATATTGGGTGTTTGGTTGATACTGGATGATTTGGATATCTATGATATATGAAATGCTGCTGTGTGAGATGAATGTTGTTTTGAATTATCTGTTGTGATAATGTTATTCATCTATCTGTTTATATCATCCTGAATGAGTTTAAACTGTTTAAACCCTTAAGTACAACTTGGACATTAAAATGGCGTTTGGTTTCGGTGAGACCGGGATCGGGTTTCTATATTTGGATATCCGAAATCAACATCGATTCCAATTCAACGTTAGGTCGTTAATCCAAGTGGAGCAAGCGAAGACTCAAGGTGTAAGGGCTATACGTCATTATAACTCTGTGGGTGATTCCGTAATGAGTTGACGGAATAGTGCTTATAGATTCGAGATGGCGAATCAGAGTGCAAGGGCTATGGTCGTTGACTCTGAGTGTGATTCCAATAATGAGTGCAACGAGATAGCGCCTTCGGTTTCGTTCGAACCCGGAATGAACTTGTATGGATTGAATGCTTTCAGAACATCGTCAGGTGGACGATGAGCATTCTAAGATAGATGTGTTCTATAAAGGCAATCGTAACCTCAAGCCTCATCAACCGGGAATGGCTAAAACAGGGGAGGTGCAGCAAGGCTTCGTGGGTAGCCCCCACTTGAGAGTGAGATTTGCCCCTGTCTAGAGGTCCCTTTCTATTTCGGCTTAGTGTGTGGTTGGTCGCGCCAACTACGGGGTGGTCTTGTTCGGGACTATCCAGTAAGGGATGGTTCCGGCCTTGTGTTGCAGGGGAGTGGGCGTACTCCTTGGTACTGTGATCTAGGCCACGTACTGTGACGGGCGGTACCCCAGTAGCCCTGCCATTGATGGAATCCAAAATCCAATAAGTGCCCGTACGGTTTTGATTGTGCCCAACTATGTTGGAACGTGAGATGTAAGCATTCCAGCTATTTTTGTATTTTATTTTGAAAACCCTAGACACTATTATAATATCACTGGATTTACTATCAAATGTTTGGTTAGCGTACGGTAAAAACTTTTCCATGTTTATGTGTGGGAAGTCTTACGGATACCTTTTCTTTTCAAAGGTTTTCTAAAGTTAAGCAACTTTAACCCGTTTACTCACACCAGACCCCTGTCTGACCCGAGTGTTTATTTTCTGTTTTATTAAACTCTTGGGTACTCATATTATGTATGAGTAGTCAAGTGATTCAGGTTTGCTTGACGAATTCTCGAGGATATGGAGCAGGAGGCTTCGACGTGTAGATATATATCGATTCCGCTGTGTTTGTTTAGTATCTGTCTCTGTTGTACTTGAGTTGTATAGTTAGACAGAAGTTTATAACTGTCTATTATCTGTTGTTTAAGTTGTGTACTCTGATGTAATGAGATACTATGTAATATTATATGTTATTTATTATATTTCATTCGTTCCGCTGTGAGTATCTGATGTTGTTTATGTTCTTCTTTCTCTTTCTTTTCTTCTTCTATCCCTTTCTTTCTTCAAGATGATGTGATTTCCTGGAGATAGAAAGTCGAGTCGTCTCATCTCATTTCAAAACCTATAAACTCATTTATTATTCAACTATAAGTGTCAATATATGTGTGTGCGTGTATGTGTATTCCTTAGATAAAATAGACCATAATTTCGAATTTAATATCAAAAATTCTTTAATAAATATAGTTATTCCAAATTCGTATTTAAAAGATCCATAGTTTGTGATCATATTCCAAAGACTATATATATAATAGTAACGATTTTTTTATGAAACGATAATTACTCATATTCCAAACCCGAATTGGTATTTAAACATTTGTGTTAAAAACAACTTAGTTTTATATTTTCAAAACCATATTTCAAAAGTCCATAATTCTTTCTACTAATAATAATTATATATAATTTACATATAAAAATCATTTATATAAGGAAATTAGATTGGTATAGAATTGTTTGAAATCTATATATTTTAATAAACTAACTTTTGGCAAATTCCTTTATTCCAAACCATATACATATTAATGAGATATACATGCGTTTACTAAACTCCAAAACTTTGAATCAAATTGAATCGCCAAATCAATGAATCAAAGACAAGAAATCAGAAAACCAAACACTCAGAAATCATCAAAATAGTGCTAGGTAGAAGCAAATTCAAACACACAATGATGGAAAGAGCAATAACAACATGAAACGCATATTCCAGGTCTACCGGTCGTCATTGGCCAGTCGACAGTTGAGAAGTCTGGAATATGCGTTCCAGGCTTTCCTCCACCCACTGACAACCCATACTAACTTCAACGTGACTCCCCCACTTTGCAGCAACGTATTCTTGCAATATTATCTTTGAAATACACATGCATTCAAACCAAATTTAATCTAAGGAAGTAAAACATTGGAAAGTGGTGAAAACTAATTTACAGTAAATGAAATTGATAGACATGAATAAAGAAGGTTTTAATCACTTAAGAAATCATTCACATATCCAATTTCATAGTATGACATGCAATTCATATGCTTATACTTAAAAATTTAAAGATAGATTTTGTGGGTAATTAACTCACCTTTGCTCTTCAATTCAGCCACTAAGCTTTTCTCTTTAATCCAATATTTCAAACCAGCAAAGCTTTGAACTCATCTCAACCAGAAACAACGAATGCATAATTAAAACTGAAATTAATTAGTCTAAATGATTGAATAGTGCTATGAAATCATTACCTTAATTTTTTGGATTTTCTAGGAAGTTATTTTCGATTTAATTTAGAAAATTTTCTCCTAGGGTTAGAAGAGAAATTAGATTTCTTTTGCTTTCTATTTCACTGAACTTAAAATTGTACATACGGGTAATAAGATCGAAAAGTAAACTTCGTTTTGTTTTCTTCTTTAAATGGGCTTGGGTTAGGATTTAAACCCAATAAGAAGAGAAAAGATAAATTCCATTTCTTTTAAAATTTATTAACTAGTAAACTTCATAAACTAAACACTTGAGCGTTTAAAATCAAAGCCCAACATTCACATAAAAGGATTTCTTAAGTATTTAATACCATGAACAATAATTACAAGAAATCTATAAATTTCACATTCTATTTATTTCAAAAATAAAAGATTCAAACCATTTAGATATTCTTATCAAATTTTTATTCCAATTGACTTTTAAATAAAACTCTAAAATTCTCATTTCTCCAATATTATAAAAAAAATTAGAACTCACCATAATTAAGTAAAATATTAATAATGCTTTTATGTGGTTTTCTGCACTTTTAAATTTACTTTCTCAATTCCATAATTATCTAGAATTAACAATTCTAAAACAAATTATCTTTTATAAAAGAATACAAATTACAAACTAATGATTTAAGTTATAAAATTTAGAGAATAGTCTATAATAGAAAAACACATACACACACATATATTCTTTATATTTAACCAACACATATAAGAATAAAACATTGTTTTAGCTTAACAGTTCAATTTATAAAAATTAATATATCATCCTTTCTTAATTTCTAATTTGAAAATAAGTTCACACAAACATTTTTAACTTCAAATTTTAAAATTTTGATTATTACATACAAATAACTCTTTCCAAATTTACATTTTTTCAAAGAATATGATCTAAATCATCTTATTATAAAATTACAATTACTTTTTCAATTAATTTCTTATTTTGTACTTCCAAAATTTATCATCCATCTAAATCATAAAATGATATACATAATAAATCAACAAATATCACACACTATTCATCTTAGCGTATATCTTAAAATAATATTCAAAATTTACAATTATTAATTAATAAAATAATGTTGCCTTGCCATCTTTTATAACAAATCGCTTTATTAAATAGCTACGATGTGGATCCTGAAATCAACATTGCCTCACCATTAACCTCTATTCTTGTTAATGCTCGATGGTTGCATATGTCGTTTCATAATTTTCATTATTTTTTTTTCTAGGCCATAGATTTTTAGTTACATTTATATTTGTAGACAAATTTTCCCTTTTCAATTTACTCCCCAAATATTTTTTCTAAAATATTCTACTTTCATAAATAATATTATTAATAAAACTTCAATTAATATCTTCTTTCCAATTACCATATAACTTACATTATTTCCTTTTAAAATATTATTTATATCCAAGATAATTACTTTTAAAATTTGTCACATTTGTATATACTTGTATACATATTTTCCACAAAATATCATTTCACTTCCAAGATTTCTCATTAACTATTATTTTCAACATATTCACAATTATTTATAATATTTTAAATATTATAACTTAAAATTTCTATGTTCGACTATTTCGTCAAAGCGTATTGAAATCCCTATCAAAACCGTGGTGTCCCACGTCTCGATCAAAATTCATAAAACACCCAACGAGAAATTTAACACAAATAAATTTCAGAAATTTATTAATATCAATATTTTCAAACAAATGAAAATCTACCAATAGAAGTTAAATACTGCGACCATTCATCTACGCTTGCATTATCCAAGAAAACATATATAAATGAGTAATTATGGTGCTCAATGGAAACAATCAATGAGCTTCCGCTGCTCAACTATGATCACTAATGGATATGGACATCCTACACAACATTAAACTTTTTAAAATCATTTTATAATCGTAATTTGTAAAAATGATTCAAAAATTCCAGAAATAAGATCCAAATGATTATTCCCATAATCATTTTATATTCTTACCCCTATATACATAATTAATCTATCTATCTACCATACACCCTAAAGGACATGACTCTAAGTCATCCAGGCCATAAACATATGATATTATATTCTATAATGTTCTAACTCGGCACTCATATCAAACTGTAGTGACCCCAATGCTATACCCATACGATTAAAGAACGTTATAAATAATGTTGTCTAATAACATGGAGAATATGGCTTGTTAAAGGTGACCGAGTGTGAATATATTTCTAAACTAACACTGACTGTCACATTTGCGATTTTTCTTAATCTTTGGAATAAAATTTGACATGGTCAGTCTTATTCTAAAGTAATATGCATAGTGGTTTCTAAGAATCAGATCAGTATAGCATATAAACAACAGTCATACATCACATAGATACAATTACATGTTGTAAGTCTACAAAGAAAATACAAGACTAGCATAATATACATCCAATACAAATCCCTATCACAAATATACATCTCATATACATACAAAAAAAAATCCTAAATGAGATAAACTAAAAAGTCAAATTGTTTTTCTCCTTGATAGCACGTCCATCCAAAAGTCTACTTATCTTGTAACTTGAAAAGTATTGGCCTAACCCGAGTGTTATAAAATAAATTGGCCAGACTATCTCTAAATATTCAAATGGGATAAGAACAAGATATAACACAAGGATATATGACCAAAAAATATATAACAAGTCACACGAATAGTCCAACTCGAATTACATCTCTGACGCCCCATCCCAAGACCCACACTAACAAAGGATATTATAGAGTAATACCATCTACTAGTGCAGAGAATAGGACTGGTTACGAGCGACCGTCCATGAATTTTACTTTAGGTGAATATGGATACGCCGATTATTATGTTATACATTTCTTTACTCAAGTGGAATCGATGTATACAGTTCAGGCTTAAAACAAAACTATGGTGGCTATAGTAAAAATCTAGAACAACATATGATAAACACAAATCACGGAATCACAGATATACATAGTGGAATGCAAATAGATTCATAACTAAGATTACATAATATGAAAGTGCTATATCACAAAAAAAAAAGAATATGTACACAAAAGGAGTCTAACTCGACATAAGATACATTATAAACATCAATATATATGTAGTGATGACAAAAGTAAACATCTAGTGAACTGATAGGAAGTATGCTCTAAAATCATAAAGCTGAAGAACCTGAAACATCTCGGTCTAACTCAAGTATTATAAAATAATAAACGGGTCAGTTTGGACTATAATGAATGAGTTACGCAAGATAATAATAGTGTAAGAAGATAGACCTCAAACATAAACAAAAAGCCAAGTATTGGCAAACATCAAGAATGCTTCAACAACTCCAAGAATATAGTCACCAAATATCAAACCCATAATAGCTTCTAAAAGCAAAACCCTCGAAACTATTTGGTGATAACACAAAATAAAATATAATCTAGAAATCATCAATTGAAATCTTGAATCACATTAAAAAAGAAATGGCACCAACACTCCAAGATTGGTAAATAAATTCACCTACATGCATGTAACTCCAAGATAGACGTATATGTCTATAAAATCCAAGATGGGTATAATTCCTATATAACTCCAAGATAGGCGAGATCCTATAAAACTCCAAGATGGAAACAAGTCCTATAAAACTCCATGATAGGTACAAGACTTATAAAAATTTGAATATAGGTGCAAGACCTGTAGAACTCCAAGGGCGAGTCTTCCATACCACTCGTTTTATTAAACTGTTTAAATCGATTCGTTATTTGATCAATATTAGGCAATACAAAAATAATTTACTTTGAAATCCTTCTTGAAAACAACGTTTTATAGACTAGAATATATACATACATATTAGAAAGCCTTTGTAAATCTATACATTGATACTTATAAATACAATGTTAAAACATTGTGTTAGAATCTCATAGTTTGGATGATAACAACTATACTATATACACATACAACTTATTCCATCTATTTACAGGTAAATGCTTCGAGAATTCACAATATCATGACTTGAAGATGAATAGTAGAAGAAAAGAATCATTGGCATTAGAGAAGCTATTATATTGTGTTATGTTCGTAGATAAATGGTTTGTAAAATCTCCTTGAGTAGTTTTTACACAAAATTGCACATAAAAGCTTTTACAAGATTTTCATTATTTAAAACAAAGTAATTTTATAAGCAAACAGACATCATACATCTGTTTATAAAGTTAGATATCTGACTATGCTCTTGAGTTAAAAAAATATAATGAGACAAACGTTTGAATTTTATCCCAGACGGCTGACCTGGGTAACGGGCTAAAATCCTGAATAAACACTTGCTTCATTCTAATGGTTGCATCCATATCTCTTTAATGCATCCCTTCTTCCTCAAAGATTGCAACGCTTAGACTGAAGAAAAACATACTAAATGTTGTTACTTCTCAAAAAAACCCTTGAATACTTATAAATATGTAAAGAATTTGAGAAACAGCTAACTTGAATTTTTTGAATCTCTTTTCTTTATTCTTTGCATACTTTGATGTCTAAAACGCAATCAATAAATTATTCTTATCACTTTCTAAAAACGAAGCTTTACATACACATACTACTCAAAGGAGATTATAGGAATAATTGTTCTGTGCAGTCAAAATCAGTGTTTCTAAGAACACATACTTATCAAGAAAAGACATTTTGTATCAAGCCTATTCCTCCGGGCGAAGCGAGGGTTGTTTGCTAGTTTAATGCTGATGGGGAACTTCAGGACAGGACATAGGAAGATAGGTCTAAACCAGTATAAAAGCACTTGTGTGATTGTTTCTTTACTTTAATTTACTTTACTCTGGTAGTCATAAGTTAGTGTGACATTCCTGAAATTTATCAAGTTTAATTTGGCAATTAAATTTATTTTGGAAAATAAATTGTGAACTAATTAGAAAATTTTCTAGAATAAATAAATAATTTTGATTTTAAACAGAAATTTAATAAGAAATTTAAGTATAAGTAGCTTAAAAATAAATATTTGGATTTGAAATATAAAAATAAAAGAAATTGTATTTGGATCTTTATTTAAATAAAAGAATTTTAATTTGGAATTTGATTTAAAAAAAAAAAAAAAAATATTGAATTTATTAACTTTATATTTTCAAAGAACTAATACATATATAAAATTGTTTGTAATAAATAATTGGATTTCAAAATCATTGTTATAAAATTTTATAAGTACAAAATAAAATGTGATTTTATAGTTAATAAATTAAGAATTATGTATGAATGATTATTTATTGATTTAGTTATTTCAAATTCATTTTATTTATAAATTGTGTAAGTATAAATAATGGGAAAATGTATACATTTATGTATATAAATAAGATTTAATAAAATAGCTAGTTTTATATGTAACTAAATGTATGAATGTAAATTGAGATTTGAATTTAATTTAAAAATAAAATGTTTTAAAAGTAAGTAGCATTTGAAAGGAATTAAGATGTAATGTATATGTATAAATATTGGTTAAATACTTTTAACATTGTACAAGTATGTATATATACAAAAGAATAAAGATATAAATTTATTTTCAAAGCGTATAAGTTATAAATACAAAATTTATAAATTCATTTGCTTTGTAAACATAAAAAAAACTGAAATGTAAACATTCACATGGGTTGAAGTAAAGAGAATAGAGTAGAGGAATTAACAAGATCTTAAGCTTATGATTGTTTTTAACAAGTGGCATCAAGTATATTTAATAAAATATGATAATAAGATTAAAAAAATTACAAAGCTCTTCATTTTCCTATGCACAATCATAAATCAACTCAGCAATCAATCTGAAAGAATCAAAGCAAAAATAAAAGCTTCAGTTTTCAAGGCTGGGAATTCAAAAACAGAAAGGATCAAGAACCTGGAAATTGAAATGAAGATGAAAGTAAAGTTCAAAGAAAAAAAGAAAACAATTTCAATCTGTAAGTCAAAACCAGGTTCAGGTTGAATCAAAAATAAATTCATTTCAGCAATTAATCAGAAAGCTACAAAACCTGAAGCCAAATGGAAATCAAAGACCTGTCTCTGCTTTCTGGAAGAAAAAAAAAGAGATAAGTAAATTTTTCTTAAAACTTTGAATTTCAGATTGTTAATTAGTGAATAAGCAAAGATTTTTGTTTACAAACCTTGCAGATAAAAGCTTCAAAAAAAAAAAAGAATTAAAGAAAAAATGTACATGCTAAACAAGAATAAAAGTTTCCAGGCTTCACTGTCTCTGTTCTGCTTTGACCAAGGTGAGCAATCTAGCCCTGAATTTGTTCTCTGTCTTAATGAATGCTTGAATGACTTGTCTTCTCTGATATGTGATGATTCTGAAATAGAAATATGTTTACATGTGTATGTATATGTGTGATGCATGTTTGGGAAACACAACAAAGCTTGCTTTTGTTTCATTCATTCCAGATCTCAAGAACCTGGTTGCAAAATAAAAAAAAATAAAAAAATAAAAAATGACTGAGACATTATCTGGTTATGTGAGTAACATTTTTGTTAAAAAATTACTTAAGTATAAATTGGTTGCATGTTTCATCTGGGAATAACTATGTTTATGTGGATACATATATGGATTATCTGTATATTTATGAATGTATGAAGTGTGCATAGTTGATTTTCCTGTAATCTCACTGATTCTTAGTTTCAAGCTCTAGTTTTTGATCTAAAAATCATATCTCTTAATTCAATTTGTGATAAGGTTTAAGTTTAAAACTAAACCTGTTTGTTTAATCATAGAGAATGTTTTTAAATTTTATATAAGTTAAATAAATTTATGCAATGCCTGGAAATATAGATAACAGAGCAAAACTGTATAAATGTAAAAATTCAAACTATATGAATTTATATTTCAGGTTTGTATATCAAAACATAATACTAAATTATGATTTTTAAAAGTTAAATTATAATTTTTAATATCAAAACCTAAGTGCAGTTTTAGACTTACTGTATTTTTCATTTTTGTTAAGTACTGATGATGCATGCTATTAAATTGATTGAATTTGGTTATGGAGATAGTATAGCTATCATAGGTTATGGGGAAATTATGGGATCAAGTTGAAAATGAGTTTTGATGTTGTAATTTGAGTTTCCAGGTTTAGAACCCTAGTTTATTTGGGGTTACTGTTTTTGGGTCAATCTTCACTCCTCAGTGCATCGAGTCTGAAGCTTTTGGGGGTGATGGTGGATGGTGAGGTGAAGAAGCTATCACCAAAGTTCGGTCGATGATAATGGTCGGAGTTGAGAGGTACGGGTGTTGACAGGTTTGAAGGGTAGGGTTGTGGTCTGTTTTTCAGGTCTGGGTTGATTGTTTGGGTTGCAGGGATTGTTACTCGGGTTGGTATAGGGTAAATGGAGGGGAAAACTCGAAGCAAAAGGATTTTTACTCGAAGTAAATATGGGTTTGCTCGGGTGTACTTTTTGTTTCAGGTTTTCAAATTAAACAGAACTGTTCTGTTTTTTTTTTGAGATTTTTAAAGTAGAGTTTTAAATTCATACTGGAGATTTGAACTTAGGATAAATCTTGAATCTGAAGATGAATTCAAAATGTTTGAATTCTGTTGTTGAAATAATTTGAAAGCAGAAATTCAAATTGGTTTAAAATAAAAAAATAAAAAAAAAGAAACAGGGAGCCTGTTTCCAGATTTTAAAGTTTGAAAAAAAAAAAAATGCAAACTAAAGTTTTACTTAGGATGTTAAAACTGAATCCAAATATGAATTTAAATAAGTTTAAATTCTGTTTTCTTTGAAATAGTTTGAATTCTGGAAAATTCAAAGTTTTTTTTTTATAATACAGAAAAACTGTTTTCTGTTTCATATGTAAAGTTAAAGTTTAAATTTGCAGGTGAAGATTTTAAACTGAGTTTTGGTTCGAATTTGAATATGAATTCAAATTTGATTTGTCTGGAATTTGAAATCCTTGATGGCTTTTAAATTTAAATTTAATTTTAAACTCTCAAGTGTGAATGCATTGTGTTTTGGCATTTGAATTGAAAGGTTAAGTATTTGAAATTTAGGAATTCAAATGAATTCAAACTCTGAGTTTTTAAATCTATTTTTTTTAACTTCAGTTTTTAAATTAAAGATTTAAATTTAAATTGTTTTCAAATGGTTTGCATTTGAATTAAAGGTATAGATGATAGAAAGAATTTAAAGCTAAAATAAATTTGAAAGTTGAATTTCAAATGTTAAAGTAATTTTTAAATTGGTTTGAATTTAATTTGAATTGAAATTTAAATTCTTTTTAATCTTATTAACAAAGTATATGTTCTTGTAAACATATAAGATTAAGATTTGTATTGTTTTAGAATCTTATTTTAAATAAATTTGAATCTTTAAGTTTAAAAGAAATGTTAAATGGAATTTAATGTAAATTTAAAAACATTTTTGTGTTTAAATGCTTGATTTAATAAGAAATGTTTATCTAAAAGATAAATAAATGTTTAATGATTGGAATCATTTAATTACTAAGGTAATTTAGATAAATATTAATTATTTAATTAATTAATAATGTGGAAGTTTAATTAAAAAATTAATGATATTTAATTTGATTTGAGATTAATTAATTAAGTTTAATTAATCTATAATTAAGAACGGTTAACTAAATTTTAATTTATGATTAAGATTTATTTAATCAAGTGATTAATGATTAATTTAGATAATTAATTAAGAATAATTAATTGGGTTGAGTAATTAATGTATTTAATTACTGAATGGTTATTAATCAAGGGTGATTTATATATATGTAGGGTTTAAGTAATTAACTTGTGTAATTATCTTATAAGCTAATTACTCATTGTAATTAGAGATAGTTAATTAGGACTAATAAATGAAAGTAATCATGTAGGTAATAAATTTAAAACCACCCAGTTTATTCATCTTAATTGTAGATGCTGATTGTTATTGAATGTTGTGTGATGGATTGATATATTTGGTATGTGATGTGATGCTATGTGATACTTTGTGCTGATCTGCTATATTTGTGATGAATATGCTGTTGTATGAATATGAAACCCTTTGACCCGTAAAACGACATTTGAATTTCGATGCGACAGGGAGTCGGATTCCAGTTGGTTATCCGAAACCCACATCGAATCATATTAGTGAATTTTGTGATTGATAATTTACCTTATCTATGAATCTGTTAATATAGATAAGCGTTATGGGTTATCCCGCTTATCTTTATGATTGAATCTGTGATGATGATGTTGTGCACTATTGTGTAAAACCCCTGGACCACACTTATACACACACAAATATGGATTGCACGTGGAAATGGGTTAAGTCACAGATTTTGAAATTGTTTTAGAATTTGAATTTTTGAATCCAAAATAGTTTTGGAATTAGAATTGAAGCTTTTGAAAAAAATGAATTTCAAAAATAAAAGTTATTTTGAATAACTCGATTGAGTTTTGAAATTTTAAATAATTTGAGTTAAATTTGAATTCAATAATTGAATTGAATTCTATGATTTGGAAACTAGGGTTTTAAAAAGTTATTCAACTTATAAATGGATTTATATGGGGTTTTTAAACCATTTTAAAAAGTGATGTTTTGAAATTTAAAATTAACCCAAGATTCCAACTTGTATAAATCGGACTTTTCTGAAACGAAAACTGTTGTTTTCAAATAATAGAAGCTTTCATATAAGAAATGGATTTCCAATGTATGTTAAAAGGAATTCAAGTTTTGAAATGAAAATGGTATTCCAAGTTATAAATAAATCTTTGGACGTGTTTTGAAAGCTATAAATTAAATCTTTAATTTAAAGATTTATTGAGTTAATCCAATTGGAATGGAAGTTGTTTTGAATCTATGAATAGATCTTTGTGAAACTAGGTGAAACTTTGTGAAATAAATCTTTTGGTTTAAAGATTTAAAATGGTAATTTGTTTAACCATTTGAAAGAAAAGTTTTGGATTTTATAAGTTGTGACTTAACTAAAATCCCATATCCATATGTTTTAAAATATGGCGCTCATTATTCGGTTTAGCCGGGAGAGGACCTAGTGTCATATAGCCCATTCCGAATAGTGATACGACGTTAGGGATAGCAATTGAAGACCGGTGGTGAAGACCGGATATTTCCGAAAACAAAAGGGTAACTCATCGATTGTCTCTGCACTGGCTGATCCCCGGTATAGAGATCTTCATATGTGATGGGAAGTCCGGACGTGATTAGGGATTATCCGGATTTGCAAGGGCTTCTTCGGAAGTGCCTTCGGTTCTGTTCGAACCCGGGACAGACTTGTATGGTTGTATGTCCGACATTACACTTTGAGATGTTAACTGATCTCTATCAAATACATTTCTGCCTGGTGGCGGAGAATTTATTCTCTTAGCTTAACACCCTTCTCTGAGACGTACGAGCTCAGAGGTTATGTAGTTGATATTTATCAGTGATATTCCCAATTTGGTAATGTGGCATGCTGAGTGCTGCTGTGTGATGATCATTGGTTGATCATTTGTGATATGATCATTTGTTTGATCATTTATCTTTGTGATCATTGCTTTGGTCATCTGATTGACCCAAAGCATGGCTTTGTTGCACAAAGCGTAGCTTTGTGGACGAGACTGCATCAGGACCTCACTCCCCGGAAATGGTCGAAACAGGAAAGATGCGGCAAGGTTATGAGGGTCGCTCCCTTTAGGGTGTGTCATTCCCTTCTGGTAAAGGGTGGTATCAGGTATGGAGCCCTGATATTTAACCTATGTGGTTGCTCCAATCTCATTTACTGTGTGGTTGTTGCTTTGAGGCGCCTCGGATAAAGGTCCCAAAGGACCGGGGGATGGCATATTCGTGTAGTAGTTACCTAGTTACAGAGGTAACCCGGCCTTGTGTTGGCAGAGATCTAACCGTAACGTTAGTTCTCGGGACGTCCCGCCAGAGGCGTACCCATGTGGCAATAGGAAGTTCCTTAGCCTGACCATTTGTTGGAAATCCATTCATCCAATACGTGCCTTGTACGGTTTTAGTTGTAGAACCTGCCATTTAACATGGTAGCTATAGTAGGCATAGTATCATGGTACCTATGCTGGCTAGGATTTATATTATACTTTCGAAAGATTTCCACTATGCACTAGTAATAATATCAAAGGATTTTTCTCGTAGTAAGCATGTTTGACTATCATAAGGAGAAATCTCCCCCATGTGTGCGTTTGCATTGTGTGTGTGCCGGGAGGCCTTATGGTAGTTTCATTTTTCAAAAAGCATTGCGGATTTCAAATTTAAATTCTGTTGTTTGTTTTAAAAGACCAAATGTTTTTGTTTGCTCATACCAGTCCCATGACTGACCTGGAGTTTATTGTCCCTTTCCTAAACTCTGGGTGCCCACTATTTTCCCACACGGGCAGTCTAGAGTTGGGGTTTTCAGATAATCAGTAGTAGGTGTAGATTCGATAGCTTTCAGCCTTAGGATTTGGCAATCGCATTTTGGATCGAGTTGCTTCTCTTCGTTTTGATTTGGAGTTCGAGCTATTCTGGATTGGTGCTTTGGAGATGGAGATTACTGTTACTGGAGTTCTTCCTTGAAGACTACATTGGAGATTTTGTTCCGCTGCTAGTGTTATCTTTTATTTCCGCTGCTATTTCTTTGTAACTCTGATGTATATTGATGTTCATTGTATCATTCTGTTGTATCAGATATTGTATCAAATGTTGTACATTGATATATATTATTCATTTCTTCCGCTGTGTTATTTACTTAATGTGTTATAAGCTCCGGCGACTCGAATTTGAACGGTCGAATCTGCGGCATTCGAGTACAATGTAAAGTATGGATGTCGATTTTCGAACGCGAAAAATTCGAGTCGTCACAGTTAGTTTTTATTACACTTGCATATTAAATATAAATACACGATCCATGTACACTTTTAGTTTGTATTAGAGCACGGTTACTTCGAGTTATAGTAATACATAATTGAAACATACTTAATATGACAAGTACATTTCAAGGAGGTCAATCCATTACATGTACTCCACTATTCACTGGATCTAATTATACTTACTGGTCTACACGCATGCGTATTTTTATGGAAGCTAATGGCCTAGAAATTTGGAAAGCAACACAAGTTAGATATGAAGCACCAGACACGGATATAAGCACCTGGATAGATGCTCAAAAGAGCACAACAACAAATAATGCTAAAGCCATGAATGTTCTATTCTGTTCACTTGATAGAAATGAATTTTCACATGTCACATTGTGCACTACTGCATATGATATATGGCGTACACTACAAATCACTCATGAAGGCACAAACAAACTTAAACAAATGAAGGTTTCCATTTTACAAAATCAATTTTCTTCATCTAAAATAAAAGCAAATGAATCTAGTACGCTAGATTTCAAACTATTCAACACAATCTCATGGCACTTGGAGTCAAATTTATAGATGTTGATTTAGTTACACGTATTTTAAATTCTTTAACTAATGAATGGGAAAGAAAAGTATTGGCCATCGAAGAGTCTAACGACATGTCTCAACTAAAAGTTGAAGAATTGATAGGAAATTTGATGTCGCACGAAGCAAATTTGCAGCCAAGAAAAGAAAAAAAAATCATGAAAAGAAGAATATAGCTTTTCAAGCCAACAATGATGATTCAGACTTAGATGAAGATGAGATCGTATTTATTGCCAAAAACCGCAACAAGTTTAAGAAATTCAAAAAGATGACAAAATCTCAAAATGGAGGAAATTTAAATTCATCCAACCAAACTTCAATCAAATGCTTTGGATGTAAAAAGTTCGAACACATGAAGAAACAATGCCCAAAACTCAATAATGACAAAAAGAAAAGCATGTTCAAGAAATTCAAGAAAAGAAAACGGGCTTTTCAAGTAACTTGGGATGACTCAGATTCATCTTCATTATCAGACAATGACAATGATAGTAATTCTGAGCAAGCCAATGTATGCTTTATGGCAAACACTGAGGTGGTATGTCCTGATATTAATTATAATGAAATTTTAGAGCTTAACATGGAACTAAATGGCAAATATAGAGAAACTAAAAGGTTAAATAAAGAATATATTACTAAATTTAATCGAATGGAGCTTGAAATATGGTTATTAAAAATGAGAAAACCTTTCTAGAAGAAGAATTAAAAATTACGCAGGAAAAATGTAAGAATCTTTCTATTCAAAATGATTCTTTACTATACGAAATAGGAAAGTTAAACTAGAAAATAATGATATTAGAAAAGAAAACATTTTATTAAAGGATAATCTAGAAGCATTAAAATTCAAAAATTTTGATCTTAAAAGCGAGTTAGACAAGATTACAAACAATGTTTCAAAATTCAATAAAGGAAAGCAGAATTTGGATAATTTGATCAAAATTTCTGAACCATATAGACATTAGAATGGATTAAGATTCAAGAAGACTCCAAAACATAAAAACTATAGCTCATTATATAAAAAGTTCAAGAAGCTACATACTAGAGAAAAGGCTTCTAACTCTAAAATAATGAAAATATGGATTCCAAAATTTGGTAACAAACTAATTAGACATAAACACATAGATAACTATTTGAAAGATGTTGTTCATAATGAAAATTACACTTTTAAAGGTCCCAAACCCTCCTGAGTATGGATACCTTCACTCTCTAGCACTTAGGACCCTAACGGAGGAAGTGGGTACCAATTAAATTGTTTTTATCTTGCAGGTACCCAAAAGAAAATCTAATGACAAGGAGAAATGGATACTTGATAATGGATTCTCCAAACATATGACTGGAAATGCACATATATTATCAAATATAAAATACATAGATGGTAGTACTATAACTTTCGGAGATAATTCAAAAGGATTTGTCACTGGAATTGGAGATGTCATCAATATCTGTATGCCTACTTCACCTATTATCACTAATGTTTTTTAGTTGAAAATCAAAAATATACCCTACTAAGTATTAGTTAAATTTGTGATAAAGGATTCAAAATTGATTTTGAAAAGAATAAATGCAACATATATGATCAAAATAGAAATATGACCTTTGAAGGTTTAAGAAAAAGAAACATCATGTCTTAAATATGAAGTTTAATAACTCCAACGACTTATATCGATCCGTAGATTTTAACGATCCATGGATATGGCACAAACGGTTGTGGCACATAAACTTTAGGTTTATAAACAAATTGGCTAAACAAAATTTGGTTAGAGGTCTCCCTAAAATAAACTATAAAGTTAAAAATTTATATGATGCATGTTAATATGGAAAATCAAAAAGGAGTTCATTTAAATCTAAAAAGGAAATTTCTACCAAACAACCTTTAGAATTACTACATGTTGATTTATTTGGACATACTCAAGTGCGTTCAATAAATTATAACAAGTACGTATTTGTTATTGTAGATGATTTTTTAAGATATACATGGACAATGTTTTTAAAACATAAGAGCGATATTTTTGAGATGTTTAAAAAAATTTCTAAAAGAATTAAAAAATTTGACGAATCTAAAAAAAAGTATAAGAAGTGATCACGGAGGAGAATTCGAAAATGAGATTTTTGAAAATTTCTATAACAAAAAGGGAATTTCACATAATTTTTCATTTTCCCGAACACCACAACTATGCTTAACAGTAGTGGTCTACCAAAGAATTTTTAGGCAGAAGTTGTAGCTACTGCTTGTTATGATTAAACCATGTCACGTTACATCCTTTAACCAAAAATACCTATTTTGAAATGTTTTTTTATAAAAGACACAAAGTATCATATTTTCGAATATTTGATTCAAAATGTTTTATACTAAACACTAAATATAATCTTGGAAATTTTGATTCAAAAGCCGAGGAAGGAATCTTTTTCAGATATTTAGATCATAACAAAGCTTATAGATTATTTAATACACGTACCAGTACTATAGAAGAAAGTCTACATGGACGAAAACTTTTCCAATGACAAAAGCAATAATGATGATGAAATTTTGACAAAACCATTTGAAAATAACACCGTATCAAATAACAATAATGAGTATACTATAGACAATGAGAATACGTTAAGATATTACCTCGTATTTTGAATGACCATCCAATTAAAAATGTAATTGATGATTTGAATACAAATATTTCTACTAGATGTTAACAAAATCAAATGAGTCATGTTGTATTCATTTTATATTTTGAGCCAAAGAATTATAAAGAAGCGTCGAATGACGAGTCATGGATTATGGCAATGCAAGAAGAACTGAATCAATTTGAAAGAAATGAAGTATGGGAACTTGTACCGAGACCTACGGATCAATCCATAATCGGGACAAAATGGGTTTATAAGAATAAAGCAAATGAAAATGGAAACATTGTTCAGAACAAAGCAAGGTTTGTAGCACAAGGATGTAATCAAGAGGAAGGCATTGACTATGAAGAAATGTTTGCTCCAGTCACACATCTAGAAGCCATCCGAACATTACTTGCTTTTACATCTCATCATAACTTTAAACTTTTTCAAGACGTAAAAAGCACCTTTCTAAACGGTTTTATAAAAGAGAAGGTTTATGTCGAGTAGCCTCCATTGTTTATACATGAAAATTTTCCTAAACATTTCTATAAAACTAAAGAAAGCTTTATATGGTTTAAAACATGCACCTTGTGCTTGGTATGATAGACTAAAAACTTGTTTAACAACTTCTAGATTTCAAATTTGAAAAATAGATATAACTTTGTTTATAAAAAGAGATCATACTGGTATTTTGGTTGTTCAAATATATGTGGATGACATAATATTTGGTCAACAAATGAAAAGTTATGTAACAATTTTGTAGATATTATGAAAAATGAATTTGAAATGTTTCATTTGGAAGAATTAAATTTTTTCTTAGGAATACAGATTAAACAGTTAGAAAATGGTATTTTTATAAATCAAGAAAACTATATTGTCACCGTATGCTAAAACTCTTTGGAATGGAAAAAACATCTAATAAACCAACACCTATGAGCACCAGTAGCCATATAGATAAAGATAAAAATGCAAAGGATTTTGATCAATAATTATACCAAAGTATAATAGGATCACTATTACACTTAATGGCAAGTAGACCTGATATCATGATGAGTGTGTGTTTAAGTGCAAGATTTCAAACACAACCAAAAGATTCACAATGTCGAGTAGTTAAACGTATTCTGCGATACATAACCAACACTGAGGATTACGGTCTTTTCTATCCTAAATGCAGCTCTTTCAAACTCGTATTATATAGTGATGCAGATTTTGGCGGTTGCAAAACCAATAGGAAAAGACAAGTGGCATCTATCACTTTATCGGTCAACCATTAGTTTCCTGGTTTAGTAAAAAGCAAAATTGTATTTCTCTTTCAACATATGAAGCCGAATATATTTCTGTTGCCTTAGCTTGCGCTCAGGTAGTATATATGCAACAAACACTTAAAGACTATGGAAAAATAATAAACAAATCTCCAATATATTGCGATAATACTAGTGCTATGAATTTATCTATAAAATTAATTAATCATTCTCAAACAAAACATATAGATATTCGTCACCATGTTCTAAGAGATAATGCTGAAAAAGAAATAATAACTTTAGAATTTGTTAATATCGAAAATCAAATAGCTGATATTTTTATAAAACCATTAAGTGAACAAACTTTTGTTAAGTTAAGACAGGATCTTGGAATTTGTTCGTATAATGACTTGATTAACTAAAGTTATAGAAATAATGTTTGGTTCACTTAACTATAATAGCTTATATGAAATTTCTACTAAAAATTAATTTTATTACTTTGAATTAACCACTACCACATTAATTTTTTAAATAACAACCATTTAAAAACAAGTAATCAAATAACAACCATTTAATATCCTAGGATTTAACTCATTTTTCTTAACTACTTTTCTAAATATAACTAAATGTTATCTTATAAATTCAGTTATTACTGCTTAGAAATAAATAAACACTGATAAATTTTCTAAAAACAAATAAAGCGACGTCTTCTGATCATGACTCTACCTACTCAGCCATCGACTACAAATCCCCCTCGTCCGATAGCACTTAAGTATCTCCAACAAAAACCACTCCTACGTCATCTCCTTATCTAAACAGTATCACTTCACTAACGTACCATATTGGCTTTTCTCCAAAGGAAAGAAAGCTAAACGATCAATTGATCTGAAATTATCATCTCTTTCAGAAAAGGTCGATGAGATCTATCATTATCAACAAGAGATGATCGACATTCAACTTGAAATGTATTATGAGAAACGTCGTCAAGGATCCCATTTAAATTTCTCAAAAAGTGTATACTCGCAATTTGTGATCATTCACCAACAAAAGATTGCGTATATCAAAAGTCTACTCAATTAAGAGAAACTCGTACAAAAGCACATAACATTACTCCGAGAATTCTATGCAAACTAGGACCATCAAACCCACCTTGGATTGACACCCCAGCTCGTCCAAGTTGGTCTCCACTAAATCCATTACTTGTCAATACAAAAAATGAGCCAAATTCATGGGAAAAACAAAATTACCATTCCTCAAACTCTTCTGATGAAAACTAAAGAAGTCTTTCGTAAAGGAGGGGCTTTTTATATTACACATTTTCATCAAAATAAGCATGTATATCCTTGTATGAATAATCATTTGTAATTTTCATAATAATATTTAAGATTACATTTCCTTTTATCCCATACATTTGAATTTATAACCAAATGTCTGAACTAGGTCTCTGAAAAAATTTGTGCTTCAGCACATACGTTTGAAAAATAACCTAGACATCTGTTTGTGCTCTTTGAAATATTACATGCTTCAAAACAAATGTCTGGAAAGTAGACCTAACGTTTGTCAGTGTTCTTTGGAAAAAATTATCCCCTTAGCACAAATGTTTGAACTTCCTTTCAGACGTCTGTCTACACTTTCTGTTTCAAAATCTACCCCTATCCAAACATCTGACCAAAAGTTCCAAATGTTTGTTATTAACTTGAGTTCGCACCTTTTCACCACCTATATATATATATTATCTTTTCACCTTTCCTCATTTCACCTTTATTCATTCCCCCAATTTCAAAATCTTAAAAACCCAAAATAATTTCCTCATTCAAAAGCTCAAATCAATGGCTCCAAAACCCAAAACTCCTATTGCTAAAAGAAAGAAGGCTACTCCAGGACAAATCTCTCAACCTCCTACTCAATGCTTCATCACTAATAATCACACAAATGAATAAATTGTTGAGAAGGAGCATGTGAAGCAAAAATTAAAGGATTTGTAGAAAAAGCCTCTACATCCTGGTCCGTTTTATCCTATTCGACAATTTTCTCGTTATGATACTAACGGTTTGACTAGTGATGCTAATATCTATCCTCTAATCAACTACGATGATAATGCTGGAAACATAGATCAATTAGCGGTATTTCCTTTTCTTATCAATATTTGCTCTTTAAAAATTGGTATCCTTCTGACGTTGAAAATTGGATTTGGACACGCATTTATGGAACAATCATAAAATTTAATATCGAGGTGCTTGGACTAATTCTTGATTGTTCTTACATGGAAATTAGAATACAAGATGTTCCCGATACAGGACAGGCACCCCGAGCTACTGTCACTCATCTTATTTGGGAAGATAACATGCACAAATTAAAAACATCAATTTTTCGTCCACAAGCTCGACTACTTAATCGTATGCTCATCAACATAATCATCCCTAGATTAGGTAGTCATGAACAAGTATATGAAGATGATCATAAAGCTTTGTATGTTATAGTTGGTAATATTGAAGTAAACTGGGCACGATACATTTTTGGACGCCTCAACGTCGAAGCATCATTTATGCACCATATATCATGAGAATTCTATGATCATTTAGCATCCATTTATATCTTTTCCAATATGAAGAAATTACCGTTAAAGATAGTGGAATTCGATTTCTATCTTTGATGCATCTCTAGACATTCCGCCAAGAATAGCTCCTTTCTCATAGTATCAACCGCAGCAACAACAACAAACTCCAACATGACCTTCCCAATCAGCAGGGCCTTCCGAACCTATAGAGTATTACTCAGACATGGAAATTCAAGAAGCAAGAATTGCAACTGGTCTAGGGGAGAACTATTGAGATGTTGTGCTTCAAAATCAACATCTCCTCTCCTTAAACCAAAAGAAATCGGATAAAAAGATCTCTCGCCTAGAACGATCTTTTTCTACTAGAATGACCAAAGTAGAAAAAACATTAGAAAAGGTCATTTCTACGTTAGGGAAAGTAATGAGGAAGGTAAGGGGTCGTTCCTCTTCACGGTCTTCATCTTCTCCATCCCTGACACCACCACCACCATAGTTGTTTCAGCCGCGACCTTCTGCAGGCGTAGGGCCTTCAAGTGAACCAACGCCACAATCTCATCCAGTTAAGACCCCAATGATCGTTGATACCGAGGAAAGTGAAAATATATCCTGGCTTCCTTAAGACTCTCTATACTGTAGTCATTACACAACATTTTATGGTATCTTTATTCGAGAAGATGAGGAATACCATGATCATTCGAAGTGGCAAAACAGTGACTATGATGAAGATGCCTCTAATCTCTGGGGATACTTCTAATATTAGTAAGTTATCTTCTCTTTTCATTCATAATAGTTAATAAATTTTTTTGGGAACAATTAGTTTGTTTGTATGACTATGTTTGGTATTGTCTACGACTTAGTAAAACCTTGTGTTCTTTGTTCTTCTATGTATATTATGTTACTTATGCTTCTATAATAAGCCATCATTTCTTCGTATGAAGTTCTTTGCAAAATTTTGTGTCTTGTGCAATTATGCATTTCTCTTTAGAAAATCTCCTATATGTTCAATAATTCTTTTTAATAATAACAAGGGGGAGATATCATATTACATGTATATAAGGGGAGGAATCACACCCAAGGGGAGATATATGCTTATTCTATATATAATTGTATATTTGTCATCATCATAAAAGGGGAGAATGTTAGAACCACAATTCTATAGATTTGATGACAACAACTATAAAGTCATACACATACAACATATTCCATCAATTTGCAGGTAAATGCTTCAAGAATTGAAAATATCATGACTTGAATGTGAACAGTAGAAGAAAAGAATCATCGGTATAAGAGAAGCTATTATATTGTGTTATAGTCATAGATAGATGGCTTGTAAAATCTCCTTGAGTAGTTTTTACACAAAATTGCACATAAAAGCTTTTACAAGGTTTTCATTATTTCAAACAAAGTAATTTCATAATACACAGACATCGGACATCTGTTTATAAAGTCAGACGTTTGACTATGCTCTATGGTTAAAAATATATATAATGAGATAGACGTCTAAATTTTATCCCAGATGTCTAACCTGGGTAAAAGGCTAAAATCCTGAATAGACACTTGTTTCATTCTAAAGGTTTCGTCCATATCTCATTAATGCATCTCTTCTTCCTTAAAGATTGCAACCCTTAGACAGAAGTAAAACATACTAAAGGTTGTTACTTCTAAAGAAAACCCTTGAACACTTATAGATATGTAAAGATTTTGAGAAAGAACTAACTTTAATTTTCTGAATCTCTTTTCTTTATTCTTTTCATACTTTGTTTTCTAAAAAGCAATCAATATGTAACATCCCCTATCTAGAGGCCCAAAACTAAGCGCTACAAATGCTGCAGTCATCTATAGTATTAGCTTCCGGTGACTAAATAAGGATATGTTAATGGTATCAATAATATTAGAAGCACATGAATATGAAACGAAACACAGATTTCAAAACCATAAATTACTTCATTACATTTTCAAATCAAATTGTTTCACATTCACGTCGCATAACCCAAATCGTTTACCAGGTACATATTAAATATAATCATTACAAATTACGCCGAGAGCTGTATATGATGATACCCCCTCGGTTGATCGGAGTCATATGGTCATATTAGACCTAATACACACAATAACATAGCGGAAAATCCATCATAACATAATAAAAGTAACAAATCTTAAGTAGCTATCCATTGCCTCCTGCATCCTCCGATAGCTTATTCATCAACATTCTAAAACCTGAAATGATCTTCAACTCCTCAGCCTACTCAAATCAATTTTGAGCATCTGAGAGTTTGAGGGGAAAACATAAACTTCGAGTCAGACATAAAGCCTGGTGTGAATAATATTATACATCCCAGTTTAATTATATTAAGCGAGACCATGCTACTTAGCAGAACGGGTTTCCCCTCACTAACATCTATTTAAAATATATCTTTGCAAAATCTATCTTAAAACCATATACTATGCTCATGCGTCCACAATGGTTAAATACTGTAAAGTAATCATTATGTAAACATACATAAATATCAGGTAAAAATGAACTATCTGTTCAAACACATAAGTATTGTTTGGATAACTTTTAACCTTTGGCTGACTCGAACCTAGTAGACAATATAATCAGAATTAACCTAACACCTATTAGATATTCATCTTTTGGATTAACTATAGTTTACTATCTGTTAAACATTTCTCATCAACTATCTGATAAATACTTCACTTCTGGACGGTCTGTCCCTAACTTAATCCTCTCCTAGGTCTTCCAATCCCAATGGCTTTTCGGGCTCACCAATAACCTATCTGTATACAAACATATATTACTTTCGGTGTGTAATCATAATTTTAGTCTACCTATGACAAAACCTTACACATTGGAATTTTGGACAATAATTAGCTGGGGCTATTAGAAAATGTATAAGACCCGACCCCATACTAGTCCCATTTGGTTTTCTAATATCTGAGCCATTTACACTTAAGGATCCCCTTCCATAATTTTCCTTGAAAACATTTTCTAAATGATTTAAACCTTTAAATCAAACTTAAACAAGGAAAAGTGTATAATCATTATACTTTACTTAAAATCATATCACCATGTCATATATATATATATATATATATATATATATATTCTTTACTCAAAATTTAGTTGATGAAAACATTTAACCATTTGAAAGAACCTCTTCTAAACTCTTGAAATCATTTCTTTCAATATCAAACCTTAAACCTTTTGAAATCATTCCTCAAACCTTTCGAAACCATTTAAAAGCAAGCCATATGAAAGCCATAAACTTTGGACATCCTTCCCTAAAACCACTTTAAAACATTGTCTTAGAAAAGCCTTTGGAAAACCTTCCTTCATAAAACCTTCGAAATAATTCAATAAACCTTTTGAAACAATTCAATAAACAAACCCTTCGAAGGCATAAAACCTTTTAAAACATAAACCCTTCGAAGGAATACTAGTTTTAATTCAAAATAATCTGGAAACCTTCTTTTAAAACCTTTCGACTTCATTGAAACAACCTTTCAGAAGCTTTGGGTTATACTTTATAAAACTAGGGTAAATCGTCTAAGTCGAAAGCTTCCTTTCGAAAGCATTGGTGAAACGACTACTTTAAAAAACATGTAAACCTTTCGACCCAGGTCAGAAGGTTCAAAACAGAACTTTTATATAAAGTGGTAGAAACCCTTCGGCTATGTTGGAAGGTTTTAAAGAAAGTAATAGTGAAAGCAGCAGCAATCTTTCGACTTATGTCGGAAGGTTTAAAATATTTCTTTTAAATAATTTTACTTGGTTGGAAGCAACCAAGTCGGAAGCTCCAATTTGAAAGCAAGCATGCGAAAGCTTTTAATTTATAAAACAAATATATTCCAAGCTTATTGGCCATTAACCCAACATTATTCAATTCATTATGAACCAAAATATTTGATACGTTATGTATTGAACTTTGACCTTGTCGAGAGCTAACCTTTCAACTATGACGAAAGGTTTAGAGAGGAAGGTCCACTTTCGTATTGGCTTAAACATCAAAAAGGAGTGATTTTTATCTTCTTAACTTAAAAAGGAAATTTCTCAACTAACCTGCCTTTGTTTATCAAATTTTCATTGGCTAATAAACACTTTTCAGAAATGTGCTGCCACTATTACTAAAATTAAGTAACCATTTTATTTATATAAAACATCTAAGTCCCAAACATTAAATAATTTTATATATTCATTAAATGACTTAGGAAAAATTCTAGAAAATCTATTCTAATATATTGCCTAACATATTAAAGTTTCAAACCCAAGTAATTATTATTTTAGCCAAAAATAATTTATAACCCAATAAACAATCTCCTTCACTGGAAAATTAATGTAAAATCCATAATAAATCAGAAAATTATGAAAATCGAAACCCATCTCTAAAATATTATTCCAGATCTATATTTAAATTTTCAAGGCATTCGAATATCATTAAATAAGGTTTTCATGCCAAACATATCATAAAAAAAAGTATGAACATGTATAATTTCACCAACAATATACATACATACATAAATACATACATACATACATATATATATATTATATATATATATTATATATATATATTATATATATATATATTATATATATATATCTTAAACATCAAACATGGCATAAATATAGCAAAAACATTTCGGATCTGGTCATACAACCAAAAACTAAAAGAATTAGGGATGTAATGATTATTCACCTTATCTTTGAGATTATAGATGAGAGACGTGATTGTAGAATTAGTTAATTACTTCTCTTTTCTTGAATCATAGCTTTAATTCTTCTCTTGAGAGTAAAATGGTGGCCGACCTTAGTATTCTTGTTTGAGTGAAATGAGAGTGAGAATGAACGTGAGTTTCTATCTCCTAAGGGTTTAGGGTATAAGGTTTTACTATTTCTCATATTGCCCTTCTCATTTCCTAGCACATTACATAATGTTATTTCATTTTAGTTGACACTCTAATCTTGGCACGGCTACCTTTAGCTAATCAAATCTCAACCTACCAATCTTCACATTATTTAATTTAATTTTAACTAATTAAATACCCTAAATAATGTTATAAAAATACGGGGTGTTACACAATGCATCTTTCTTATCACCTCCTAAAAACAAAGCTTCACATACACATACTACTCAAAGGAGATTATAGAAAGATTTGTATTGTGCAGTGAAAATCAGTGTTACCAAGAACATATACTTGTCAAGAAAAGACATTTTATATCAAGCCTATTCCTTCGAGCGAAGCAAGTGTTGGTTGCTAATTTAAGGCCAAAAGGGAGCTTCGGGACTGGATGTAGGATGTGAAGTCTAAACCAGTATAAAAACACTGGTGTGATTATTTCTTTACATTCATTTACTTTACTCTGGTAGTTATAAGTTAGTTTTTGTTACACTTGCATATGATATAAATAAATGAACCATACACACTTTCACATTGTTCCAGACCAAATTAATACCATTGATATTATAATTAAATATATTATATATATATTCCAAATATCTGTAACATCCCCCACTTGGAGGCCTAAAATTAACGGCTATGGATGCTGTAATCATCCATAGTTATTATTCCTCGGCAACCAAATACGGTAATGTTAGATATATTGATAGACAGAAACATGAGAGTATGGAAAAACTATAAAACGCCAAACAAGTTCCACATTCCATTTCAAAACATTTCAAATTCATTAGATAATCCCAATACGAGAACCACATTCAGAGAAAATATATTTATTACAACATACACCAACATTGACATATGAAGATGCCCCTTGGATGATCATTGTATATATAGGCAAGTACACAACTTTGCCTTCACAACAACAACACATCGGAATCAAAATAAAATAGAACTCTAGATAGATATCATGCCTCCTACACATCTTTGGAAGCTTATTTATCTACTGAGGTACCTGAAATCCTCAACTGTCAAACTACTTAAAATCAATTGAGTACGTGAGAGTAAAGGGGAAAACATAATCTTCGAGTCAGATATAAAGCCTAGTATGAATAATAATCTACCATCTCAAACGATATAGATATCTAGGGAGACCACGCCGCTTAGCGGAATGGATTTTCCGCACACTGGTATCCTAAAACCTTTATAAAATCATATACTAAGCTCCTGCATTCAAAATGGTTAAAACATCTCAAAATAATATGATGATATGCAAAACAAGTAAAAAAATTCTAGATTACCCATCCTCGTTTATTTTTATTATTTGTCTCAGTTACAGGATTTCCAGGGTCACTATTAACCTATTAGGTTTCAAGGGCTTACCAATAACCTGTTTGATGTTTATGGACTTCCAAACCAGTTTCATAGTTTTCATGGGATCACTAAGAACCTATTGGACCTTGCCAATACCTTTACTGCTTCATGGGTTCTCTCTGTACCAATTGGTAACTCCAATATCTTTTCTCTTATCCTAGTTTTCATTGGTTGACTAGGAACCTACCGACTTCTGTCATTATCCTACTCCAGACATAGTTTTCATGGTTTAATTGCAAACCTATTGGCCTCTACCAATGTCAAATCATAGTTTTCATGGGCTTATTATGTAACTGTCTTCCTAACATCTTCGTTTACACATAGTTTTCATGGGCTTATTATTAATCTGTTGGTCCCTGCTAATATCTTTTCCTATACATTGTTTTCATGGGATTACTATGAATCTATTGGCCCCTGCCAACATCTTTAATTAATATTTTTGTGTCTTTAATTTATATTCACTATTGGGTCAACCTAGTCGGTTATTCTTCCCTTCCCCAAGGTATCGTTATGCGTTTGTTACAATGTGAATATATTCAAATACATATATGAAGAAGCAAAGAATTAATACCAACCTCTGTGGTTTAATATCCTAGGAACAATTTTATATAAACCTGGTTAATCCCTTTAACCCATTAATCAAAGAATACTTCTTCAAAAAATCCATTTCAAAACACATTATTTATGCCATGGTTTTCTTTTAAAATGAGATTGGGTTATTTGTTGTCAGAACAAAGGCTACCGAAACCTTAGAACATTACTTTCGAAACCCCTGGATAACCTCCTTCAAAAGAAAACTTCTTTTCAAAACACTAAATATATACCATTTAAAGCTCTTTAATCGTTTCTTTCGAAACCAAAATATATCTTTTGAAAGTATTAAAATATTACTTAATAGTCCATAGAAACATAGCCTCAGAACCAATGAAAGTACCCCTTTCGAAACCATTGGGTTTATTTAAAACATTAGGTCAAAGAGAATATATACAAAAGTATCTCTTTCAAAACCTTTAATCTTCTTAGAAAATTGTTTGGGGAAAATTTTGATGGCTTCAAAACTATCCTTTCGAAAGCTTTAAAACATTTAAGTAAAACTTTGAAGGTTAGTATCGAAACCCCCTTTTGAAACCATCGCCTTCGAAACCCTTGACCCCTTTCGAAAGCTTTTGGGAAGTGACTTAGTATAAGTTTACAATAGGGGCCACCCTTCGAAATCAGTAATGACTTCAATACACTTGAAAGGTAAAAGAATGGCATCAGGGTTTCGACTAGGTCAGAACCACCCGTTTCGAAAGCATTTGCTTTATAATTAAGGAAACTCATTCGAAAGCTCTATTTAAACAGAGAAAAGGCAGCAATCAGAATTGAAAGGAATAGGGTATCGACTTGGTCGAAAGCACCCTTCTAAAAACAAGGCAAGCGCACATCTTTTGAACAAGTAAAGGTTTTGACCCTATCGAAAGTATTGGTTTCATCACCTTGCCTTTCGCACTTTTCCAAACCACTACGTACGAATCAGATTGATACCATGTTTATTTGCTTCGGAACTGTTTGGTTTGGACTTAAATGGTTTCGACCTTAGTTGAAGCGGAGGCATCACAGTTGAAAGCACTTCTGAAAGAGGCGGAACCCTCTTTCCTATGTAAAGGCTGAATTAATGCAATTTTTAGTAAGTACTTTATGACTAACTTGCCCATTTACAATCCTTTAATTAGTTGCCTTAAAATTTTTCAAATTCTTTACAAACATAATTTCCACATAATTCCAAATCTAAATCAAGGAAACTTTTAACAATTAAGCCCTTCTATTAAATAAAACCAATAACGCAATTAAACCCCTTTTTCTAAAATAATTTAATTTTCAAAGTAAATCAATTAGGAAAAATCCCAAAAACTTATAGAAATTCCCTTTCAATATCATATCTTATATATAAAAATTCAAGACCAAAATTCTTCTTGAAATAATCGAAATAAAATTTAAACCCAATTATACATATTTTCTTTTGAAAATTCATATTAAATTTTCCATAGCTTAGAAAATTAAAAAAAATTAAAACCCATCTCAAAAATCATAATTTACATGACATAAAATATTCTCATGGCATTAGAAAGCAATTAAGATCGGTTTTACCCTTAAAACCGTGCAAAATCATATTTAAACAAATTTTGTTTAAATCAAATATACTATAAATCCAAGCATATCATCATCCAAATCATTATAAAATGGGTTTAATCTTAAATCCGAAAACGAATGAATATAAAACAAAATAGAGATGGTTAAGAACATTATTCACCTTGATTAGTATAAGCGATTGGATTGAGATTAAGATTTATTCCTTTCTTTAATTCCTTAGCTTTAATTGAATTTTTCTCCTCTTTCCCTTTGGTAATGGCCGGCTCCTCTAGGTTTAGATTTATGTTTTGTGAAAATGAGAAAGAACGTGAAATAGATTGAAATGTGGGTTACAAGGGTTATGGTAATTGTTTACCAATAAGTCCTTGTGTAAATTAATTAGCATATAAGCCATTCTTAAGCCCATTTAAGTAATTAAGCATGGCCTTTTAATTTATTTGCCAATCTCAATCTCCTTATCACTCTAATTATTTATATCATTCTATTTAATTTATCTAATTAAATCTCCTGAATAATGTTATTAAAAATTAGGGATGTCACAGGCTCTCCTCCTTAAAGAATTTTTTCCTCAAAATTCAGTAAGGACTAAGTACTAAGCATTGCAATCGTTTGTAACAACCCCTAACAATCATACTAGCCAACCTGACTAGAAACTATCTATATAATTCTAATATAGAAATACCCTCAAAGCAGATTAGGATAAGTATCTTGGATCCTGTCTTCTGCCTCCCAAGTACAGTCCTTCTTGTTATCACTCCACTGAAATTTTACCAACTTGACTGTCTTGTTCCTCAATCTTTTCTCATCTCACGCCATCACCCGAACTGGGTGTCTAATAAAAGTCAAATTAGGCTCTACTACCAAATCTTCCAACCCTGTCGGAGGAATAGTACTCTCCAGATCATGCACATACTCGCTAAGATGTGACACATGAAATATATTATGGACACCTGCCATACTGCTCGGCAACTCTACTCTATATGCGAGCTTTCCAATCCTCTCTATGATGAAGCGAATTTTTCCCGTTCGAAAATCGACATCCATACTTTACATCGTACTCGAATGCCGTAGATTCGACCGTTCAAATCCGAGTCGTCGGAGCTTATAACACCATTAAGTAAACAACACAGCGGAAGAAAAAGAATAATACATTGATATACAACATTGATGCAAAATCTGATACAACAGATGATATAATGAATATCAATATACATCAGAGATATGATACAAGAAAATAGCAGCGGAAAGAAAATAAATAACACTAGCAGCGGAACAAATAACTCAAGATAGTCTTCAAGAAAGAACTCCAAAACTGCAACTCCATCTCCAAGAATCAATCCAGAAATAACTCGAACTCCATCAGCGGCTCGAACCAACATCACGATGGACTAAGACAAGCAAGTCTCGTCCATATCCAAAGACTGAACTAGCTCCAGATGATCAACTGAACCTAACTATCTGAAAAACCCAACTCTAGACTGCTCGTGTGGAAAATAGTGAGCACCCAGAGTTTAGGAAAGGAACAATAAACTCCAGGTCAGTCATGGGACTGGTGTGAGTAACAAAAACAGTTTATCTTTAAAAATAAACAAGATTTATAAAAGAAAATCCGATATGCCTTTTTAGAAAATGAAACTACCATAAGACCTCCCGCCACACATACAATGCAAACGCAGAATTGGAGGAGATTTCTTCTTATGATAGTCAAACATGCTTGATACGTGAATTCTTTGATATTATTATTATAAGTGTAAAGTGCAGAAAACATTTCGAAAGTAGAATATAAATCTTAGCCAGCATAGACATTCCGAGCTATGCCTACTATAGCTACCATCCAAATAGTAGGGCGCCACCATAAGTGAATGGCAGGTAATACAACTAAAACCGTAAAAGGCTCGTATTGTTTTGATTGGATTTTCCAACAAATGGTCAGGCTAAGGAACTTCCTACTGCCACATGGGATCGCCTTTGGCGGGACGTCCCAAGAACCTAACCGGATCTCTGCCAACACAAGGCCGGGTTACCTCTGTAACTAGGTAACTACTACTCGAGCAAGCCATTCCCCGGTCCTTTGGGACCTTTATCCGAGGCGCCTCTAAGCAACAACCACACAGTAAATGAGATTGGAGCTACCACATAGGTAAATATCTGGGCTCCATACCATGATACCACCCTTTACCAGAAGGGAATGACAAACCCTAAAGGGCGCAACCCTCATAACCTTGCCGCATCTTTCCTGTTTTGACCATTTCCGGGGTGTAAGGTCCTGATGCAGTCTCGCCCACAAAGCCACGCTTTGGTACAAAGCCATGCTTTGGGTCAACAAATGATCAAAGTAATGATCACAAAGATAAATGATCAAACAAATTATCATATCACAAATGATCAAACAAATGATCATCAACACACAGCAGCACTCAGCATGCCACACTACCAAATTGGGAGTATATTGCTGATAACCTTCAACTACATAACCTCTGAGCTCATACGTCTTAGAGAAGGGTGTTAAGCCAAGAGAATAAATTCTCCGCCCAACAGATATGTATTTGAAAGAAATCTGCTTTATATCTCAAAGTGTAGTGTCAGACATGCAACCATACAAGTCTGTTCCGGGTTCTAACAGAACCGAAGGCACTTCCGAAGAAGCCCTTACAATCCGGGTATTTACAATCCCGATCGGACTTCCCATCACTTAAGGAATCTCTATACCGTAGCTACTCGGTGCAGAGACAATCGATAGGTCATCCTATCGTTTTCACACATACCCGGTCTTCAACACCGGTTTTCAAATGCTATCTATAACGACGTATCACATATTCGGAATGGGTTATATGACACAAAGGTCCTCTCCCGGCTAAACCGAATAGTGAGCGCAATATTTAAAATATATGGATATGGGATTTCAATTAAGTCACAACTTAATGATTCAAAACTTTCTTTCAAATGGTTAAACAAATTACCATTTCAAATCTTTTAGACGAAAAGATTTATTTCACAAAGTTCACCCATTCTCACGAAGATCCATTTATGGATTTCAAATCAATTCCCATTTCAATTGGATTAACTCGTTTTAAATCTTTAAATTAAAGATTTAACTCATAGCTTTCAAAATTTGATTAACTCCTTGAATTTTTAAATCAAAGATTCAACTTAAGCTTTCAAACCATTTCCGTACTTGGAAATTCATTTTTAACTTGAAATCCTTTTTAACACAAATTGGACGTTCATTATTTAAGTGAAAGCTTTTATCATTTGAAAACAATTAGTTTTCATTTTAGAAAGATCCAATTAAATTTACATGAGTTAAAGCCTTTGAATTTAAATTCAAATTCCCAAATCAATATCTTTAAATTAGTTTAACCCATATAAACTGGTATAACATTTTTAGTCCCTAGTTTCCAGATCATAGAATTCAATTTCAAATATCGAATTCAAATTTAAATCAAATTATTTAAATTTCAAAACTTAATCAAGTTATTCCAAATAAATTTCATCTTTGAAATTCCATTTCAAAAGCTTTTCACTTTTAAACCAAATCTTATTTTCAAACCATTTGAATTTAAAAATTCAAATTCAAAACTATTTCAAAATCTGTGACTTAATCGATTTCCTCGTGAAATCCATAATTGTGTGTGTATAAGTGTGGTCCAGGGGTTTAACACAATAGTGCAGCAATATTCAATCATCACATATTAAAACACAGAAATATAGTCGATAAGCAATATAAACTATAACGCTTATCGCTCATTCACAGATTCACAGATAATATGCAAATGAAAGTAAATGAATAAATTATACACGGCACAAACCACAGAATAAAATATCACAGATGAGACATGACAATCAATTCAAGGTATCTCATACAATACAATCATTCATAAGTAAGGTCAAGCATTTAATAATCATTTAAAAGTAGGATTAACTAATCGTTAAATCCAAATTAATTCAATTTTATTTCCAAGTAAATTTATTCAGTTACTAATGAATCCATTACCCAATCCTGATTAAGTAATTACAAATCATTTGATGGAATAAATTAATTTGTCAATCGCTTTAATTAATTAAATTTTCCTTAATAAATCATATTAATTAAATTAACCTTTAAACCAATTTCATAATTAATTGACTTCTTATTAGTTAATTATTTTAAGAATTTAAACCTTTAATTACTTACCATAAAGTAATTACATTTACACAATTTCATAATGATTATCATTAATTAAATTAATCACATTAATTAATTATAAAAAAACCCTTAGTTAATTATCTTCATTTTCTAATAACATTACTTAAATTACTTTCTTAATAAATCTCTAATTATAAATTAACATAAATCATAAATTTATAAATTTAATTAATAGATCATTCCTTAATTATCTTATTAATTACATCATTTAATACCTCAATTATCTATAAGATAATTTATTTCTTTATTAATGACTTAATTAATATTAAGGTGTAAAACATCACGCTTTTGAATTTAAATTAAAATTACATTTCAAATTTAAGTTTCAAAATGATTATTCTTTTAAACATAAATCCAATTTAAAACTCAATTTATAATCTTTAAAAATAAATGTAAATAACATCTATTGCTTATATAAGAGAGATTTTGATTCACAACTTTGATTTCATTTGCTTTTAAACCCTTGAATTTAAAACTTGATTTAAAAATCCAATTTCATTTTAAAACCTTAAGATTCAAAAGTTTATTTGAAAACTAAACTTAACTCCAATTTAAGTTTTTGTTTCGGATTTTACATTAATTTGAAAATCCACTTCTAATTATTTACAACTTTGATAAAAAAAACAAATTTCCCTTTTTAAAGCTTAAAGATTCAAAGTACCCTTTTGAATTTAACTTAAACTTGATTTAACTTTATTAAGATCAAGCTTACAAATTTAAATTCATTTAGCTTTGGTTTAAATTCAATTTGCAGACAGTTTTGAACAAAACTGTACCCAGTTAAACCATCCTGAGGCAACTCAGGTTTACTTCGTGTCAAAAACTTATCTGCTTCGAGTTAAAACTCGAATCACCCGAGACAAACACAATTTTTTTCCAGCAAACCTTCATCTTCCCCCCTCCCACACTTCACACCACAGACACCAATGATACCGGTGTACGTGCACATGTCCCCTGACCATCTCCAACCAATACCTCCGCCACTACCAAGTCGACAACGACCCCAGTAGCCACTCCAACCACCTACTTCGCTTCCACTCACTGGAATTCGAAATTTGAACAACTCAAAAACCTGGAACAAGTAACAGCGGCCCCTCCTCAAAACTTGTCAACGTCAATTTCTCAGAGCTCCGACCACCGTTCGCCACCAAACTCCGGCCGTAGCCTCGTCCACCTCTCCTCGACCTTCCCTCAAAAGCTCGTGACACTCGGTCCATCGTTGACGATGCACGAATCGAAAACACCAGCCACCCCAAAATTTAGGTCACCAGAATTCGAACGCCTCCTGCCACCTCCATGGTCATCGGCCGACCATTACTACATTTTTCCCTTACTCCCTAATCACTCCTCTACCTCCAGACCATGTCACGACCTCCCCAATCAACACGATCGCCCACGGCGACTCAAAACGCCAAATACCGTTGAACATGAACTGCTCCTAAACCCTATCTCTAAAAATTATAATTTTTGCATTAAAAATCATATTAGAGTATAATAATTTCATTTATATACCTGAATTTGAAGATTAAAAGATTAGAATTTTGATACGTTTGGAGTTATGTTCAAACAACTTGCTTTCCAGAGATGATCCCAAGTATTTTTAACTTGAATATATTTTTAAATTTTAGTTCAAGGTCAAACAAACATTTTTAATTTTAATCCTAAGTCCAAATATTGAATAGATCTTGAAGAAATGATTTTTTTTCTTCTCATAGTTCCAAGCCTGTGAAAAATAAGAACAGGCACGTCTGCCTGTATACACACCATTTGATTCACATATATATACGCATACCATATGTGAGCATTCAATAACTAGGTAATATTTCATAACTAATTCAACCATCAATTACAACATCAAATTAGAGATAAGTGAGTTTACTCACTGCGCTTAAAGAATGAACAGAGCATTCCTTTGAACCAAGCTTTGAAAACTGCCAAGCAGGAATCTTTCTTGATCCTCTGGTTTGAATTGAGTTTGTATTGTTGGATTTGTTCTTCAAGTTGAAGCTTTTGTTTTAAATTAAATTTTGTTTTAGTTTGTATATGATGCTTACTGCAGTTCTTTGCTTATGTTTGATGAATGAATTGAAATAAGGTTGCATGATATATATGGGAAATGAAGTTTACAGGTTATAATATGTTTGTACAACAGGGTGACATATTGCTATGTTTTGTACAAACATAATCAGTGATATTTCTAAGTTTGGAGGCTGAAATAACATTTCGCCTGATATGAAACGTTGTGGCCAAAGATTTTCTTTGTATTAATTAACTTTGTCTTGATTCACACTTTAATATGTTTATTTGTATAACTTCTTTTGTAAGCTTTGATTTAAACTGATCTTTGCATTTGTTTTGTCATTGTACTTTATTAATTTCCATTGTCTTATTTTATAAGCTTTTGTTTTATTGATGGTAAAAGCCTTGATCTCCCGGTTTTGTTGATTTGTTTTAATGTTTGTTTGTTTTTTTTTCCTTCCAAACTTGAATGAATCGAAGTGGAATTATGAAGATGATAAAAATTATTGCACAGGCTGAAGTGTACAGGGTTATATGATAAGAGATTTTTATTTATGTTTCTTGTGGCTGATGGATGTTTGCATGGCGGCTGCATTTATTTCACTTGGTGGCTGGAGCTTTGTTTTGGTGGAGAAGATATTAATAAGTACTTTTGTTTTCTTATTTTATTTACAACTTATGTCATTTGTTTTATGGATATTTTCTTTTGTTTCATTATCTTCTTTAGCTTGTCTTTTCTTTGCAGATTTTTCTTCTACTTTTGTTTTCTTCTATCTTCTTGCATGCATACATAACTCACATACAAATATACTTATATTTTAAATTTCAATTTCTAACTTAAAGTTTATTTTCAACTTTACCACTTATTGTCTTGTATTTCTCAACATATTTATTTCAATAGTTTATATTTTATATACATGTTTATTTTCAAATATCCAATTTAATTCTCGATTAATTCAAAATTTATATTAAATTTATATTAATTACCGATTACTTCACAAGTTTTATTCAGAAATGAAATTAATTATCAATTCATACTCAATTTAAATCCAGGATCGTTACACTCTCTATAATCTGGAATGGACCAACATATCTCGATGCCAGTTTCCTGACTTTTCTAATCGTATCACACCTTTCATCGATGATACTTTTATGAGAATCTTATCTCTAATTGAAAACTCTAGGTCTTTGCGCCTCTTATCTACATAACTCTTCTGTCTGGACTGATCTTCCTTCATCCTTCCTCGGATCAACTCAATCTTCCCTGACGCCTCTCGATCCAAATCTGAACCTAAGACCAATCTGTCCCCATTCTCTAACCAACATGGTGGCGATTCTCATGGTATTCCGTACAAAGCTTCAAAAGGCGCCATTCCTATACTAATCTAATAACTATTATTATACGAAAACTTAACCAAATGTTGGTGATCTTGCCAAGATCCACCAAAGTCCAATACATAAGCTCCAATAAATCCTTGAGTGCCTTACTAAATCTCTTTGTCTACCCATATGTCTGAGGGTGATATGCAGTACTCATCTTGAGCTTAGTGCCTAATACTTCTTGTAGACTCTTCCAGAATTTGCTTGTGAACAAAGCATCTCTGCCGCTGACTATAATACCAGGAATTCCATGAAGTCTAACTATATTCTTCATGAACAACTTTGCTAAAATAGAAGTCGTCCTGGTGGAATTAACTGGAATGAAATGGGCACCCTTTGTCAACCTATTCCCTACTACCTATATACTTTCATTTTCCCTATTTGACCTTGGCAACCCATCAATAAAATCCATGGATATCGAATCCCATTTTCAAACAGGAATCTCTAAATGTTGAAGCAATCCACTCAGCTTCTGATGTTCGGCTTTCACTTATTGCAAGTTTGCACACTGCTAACCCACAAGCCAATATCCCTCTTCATACCTTTCCAATAGAAGCTCCACTTTATATCTTGATACATCTAGGTCTCTCCATGATCGATCATAAATTTTGATCGATGACATTCTCCAATAACTTCTTTTCTCAAGTCCTCGGCATTTGGAACAAAAAACCGTCCCTTCTTTCTTAACCATCCCCTCTAGTCAAGCCTAAAATCCTTTCGATCCTCAATCTTAGTTCCAGCCTCAAGCCTTCTAATCCTACGACTAATACTGGATCCTCTTTCTTCTTATAAGCAGTCCTTTCGATCAATACTGGTCAGATTTCTAAGTAGGATAACATGGCAGTATTTTGACTAGAACTAGCGATCGATCTTAACCGCACACTACAAGTAGTCAAAGCTTCTAAATCCTTCCATTCTGCCAACATAGCTAACACCACATTCTGATGTCTTCTGCTAAGAGCATCTTCCATCTTATTTCCTTTTCCAAGAGTATACTCTATACCAAAATCATAAGCTGCCCAAAACTCCAGCCACCTCTGCTGTCTTATATTCAATTTCTTTTGAGAGAATAAATATCTTAAAAACTTATGATCTATGTATAGCTCAAATTTCTCCCCTTAGAAATAATGCCTCCAAATCTTCAAAACGACGATCACCGCAGCCAACGCCAAATCATGAATAGGATATCTCACTTCATGAGGTCTAAGGTGTCGTAAAACGTAGGAAGTCACTTTACTCTTCAGCATCAACATAGCTCCCAATCCAATTCCACATGCATCGGTATACACCACCAACCCTTGGTTTCTGTCTGGAACTACTAACACAAGTGCATTGGTCAACAAATGCTTTGACTTAAGGAATGCTTCCTCACATTTGTCGGACTAGACATACTTCACATCCTTCCTAGTTTGCTTAGTCAAAGGCACCGCTATCCGCGAGAAATCCTTGGTGAATCTCCAGTAATAGCCAGCGAGTCCAAGAAAACTTCTAATCTCAGTCACCGTCTCTGGTCTCTTCCAATTATTAACAGCTTCAATCTTATCTAGATCGACTGACAACCCTTTCTCTTAGACCATGTGACCAAGAAACTTAACCCCTTTCTTCCAAAATGACACTTGAAAAACTTCGCCTTTAGCTGATGCTGCCTCAACATCTCAAGCACAACTCTAAGATGATCCTCATGCTCTCCCACATCTTTAGAATATACTAAAATGTCATCTATCAATACCAACAATAATCTATCCAAATACTCTCAGAAAAGTCGGTTCATTAAATCCATAAAGAAAGAAGGTGCATTTGTTTACCCAAATGACATTACTAACCACACATACGAAACATACCTAGTTCAAAATGCTGTCAAAGGAATACGGTCCTCTGCCACTCTTAACTGATGGAAACCTGTCACTAAATCCAACTGGGAAAACACTCTAGCTCCACAAAACTGATCAAATAGATCAACTATTCTTGGCAAAGGATAATTATTCTTAATCGTCCTCTCGTTCAACTTACGATAGTCGATACACATCCTCAATGAGCCATTTGGTTTCTTCACAAACACCGCGGCTGCTCCCCAAGGCGAACTGCTTGGTCTAATAAAATTCCTTCCTTCTAGCTGCACCTTCAATTCCGTCATTTAAATCAGCGTCGTCTTGCTAGGTGGTCTACTTACAGGTTCAACTCCTGGCACAAGGTCTATCTGAAACTCGGCAGCTCATTGCGGTGGTAGCCATGTGACTGGCTCAAAGACATCTACAAACTCTCTTGCTACTCGAACCCGACTTATCTCTTCTCCCACTTCCATTGCACTTCACGAAGCACAAATACTCCGGTCAGAATTCTCCACTGAGAATATGATTCGGTTATGACTATCAAGGTGTCTTAGTGATACCTCCCTATCTTGGCAAAATATCCTAGGCTTACTTACTCAACCAATCCATACCCAAAATGACTCTAAAATCTACGAAATCGAAAACATACAAACTACATGCAAACTAATGACCTAACAAATCAAGTTCTAACTGGTCATATCTCATCCTTAGAGTTGCATATCCTCCTATTGGACTCACAACCCTTAAGCAAGTAAAAAGGCATGAGGGTTCTAAGCATAACCTATCATCCAAACACTATGATATAAATGAATGTGATGCACTAGTATCATATAGTATCCTAACTGGTACACTCTGAATCAAAAACATACCTTCCATTAAAGTCTTTCCTTTTTCAGTTGTAGTTGGCCTAGCGGGTCCAAGCAAAAAAAATTCCCTTATCCACCCTGACTGGCTCTTGACACTTGTTCTTATAATGCCCAACTTGATCACAGTTAAAGCACTTGACATTCTTCTTATCTGCAGCCTTCTTCCCTTTGCCTGACCGACACTCATGAGAATAAAGACCCTTCCTGTCACTATTGAAGCAAACTAACTCAGCTTTTGCCTTCATTGCAGCTTCTTCCTTCTAGGCTCCCTTCTTCTTAAAGAACTTTCTTTTCTTCTCCCGAAAACCTTGGATTTCAACTGGTTTCCCTCTATCAAAAATAGCAAGCATCTACTCATAGTGAATTGCCATCTCCACCACTATATTACTACAATCACAAAGATGTGGCAGGGTCGTCCTAGCAATCTCGAGCCTTAGTCCCATAATGAACCTCTCATTCCTCCTGATGACGGTTTCTATAGTATTATATCCATAACAGAACAACTATTCAAACCTAGCAACATACTCAATAACCGACATCTCTCCCTGCTCCAGATCCAAAAACTTCCTCAGCAGCACTGATTTAGCAGCCTCGGACATAAATCTTTGTTCTAATCTCCTTCTAAAATTAGTCTAAGTCAATTCCTCCTCCGAAGCTCCAATAGTAACACTGTTCCACCGATGAAGTGCTGACCCTTGCAACTGTCTGGAGGCCAACCTTCTCTTCTGCTCATCATCTAAACCCATATCAGCAAATATTCTCTCACAATTCAATAACCAATTCACAACTTCGATAGCATCCTCCGTTCCCATGAATGGCTTTCCACCAAGACCGGTGTAATCTCTTCTCAGCTTAACATAATTATTCCCAACTGAAGCCATAGGATTAGCTTCTCCAACATTTTCAACAACTCCAGCAGCAACTCCTGCTTGCATCATATTAACGAAGAACTGATACATCTCCCCCATATCACTGGTGGATTTCCAGCATCCACATTGACGTCAGCGTTTTTGTTAAAAATAGCCCGTGGACCCAGGTTCCTCCTAGTGGATCGAGCATTTCCATTAGTTGTGGTGCTTCCTTCACCGAGATTTCCTCTTTCGTTTCCTGCCTCCATATCTTCATTCTCGTAAATCTATATACGATGCTTAGTAAGATACAGAAGAACGGTTTAAGAGAGAGGGAAATGCGTACTTATATATATATATATATATATATCTATATAACAAATACAAGTACATTGCTATAGCGTTAACCCAAACCCTGATTTTATGTTCAGATTCATTGGGTTATGTTTTGAATTTTTTTTTAGGTTTTAGAATTCTTTTAAGTTTCATAAACCTATGCTCTGATACCAACTTGTAACATCCCCCACTTAGAGGCCCAAACTTAGAGGCTACAGATGTTGTAGTTATGTATAGTTATTAATCATCGGTGACCAAATACAGTAATGTTAGATACAGTGATACATAGAAACACGAGAATATGGAAAAAATTTAAAACACCAAACAAGTTCCACATTCCATTTCAAAACATTTAAAATCATTGCATAATCCTAATACAAGAACCACATTAAGAGAAAATATATTTATTACAACATAAGCCTAGAGTGACATATGAAAATGCCCCCTTGGATGATCAGAGTATTAATAGGCAAGTAAACAACATTGCTTTTACAAAAGCAACAACCCGGAATCAAAATAAACGAGAACTCTAGATAGCTATAATGAGGTACCAAAAACCTCAACCCTCAAAATACTCAAAACCAATTGAGTACGCAGGAGTTTAAGGGAAAAACATAAAATTCAAGTTAGACGTAAAGCTTGGTATGAATAATAATCTACCATCTCAAACCATATAGATATCTAGTCAGACCATGCCACTTAGCGGAACAGGTTTTCCCCTCATTAGTGTCCTAAAACCTTTATGAAACCATATACTGTGCTGCTGCATCCACAATGGTTAAAACATCTCAAAATAATATGATGTTATGCAAAAAAGTAAAACAATTCTGGATTACCCATCCCCATTTATTTTTGACTATCTGTCTTAGTTATAGTTTCTAGGATCGCTATTAACTTATTAGTTTTCATGGGCTTACCAATAACCTATTTAATGTTTATGGACTCCTTGTCTAGTTTCATAATTTTCATGGTATCACTAAGAACATATTGGCCTTTGCCAAAATCTTTACTGCTTCATGGGTTCTCCCTGAACCTATTGGTAACTCTAATATATTTTCTCTTACCCTAGTTTTCATAGGTTGACTAAGAACCTACTGACTTCTATCAATATCTTAATCCGGATATAATTTTCATGGGACAACTACAAACTTATTGGCCTCTGCCAATGTCAAATCATAATTTTCATGGGATTATTATAAACCTCTCTTCTTGACATCTTCGTTTATACACAGTTTTCATAGGCTTACTATTAACCTATTGGCCCCTACCAATACCTTTTCCTATACATAATTTTGATTGGCTTAATGTGAACCTATTGGCCCTTGCCAACATCTTTAATTAATATTTTAGTGTCCTTAATTTATATTTACTATTAGGTCAACCTAGCTGGTACCGTTATGGGTTCATTACATTGTGTATATATTCAAATATATATATGTGTGTGTGTGTGTGTGTGTGTGTGTGTGTGTGTGTGTGTGTAAAGAAGCCAAGAAATAATACCAACCCTTATGGTTTAATATCCTAGAAACCATTTTATATAAAACCCGGTTAATCCCTTTAACCCATTAATCAAATAATACTTCTTTATAAACTCCATTTCAAAACAATATATTTATGATGTGGTCTTCTTTTAAAATGAGATTGGGTTATTTTTTTGAAAACAAAGGCTATCGAAACCTTAAAACATTACTTTTGAAACCCCTGGATAACCTCATTCGAAAGCATAGAAAGGTTCTTTTCAAAACATAAATATATACCTTTCGAAGCTCTCTAATCATCTCTTTCAAAACCAAAATATATCTGCCGAAAGTATCAAAAAAATACTTAATAGTCCTTAGAAAAATAGTTTTGAAACCAATGAAAGTACCCCTTTTGAAACCAATGTGTTTACTCAAACATATTTTGGGTCAAAGAGAATATATACGAAAGTATCTCTTTCAAAACCTTTAATCTTCCTAGAAAATTGTTGGTGAAAATTTTGATGGCATCAGACCATCCTTTTGAAAGCTTCAAAACATTTAAGTGAAACTTTGAAGGTTAGAATCGAAACCCCTTTTCGAAACCATCACCTTCGAAACCCTTGACACCTTTTGAATGCTTTTGGGAAGTGGCTTAGTATAAGTTCAAAACAAGGCCTACCCTTCGAAAACATTGATGACTTCAATACACTCTAAAGGTAAAAGAATGGCATCAGGGTTTCGACTCGGTCAGAACCACCCATTTCGAAACCATTTGCTTTACAATTAAGGAAACATATTCAAAAGCTCTGTTTAAATAGAGAAAAGGCGGCAATCAAAATTGAGAGAAATAGGATATCGACTTTGCCGAAAGCACCTTTCTAAAAACAAGGCAGGAGCACATCTTTTAAATAAGTAAAGGTTTCGGCCCCATCGAAAGCATTGGTTTCGACACCTTGCCTTCCGCCCTTTTCCAATCCACTATGTACCAATCAGATTGATACCATGTGTATTTGTTCCGACACTAGTTGGTTTTGACTTAAATGGTTTTGACCTTAGTCGAAGCGGAGGCATCGGAGTTCAAAAGCAATTTCGAAAGAGGCAGTACCTGCATTTCTGAGTAAAGGCTGAATTATGCTATTTTTAGTAAGTACTTTATAACTAACCTACCTATTTATAATCCTCTAATTGGTTGCCTTAAGACTTTTCAAATTCTTTACAAACGTAACTACTGCATAATTCCAGGTCTAAATCAAGGGAAATTTTAACAATTAAGCCCTTCCATTAAATAAATCCATTAATGCAATTAAACCTTTCTTTCTAAAGTAATTTAATTTCCATAGTAAATCAATTAGGAAAAATCCATAAAATTTACATAAATTCCCTTTCAATACGTTATCTAACATTTAGAAATTCCAAATCCAAATTCTTCCTGAAATAATCGAAAAAAAATTTTAAACCCAATTATACATATTTTCCTTTGAAAATTAATATTAAATTTTCCATAGCTTGAAAAATTACAAAAATTGAAATCCATCTCCAAAATCATAATTTACATGACATAAAATTTTCTCATGGCGTTAGAAAGTAATTAAGATCGGTTTTACCTCTAGAACCATGCAAAATCATATTTAAATAAATTTTGTTTAAATGAAACATACCATAAATCCAAGCATATCATCATCAAAATCATCATAAATGGGTTTAATCTTATATCCAAAAACAAATGATTATAAAACAAAATAGAGATGGTTAAGATCATTATTCACCTTGATTAAGATAAGGAGATTGGATTGAGATTAAGATTTATTCCCCTTCTTTAATTCTTTAGCTTTAATTGAATTTTTCTCCTCTTTCCCTTTGGAATGGCCGACTCCTCTTGGTTTAGATTTACGTTTTATGAAAATGAGAAAGTGAACGCGAGAAAGAATGAAACATGGGTTATAAGGGTTATGGTAATTATTTACTGATAAGTCCTTGTGTAAATTAATAAGCGTATAAGCCATTCTTAAGCCCATTCAAATAATTAAGCACGACCTTTTAATTTATTTTCCAATCTCAATCTCCTTATCGCTCTAATTATTTACATTATCCTATTTAATTTATCTAATTTAATCTCCTGAATAATGTTATTAAAAATTAGAGATGTTACAGGCTCCCCTCCGTTTGTATATTTATACCTGAAAAGATTTGGGAAGACGATTTGAATTAGAAATCGCTATTTTGAAAACAATAGTTGGAATTGTGCAATAAAACTTATGTATAGTATCACGGATCCATAGAATAATTCTATGCCATAATAGCTCTAAAATAGACACAAAGGTCTATAAGTTCCAAAATGAATCCATAATATATAAATCAAATCCCAAAATATGCATGGATATACCACCAAAATATAACATCAAGATCATACCCAAAGGAGTTTAGTTTATTCCATGCAATAATATGAATAAATGGATCCATAAATTTGAATTCTATTTCATGTCCAAATTTATTTTTATAAAATAGAAAATGAGTTGAAATGAATTCCAAATAAGCCACAATAGATTATGCCAAACACAGACAATAAGAGACAACGAACAAGGCGACGAACAGGCGAAGAATAGGCGGATCAAAGGGATTTACTTGAAGCTGAAATAGCTTCAGGTGGTTGCCACTGGTGCACCAATGGTTCCCCACCCATCCACTAGTTGCGATGTCTCTTGGAGCTATTTTAGTTTCAGGAAGCCTTCCGGTTGTCCTTGGGTGATGGTGGTTCGATCCTATGTTTTGTACAATTGTTTTAAGGTGATCTCTAGTGTGCATACTTCCATAAAAACAACTATAGTTTGCAATTAAATGAGATCAATAGCCTATGGTTTCAGCTAACAGAAGTTGAAAAACATGAGGTGAGATTATCACAAGAAGTTGAGTTTAATTCATCCATAGAATCATCTAATTCAATAAACAGCAACTTGCATTCAATTGTATATTAGAAGTGTGAGATAAACTCACTAATTTGAGGTTGAACTGATGCTAGAAAACCAGATTTTCTTATGCTAATACATTTCATCTCTACCAAGGTTAATTTTCAGAAATTTCAAACAAGAAGGCGATCAATACAAGAAAAATCTAAAGCAAAAGACTCAGTAGACACAACAGGGGCTGGAGGTGATCTCCATGCCTATATTTCTTAAATTATTATCCAATTACCCTCTGATTTGATTTAGATTTGGGGTAGGTTTCAATTTTCAGTTTAGGAGATGAAGGTGATGTATTTTCCAGTTTTTAGAACTTGTCTGAAAAGGAGAAGATGCTAGGAAAATAAATGAATTTGTCTTTTTCCCTGTTCCAAAACTTACAACATGGGCCAAGTGGGTTCCTATGGCCCAATAAGGATATATTATTATTTTCCTTTTTTTGTTATTTATAAAACATTAATTTTTCTTTAAACAATGATTTATAAATTATAAATTAGTTTCACAAATTTTAATCAAACAGTAACATGTTAAAACTCAAACCAAGCATGGAATTCTAGTCCAAAGATGTAGCCGAAATGTTGCCCGAATCCCCTAGAAGAACCCCAAACCAAACCTCCTTCGATTGGCTTTGTTGGATCAAAAAATTTGAACAAAATATGCTCAGCCAGTGCACCTATTGTGTCCATCTGTTCACCTTTGGTGGTTGGCTGAAACAGACAGCCTATTACAAGCATTTTCCGATTTTGTTTCGCTTATTTCTCACTTGTTTTTAATCGGATTCTCAATCTGTTTACTTCTAAATTTAGATATGATTCTCTAATACCTTTCTACTTTCATTTTATAATTTTTTTTAATAGGAATTGTTTCAAAATCGTTGTACAAATTGGAGTTTTCAAGCTAGTTTTCAAAAAATAGAATAACATTTTCACATATATATCTTCAAACTACCTATAAAATCATTATAAATTTGAAATAAAATCATAGTAAGACCTGATATATCAAATTTCACTTTATAAATAATTTTATATAATATATATATATATATATATATATATATATTAATTTTTATAATTCATTTCATAGTTCAAAACATTGTTTATTTTCCATTTCTCACTAAATAAATCATGTCTCCTAGAATATATGTCATCCATAATTAAATTTATAAATTCACATTTATATGTATATTAACTTCCAAAATCATTTTTATAACATTTTGATGTGATTTTATGCCCTAAATCATTTTTACACAAAACTGGGCTGATTTTCATATATTATGAAACCGCATTTGTATAAATTCATATAAATTATATAAAAATGCACAGAAATTATATTTAGGTCTGTCAGTTTGATATTTCATCTCAAAATTTTATTCATATAAATTTCTAACCTTTATACCCTAAATTTTCCATTTATATTTATCGCACTTGGAAAACTCATTCTATAAATTTCTAATTTATTACACTCCAAATTTATATCAAATTGGAAACAAAACCAAATAAAATTTCCCAATTTCATGTTAAAATTAATTAAGTTAATTTTACATTATTATTTAGATTCACTTCCAGGTAATCTCGGTTAGGGTTGTTACAGACCTCCTCCTTACAAAAATTGCATCCTCACAACCTTAAAAGAAAAGTCTCATAACAAATTACGAAGAACAGATCTTCTCGATGGAAATTGAGCTAGAACGAAGGAATTAATCAAAGTAAGAGGTCATCACAAATGAAATTAGGAAAATACAAACGATGCATTTGCTCGATGAACTCTCAAGTTCCACAAGAATAGTCCTTAGGATCGTCGGCCATTGGACTTAGATAAGCTAAACATCTTATTTTAAATGTGTTTAACCTTGGAGACTACACATAAATATAGCTCTCTCATAAGTTAGATTTTTTTGAGATCTCAAGTGCAACAATGATTCTATGCCCAAGAATAGAATTCGATTTTTTAAAGTGTTTTCAAGGATGAAACATAAGGAGGAACCCTGAATGCTAGGAAACTGGACTGGTAAAGAAACTCGGTAAGCAAGAAGGCCACTATGATCAACTATTTGGTAGGGTCCCATACATCAAAGTGCTACCATACCAAATTGATTGAAATAGCAGTCATCTAACAAGGAAGAAATATGAATAGAGATTTGATATCTAATTACAAGATTTTGCTAAAAGAATCGCAATTAGAGTCGGAAACCTAAGATCAATTTCTTTCCCCGACTTAAGCTAACAAGAGAGTGATCGATATGGTCTTTCAAATAAAGTCTCAAAAGGAGCCATATCAATGATGGATTTGGAAACTAACAACAATAGAGAAATTCAATCAAGGTAGAGATGATCCTCTTAGGGCTACCAAGGTCAAGAATACAAACATGAGGTGGATTTCTAAGATTTTACCTACCTTCAAACCACTAGTGGTTCCCTATTTAATTTTTCAATTAGATATGGTTTTGCCTATTATTTATTTGAGATAAAATCAAATGGTTGGTTTGAAATCTCAAAATTCCTATAGTCCTTAACCAGTTCAAAGCATTAATATTTAAGAATTCCAACCTCAGCTAACCAAATAAAAGCTATAAACCCACAAGAGGTTCTTAGTTATAAATTTCAAGCAAGTTTTAATCTAAATTTTCATATCCCAATTTATTAAAAGTTTTTCTTCTATCATTCTTAATATCCTAGGATACTTTGCTTAATTAATCATATTCAAAAGCTATGGATTAATTCTAGGATTTCTCCTTGATATGATTTCTAGTTTCGTAATATAAATTTATCTTACCACATCGTTCCTCATGGGTTTTAAACTTTTATGCACAACCCCAAATTACAAATTATATTCTTTCACTTGTGAAATTTTCTTATTTATATGTTGAGTAGAATTCTTACTTTACATTAATTTGAAAGATTCAATTTATATAACTCATTCTAAAGAGTTCATTTCATTTATTTGGATTTTCAAGTGAGGTCTTCGAATTAAATCTCTTATAGTTCAATCACTACCTCTTTATTATATAATATATGAACCAAAAGAATCCATTCATAAAATTTATCTTTCCAAGAATTTAGAAGAGTTTATATTATTTCAACAAAGTTTATATTGGATCTTATTTCTTACACTTGGATTTTGCATTTACAATTTCTCATCCTTTGAAATTCCCAAAAATATTTTCCAATCCCTAATTATTTTCATTTTGAAATAAATCCTTTTTTAGTAACAATTTGAAATCTTAGACATTACTTAATTTAGTATTGAATCTATACACACAGACATAAAAAAACATGTATGTATATACCTCATAGTTTATTATTAAGTCTCTAGCCCCTTCTTAGGAATACATCAAAATTCCCTTAATATTTTGATTAATATTAAAGAGAAATTTAGTCCATAAAGTCATCACTAAAATTTTCAAGATAGTTTGAACTCTTAATTATTTAAGTTTAACTAGTTATCTTCCTTAATAAAAAGTTTGAAAAGCAAGTCAACATATACAACGTATGTCCTATAAAGCATAACCAAAAACTTATTTTAATACCATGATTGGTAACCAAAAAATGAATTAATTCACTAATTTATTTCCACAAATTATTATTTCAAGTACAATTAGAGATGGTATCTCAAATTCATATATTATTTAACTTAAGCATATTTTCGCGCTTAAATGTTTGCCTCTTTTTAACATTTAGAATATGCTTTCCGTTGATTTACGTAAAAGAACCATGCTTCTATTTAGCTTTTCTTGATTTGGCTATTTAAGGATTTACACTTATATGTTTTTTAGATTATAATGGTCTTTCATACTCTATCTAATGCATTATGTCAACTTCAATTTTCAAAGAATATCTTAAAAAAATTCCTAAATATCTAATCAAAACATAATGTTACTCTCTATTTATTCATAACAAAGTGCCTTGACCATTGCTTGCGGTGTTGATTATAAAATCAACACCGTCTTTCCATTATTCTCGGCGATCTCTAAGATTAAGCGTCTAAACCCATCATTAAATTATTACCCATATAATTTCTCTTTATTGATATTTCTTTCTTCTAATAATAATATAGAAATACTTTTGATATCTCTAAAACCTTAATATATAGTTATATATACCTTTGTATGCGTTCTTAAATATATATAATTTCCCAAAACAATATTTTATAGAAAGATCATGTCCAATTGTCTCATTCGAATGTTTAGGAATCCCTATCGAGTACGTTGGTCAGACATCCCGACTGGAATCCTTAAAGCATCTAACGGGCAATTTAATAGCCATAGACAGACACACTTCAAAAATCCTCATTAAAAAGAAGACTACTTATATCCTTACATACCCTAGTTTATACATATAATAATAAGATTACAACCATCACCATTAAACATCTTATAGAAAACTCATAGGATGATATTTCCTAATTAGGCGATGATTGCATTAACCAGTTCTTAATTAAACTCTTCGTTTAGAGTATATAATAGATCACTATTCTTTTTTTAATTGGTAATCAAATGCCAAAACTTATCTTCATTTACAATTAACTAATTTTTATAATTACAAGATTTTATTCTTGATTGCTTTATATCCAAGAATATTCATTATCAATTGCGGTTATTTCCAATACAAAGCTACCGTAAGATCCAATTATTAACCTTTATAGAATTCTAATTATCAAGGGATAACTCTTATTGAATTGTCACTAAGAATCCTATGAAAATAAGCTTCCAACCAACCAATCATATAGTCACAAATACTGGATAATGTGCCCAACGGAATCATCCATTTGCTTCCACCATGCAACTTTGATCATATAAAGATCGACAAAAAAATTCATGGTTTTTTAGGCGGACAAAGAACTACGTCTTAACTGGGCTCACTGTATTGCCCAATACTAGAATGAGCGACTCAACTGTCGGCCAACCAAACTTCCAGAAATATAAGATTGGATCAAGATTGCTTAGAATTCACATGATTAGATAAAGAAACATCAAAGCGAAGGAACAAAGGGAAAAGTTCCTAGAATCCTCAAAGGAGTTTTCTTATTCTAAAGGGAATGATTCCCACTATCCAACCGAAGAACTCGTAAAGGACGGTCTCCAAGACTCGCCTAGGTCAAAAATTATGTATATAATATCATATTTTGTTTAGAACTCAGCTCTAATACCATGCTGTGATGCCCTACCTCAAGGTCTACACTAAAAAAGGATATTACAAAGTAATACCGTCTACTAGTGCAGAGAATAGGATTGGTTAGGAGCGACCATCCGTGAATTTTACTTTAAGTGAACATTGATACGTCGATTAATATGTTATACATTTCTTTACTCAAGTGGAACCAATGTATACAATTCAGGCAAAAAACAAAACTACGGTGGCTATAATCAAAATCAAGAACAACATATGATTAGTAAAAATCACAGATCATACACAGTGGAATACAAATAAATACAAGGCTAAACCGATACAAATAGATACATGATGTAGACTACATAATACAAAAGTGCTACATCCCGAAAATACTAATTTGTATACAAAAGCAGTTAAGCTTAATATAAGATACATCATAAACAGCAAAATATGCATAGTGATAAAGAATGTAAACATCCAGCGAACTGATAGAAAATTCGCTCTAAAAGCATCAAGATGGAGGACCTAAAACATCTCAGTTTGACCTGAGTATCATAAAATAATAAATGTGTCAGTCTAAACTATAATGAATGAGTTAAGCAAGAAAATAATAATGTAAGGAGATAGATATCTCAAATATTGGCAAATATCAAGAATTCAATAACTCAAAAATTGTAATCATCAAATATTAAAACCAAAGATAGCTTCTAAAAGCAAAATCCTCGAAATTATTTGGTGATAACACAAGTAACATATAATCTATAAATCATCAATAGAAATTCAGAATAACATAAAAGGGGAAAGACACCAAAACTCAAAGGTTTGATGAACAAATTCACCTACATGCATGTAACTCCAAGATAGATATATATGTCTATAAACTCCAAGATGGGTATAATTCCCATAATAACTCCAAGATAGGAAGAGCCTATAAAACTCCCAAATATGTGCGAGACCTATAAACTCCAAGATAGGAGCAAGTCCTATAAAACTCCATGATATGTACAAGACCTATAAAAACTCCAAGATAGGTGCAAGACCTATAGAACTCCAAGGGTGAGTCATAAACTCGTCGATATAAGTATTATGTACTCCCAAATAGCAATCAAATAAGTAACAACCATGTGTCCCACACTACATGAACTTACCTATACGTTTACTATAAGCTAGTGAACTCCACTCATGTGTATAAATGGATCCATCGAACAAGTCCAAGAATTTAACTAATAAAACAAACATGAACATTCTACACCACTCCTTTTATTAAACCGTTTAATAAACGTGAGCATTCTATACCACTCGCTTTATTAAAACGGTTAAATCAATCCGTCATTCGATCAATATTGTGCAATTTTATAAAAATAATTTACTTTGAAATCCTTCTTAAAAATATCATTTTATAAACTAGAGTATGTACATATATATTTGCAAGCCTTTGTGAATCTATACATTGATATTTGTTAATATGATTTTTAAACATTGTTCCAAACCAATTTGCAAGGCTTGAATTAATGCTAAATCCCAGATTTTCCTAGGCTAATACCTTTCAGCTGTTAGCTAGGTTAATTCTTAGAAATTGCAAACAAGAACATGATTAGTATAAGAAAAATCCAGAAAAAAAGACTCAATAGACACAATAAGGGCTGGTGGAGATTATCTTGCTTCTATTTCTTGAATTCTTATCTAGTTACCCTCTGATTTGATTTAGCTTTTAGGTAGATTTCAATTCTAGGGTTTAGAAGATAAAGGATATGTATTTTGTGGTTTTTAGAACTTGGCTGAAAATGAGAAGATGCTAGGAAAAATAAACGCATTTGTTTATTTTCTCTCTTCCAAAACTTACAAAAAGGGCCAAGTGGATTCCTATGGACCCAGTAAGGCTAAATTATTAATTTCCTTTGTTTTTCTTATTTATAAAACACTAATTTTCCTTTAAACAATGTTTTATAAATTATAAATTAGTTTCACAAATTTTAATCAAACACTAATATGCCAAGTTTTAAAAAAAGCATAGAATTCTAGTCCAAAGACGTAGCCTTAACGCTGCCCGAATACCCTAAAAGAACACCAGAACAAACCCCCTTCGATTTGGCTTTGTTTGACCATAAAATTTAACTTATTGTGCCCCACTAATGCACCCGTGGTATTGTAACACTCCTAATTTTTGATAATATTATTCAGTAGATTTAATTAGATAAATTAAATAAAATAATGTAAATGTAAGTGATAAGGGGATTGAGACTTGAATTAATTAAGGTCATGCCTAATAAATGAATAAATGGGCTTAAGAATGGGTTTTGGTTAATTTAGTCACATAAGGGTATATAAAGAATTTGCCGTCCAAAGACCCTTACCTTTACATATATTCCTTCCTACCCTTTTCTTATCATTAACGTCACTTTAAAAATTAAATGCAAGGGAGAGGCCGACCATTAACAAGAAGAAATCAAAGTAAAAGCTAGAGAATCAAGCTTACGGGAAATCAATCCAATCTCCTTAACTGATCAAGGTGAATAATAATTCCATCTCTATTTATTTTAAATCGTATATTTTCGGTTTAAAAGTAAATTCGTTTTTATGATATATTAGATGATGATATGCTTAGTTCATGATTTATTTGATTTAAACAAGATTGTTTGAAAGTGTTTTAGCATGGTATTAGATCAAAACCGAGATCTAATGTTGATTAAATGCCGTAGGAAATTTTGTGTTATGAGAAATATGATTTTGGAGTTGGGTTTGAATTTGGAGAATTTTCCAAGCTATTAAATGACTATTATGAATTTTCAAAGGAAAATATGGTTATCTGGGTTTATAAATTTGTTTTGGAAAATATATAGAGAATTTAGGTTTGGAATTTTGATATGTTAGAGAACATAATTAAAGTGAATTTCTAGAATGTTGGGGATTTTTCCAATGTGATTTGCTATGCAAAATAAATTATTTTAGAAAGGGGGCTTCTTTCCGAAATTGGTTTTGTCTAATGGAAGTGCTCAATTGATTAACTTGACCATGGTTTAGATCTAATTAGCGGCAACTAAATTCTGAAAAGAATTTGAAAATTTTAAGGCAACCGATCTGGTGTTGATACATGGCAAGTTGGTTAGCGAAAAGTTTACTTTACAAAGAACTAAACTGGGTTTACATCAGAAAATGGTTTCCGCCTACTTAGGAAAGCACCTTTCGACACAGAAGCTTCTGCCTCCATCTTTTTCGAAACCAACTATGCTGAAACCAATACTCAAGGTATCACCTTGATGGTATGTAGTGGATGGGAGGAAGGCGGAAGGTAAGGTGTCGAAAGCATAGCTTCCAAAGTAGTCGTAACCTTGGTTTGTTTAAAAGTAAAGCGCCTGCCTTTGTTTTGTTTATCCTTCGACAAAGTCGAAGCAGAAGGTTTCAAAAGGGGTTTTAAAAATGTTTCAAAAGGTTTGCCATTAACTTATGATTGCTTTCAACTGGGTTCCTTCACTTATTAAAGAATGTTTTAAAAGAAGGTGTTCCGACCTTGTCGATACTATGCTGCAATTCTTTTACCTTTCGATGGAGTTGATGATATCAACACTATCGAAGGGTACTTTGTTTTATAAGCCAAAGCCACTTCCTATAGCTTTCGAAAGGGGTTAGTGGTTTCGAAAGTGACGGTTTCAAAAGGGGTTTCGACACCAACCTTCTAATGTTTTTATCCAGATGTTAAACGCTTTCGAAAGCGATGGTACCGATGCCATTGCATCTTCCCAAATGTTTTATATATGATAAAGGATGGTTTCGAAACAAATGCTTTCGACTATATGTACTTTGACCAAAATTATGTTTTAAGAATAAACGCAATGCTTTCGAAAGGAGTACTTTCAATGATTTCGAAAGGGTTACTTCCAAGAGTGTTGAAAGGGGTACTTTCACTGGTTTTGAAGCTAAGCTTCAAAAGGTTAAATATTAATCCTTTACTGTATTCAAAAGGTTTGAAAAGGTAAATTTTGAAGTATTATAAGGCAGGAGCCTAATGTTTTTAAGAGCTTTTGAAGAAGGTCATCCTATGAAGTCAAAAGCTAGGTTTTGATGGTATCGAAAGATTTTGTGACCCAAACTCTATTTTTAAAAGAAAAACACATGGTTATATTTTAAAGGAGTTTTTATAGTGGTTTTAAGAAGAAGATATCTTTGATAAATTTAGACCCATAGGAGTGGTATTGCTATGTTGTTATAATTCTTCTTCAAATATGAATATATTCACTTTAAGTGGACCCATAACTGCATTTTGAGGATAAAGGGTAGAAGAACCTGTAACGACCCAAGATTTTTAATAGTTTTAATAACGTATTTAATTAATTGAATTTTTGGTGAAATTTTAAATTATTTAATTCGCGAATAAAAAGAAATTATATTTGATTACGTATGATTTAATATAGCAAATGGTAAATTTTCAATTAATTTTATGGAAGTTTATTTATTAAGTAATTCTATTAAATCCAAGCTAGCTAATAATTGTTGACAATAAATTTATTTTCAAAACTTGAATATCTTTGCATAAAAAATTTCTAAATCCTCTTCTGAGTGAGACGTCATCTTTGGTTTTTCCAAATTCGGACGTCTACTGCTCCGTTTACCTTATTTCTGACAAATTTGCAGCATTTTTGGTACCGATCATCGACTTTTGATCGGATGATCATACCACTGATATCTGTATACCGTTGTGATCGTCTCGTCGTGCTGATCTCAATGGTATATTTATTTCTGTATTTTGAAATCTAGTGCACAACGGAACCAATAAATTGTTCGTTGTAACGACACCTTTAAATGTTGACCATTAACGTTGCTTTTCTTTTCAAACTTCAATGTGAATCCCTAGCAAGATAATAAATTGCTATAATTATATTCCTGAATTAATGTTTAGCAGTTTCAAAAATCAGAAGTATACATTTGTATACGTTGTAGTTATTATTTTAAAAAGATTCACTTTATTTTTCTTTCCCTTTTTAACTTCGTTTCTCTCTCATTACTTCATATTGGGACTTTTTGGTTTCCTTTGCTTTTCAACCTGAGCCTTGCTTGACAAGCAATAAATTTATTGCTTTAAATTTTCATCTTAATGAAAGATGACATTTTTATCCCATGGCTATTTTAAAAATCAAAACGTGTAGAGTGATATACGTTATTCCCTTTGAACGGTTCCTTTTGCATTTATAACTTTCCTTTATGCTTTAATTGATTTCCTGGTTTCACTGGCTTTCGTTTTAACATTTATTCCATAAGTTACATAATTCGACCGTTGAAAATTTTCCTTTTATCTACTTATTTAATATTATATGTAAGGCAAAGTATATACGTTATTTTATTTACAGATGTTTCCCCTTCTATTTCTCCTATCCACTAAATTATATATATACACTGTTGCTTTTCCAAAACAAAAATTTGTTTTCAGAAAAAATAAAGTGACAGTATCCTTCTTCTTCTCAAACATTTCCACGCCTCCATATTTTTTGTGAACCACCCACAACACTCCGCCCGCGTCTCTGCCTAACCACCACACCCACAGCGCGCCTCCCTGCCTCCGACTTCATTCTTCCTCCATGAGCCTACAACCCTTTACGGCTGGCAAGTGGTCACAAATCATCAGTTTCATTTTTTTCTGGTAACTACGTAAATTTTTACATTTGCGTTATACTACTATATCATATTACAGTTGTGTTTCAAATGTGTGTGCCTGCTTCAATAATGATATCTTCTGTAGTGTATGGGCACACATATATATTGTTTTTCTTTTTTTGTGCAATAGTATGTATATAAGGTTAGTTGTATGTGAAAATAGGTTAAGCTTATACTGTTTTTTTTGTGTGTTGTTTATAGTATTAATTTTACAAAGTTACAGTATATATAATATAAATATCTTAAGTTATAAAAGTTGGATCAGAGAGCGTGGTCTGCATATTGTTTACGCGTATAAAATTTTTGCATGTGCATATTTTTGTTGCTTGTCAGAAGATTTTTTTTTTTTGCATATCTTTGGTTACAAGTTGGATCTATATATTATTGCACTATAAGGTTTTTTGGGTGTTGAGTATAACATGTTCAGGGGTCGTAGATATTAGTTGTATGCTTGTTATAGCAAGCCCGTTTTCAGTATAAATGTTGTTGTATATGTTAAAAAGGTTTTTTTTTATATATATGTGTTTTGTTTGTAAATTATGTATATACAAAAGCTGTGGAGTATATTTGAACAACTTTGACTATATAACATATATTTATAAACCTGTCTTATATTAGTTAACATATATAAAGTTTATATTTGTTGATTATAATATGTTATAACTTTGCCATATTGATAGATGTTATAATTATGTATGTATATATTACATTTTGAAGCTGGGGACCACTTTATCAATTTGCTTTTAAATATAATTAAAATAGTGCATTTATAATCTGCTTATATAGGCGACTGAACTAAGTTGTATATAACATGTTCCTCTCATTTTATGTATATTTATAGGTTTTAGGATGGTTATGACATTTTAATTAAGTCGCAGAGTAGATACTAATTTTAAATTTTACATGCACTTCCAAAGTATAAAATAAAGGAATATTTGTCACCCTTTGAGTCTGCATGTAGATTGTGAGTGAGCTGTGCGTGTATACATAGTTTAAAAGTAAAAGTTGCAGTTCATAATGTCAGTTTTCTTGTTATTGCAATATATGTGTTTTAATTTAATTTTGTGTTCGAATTTATTTTGTTTGAAAGTAAGTATAATATATATATATATATATATATCTTATTTAAATATAAGTTTTAAAAGAAAATTGTTTTAGAGAAAATTTATAACATATATTTTGTCTGATTTTATCAAGATGACTCTGATTCGTTTCCATCAATCCTATCTTCCAGCTTTGCCCGTCAACCCACTTTCAGCTTACTTCGCTTTGAAATTTTTGTTTGGATTCCTTCGATTGTCTAGATCGTGATTCAGTTCGTAACAAATCAGTTTCGTTGTCCATCTCTCTAGCCTCGAAAGGTGAGAAATCACTCACGATTAACATTCTTTTATTTACTAAATTTGATTTCAATTGAGACGACAATTGAAATATGAGGCTGTAGTTATTTAAATTGTTATATATGCTATTATATGTAACTATTCACTTATGGGATATGACACCATATCCTATTGTTTATATATTTATTTTGATGATATATGCCTGTTGTTATTATTATTTACATATCTGTTATCACTCTGCAAGTTCCCTGTTAGTATAGAAATCACTATGGGTTGAAATGATACATACCCGAACAGACTTTAGAATAGGAGAAAATCGTTATGGGTTGAAATGTTAAACCCAAGCGATTTTCATTTAATTGAATTGGGATTACGGGTTGAAATGCTATCCACCCGTATAATTTAGTGTACGGATTGAAATGATAGATATCCGTAACACTTGACCATATGATAAGAAATATATACAGACATCGTTGGTCCATATATATAAATATTTTGAAATTTAATTCATTGCTTTGGAAAGAAATATATGGTCTTATTAAATGTTAATCCTTAATTTTTTTTTATATATAAAGGGTAATGATATATAGATTTAATAATATTTAATTTAGTCAAAATTTGATTTAATACATAAATTATGCTAAATATTTATGTAAATTTATTCCAAAAGTATTCTGCAATTTACTAAGATTGGGAGATAAATGTGGGTTTATCTAAATGGTATTTAAATAAGGATTTATTCAATTAAATCAATTTGAAATTTTTGAATGGGAAATTTAAGGGTATGATTTTGTAACTGGATTTCTATTTAAGTGATTTAATGAATATTTCACGTTTAAATAAATTAAAGAAAATATTGAGTAAAATGTAATTTAAGGTTACTTAAATGATATTGTATCTAATGAGGGATTATTTTAAGACTAGATAATAGTGAGGTTAAATCGAGATCTATATGGAACTATTAAATTGAACATTTAATTAAATATTAAAGCTTTGAACTATATTGGGATTTAAATGGTTTATTTTGAGATTCGGATATGTATTTGAAATCAGTATAGTTGAATTTATTATTTAGAAACTAAATTGATTAAAAAGTTAGTTTGAAACGTTGAATACTTAAAGTTTTGAAATATACTGAACATAAAGGGTATTTTGTGATTTCAAATCCGAATTTGAGATCGATAAAATTGAAGTGGTTATTTTAGAAATTGAGTTGAATTCAAATTAATAAATTGAGATTGAAATAGATTTAAATGGGGTGTTCGGGTTGATGTTAAACGATTTGTTAAGTTGAGGGAATTGAAATTTCTTTACTGTACAAATTATTTAATATATAAAAATACTATTTGGGAAGTATAGAGATATTTAAAGTGAAAATGATATTTTGTTTTGAAGTATAAATTAAGTTGAAAAGACTACGGTGTTATGGTGTATATTTCTATCTTTTAGATAGTTCCATGGACCCTTAGAGGATGGTTATCCCAAACATCCTCTAAGTTAATTATATTTCAGTTGATATTTCACTTGAGTTAGATTTATAGATATACGAATGTTAATCCTAACTCGAGTGTTTTGTGTTTTGCTTTACGCTCGGGTCAGACTGAGAGATACAGCATTTGAGACTCATCTTCGAAGTTGGAGCTTTGCTTGAAGATCCAGCTATCTATCCCTTCAGTCATCCAGTTGATTGGTTCAGAGAAGCCATCTGTTGCATTGGAGACTTCATGGCATTTGAACTATTCGGTTGTATTTTATTTCTAACTCTGAGGTATATAGTAGCTTCATGAACTACTATTCTTTATCTATTCCGCTGCATTGTATTACTCTGTGTAAGTGATCTATGATTGATTTATTTACTATATATTTTAAGTTTGCCAAATTTTATTAACAATTCGGTATTTTGAATTATTCAAGTCGGACATGTACGGTTTTATTGTCGATTTGAATGGTCCAAAATAGCGGGTCGTTACAGTTGGTATCAGAGCTTTGGCTCTAGGCAAAACTTAGCATATATGGTAAATTTATTAGCAGAATCACTTTCGCTCGAGTTGAATCTCTTCCTTTCTGACTCGATTTCCTTTGAATTTTGGAATGTCCCTCGGTTCCAAAATTCATTCTTGTCTCTCCCTATTTATATTCGTTTGATTCTGGAGTATCCCATAACTCCACGGAATGAATTGTAAAAGGGGTGAAAACTCCTTTACAATTGGCATTGATTCACCGGAGATTTTTGTATCCTCGGTTTACGATGCTGCTACATCTTGGTATGCTGAATTCCATCTCTGGCAATCGAATGTCGATTTGCTTTAGAATTCCGCATCAATTATATTCCTGAAGTCACGGTTGACCCGGTTATGGTCGCCCGAGATTTATAGAAGTATATCCATCTTCTATTTTGTAATTTGATTTTCTCAACCTTGTTTGAGCCTATCTTCGAATCAGGATTCTATTGATTAGAGTTCCTCTAAATTAAATCTCTATCTTTGTTTTGAAATCCATTCTTGAATCATCCTTTGAAAATCGGGTTTGTTGTATTTTAAAATTATTTTATACGAAATTATTATTTTGATAACTATGATTTTATTCTATATATAAAAGTGAAAATGTTTCCGATAAGGATTATATACCTATATATAAAATGAATAAGAAATGTTATTCTATATATAAAAGTTTTGAAAGGATTGGAAATTTTGAAAATTTATAAGAAAGTGATTTATATAAAAAGGATTTATAACTGAAGGGTTAAATTTGAAATTTGAGAATTGAATTCCGATATTTTGAAATTGGTTTTAAGATTTTGGGAAAATATATAAAAATAATACGATTTAAAAGTATTTTTCCGAATAAGAAATGTTTCAAATGGGTTCAAATGAATTCCAATAATTTTGAAGAAATTTCAAAGAAGTTTTCAAGAAAATAGAAGTCCAGAACTCACTTATGTTGCTGGAGAATAATTTCGGTGATGAGTGCACGCATCATCGACATTGATTTTCGAGTTTCAGAGTGGGGGAGAGGCCACTTTAATAGCTTCGCTATGCGAGTGATTTTGTAAAACCGTTTTTGATTTCAAATTCCGAAGTATAATTTGATATTTTCGAAAGATATATGTATATATTTGAAACAATTTAAAGTGAGACCGGTGTTTAGTCCTCGAGTTTTCAATTTGACTAGTAATAACTCTATTTATAAAAAAAATTTGATTTCCAACTCTTAGATTTGAAATTTGATTTCATCGACTATTTTGAAGGTTCGAGCACTTCCAAATCAAGGTTTAAAAGTTTTAAACTAAGAAATTTCGAAAAGTATAAAATTTTTGATAAAGCATATAAGTTTAGTTTTGAAGAGAATGACTTAAGTAAGTTTGAAACCTTTTGTTAAGTAAGTGAATATGACTATTTTTAATTATACTAATATGGAATTTAGTTTTGAAATGTTTTGGGAAAAAAAAAATTCAAATAATGGTTTTCAGAAAGGTAAATTGGATATTTCTAATAGAAATAGATAGTTTAAATGTTTTAAATTGATGATTATAAATTTGGAAACCATTTTGAGTATAATTGATTTTGAGAAAATATTTGGTTTTGAAATTAAATTGAAATTAAAAACCAGTACTTATATGGTGATTTTGGAAATGAATTTGTTTGACTTGAATTATTTTAATTTGGAAACTGGGATAATTTTCTAAACCTATTATTTTGGGAACTTTGAAATTTAGATACTTAATTTGGAAGAAAATTTGGTGAAATCCTATATGATTTTGAAACTGAATTGATATTGAAATGATTTGAAATTGAGAACCCTATATTATTAAACACTTGATTTGGGAGTGGTCGAACTTATATAAAATGGATTGTATAAGTATGAAGTTGATTTGAAATCTATTGATTTGAAAGGTACTCAATTTGGAAAGAGATTTTATATAATCGAAGTCTATATAAGTATGATTTGATATACTATTGATTTGAAAGTATTCGATTTGAAAATGGAATCTTATATATATATATATATATATATATATATATATATATATATATATATATATATATATGGATTTTATATAAGTATGATATTTGAAAGTATTTGAAAGGGTACTATATGATATATATTTTCGAAGTAAAGATATGGAAAGTGCCTTTTGCTTGATATCCGCTTTGTGGCCACATCGTGGATTCATTCTATCGATATTATTCTCTCTGATTTTTGGTTTTCCGGATGTAATACTCGAGTGTTCCCACCGTGGCGTAACCCATGGTTATTTTCTCTCTCGTGAATGCATAGCGCAATTGCCTAGCTGAGTCTTGCCTAGGGGTACGGATTGTTTCCTGGGGGATCCAGGCGTAACCATTGTGTATCCTGCAATCTGTGTAGGTCGCGAATAGTAGCGCAAGTGCTTGGCTGAGTCTTGCCTAGGGGTACGGATTGTTTCTTGGGGGATCCAGGCATAACCATTGTGTATCCTGCACTCTACTAGTCATCATGGCGTAACTCGCAGGGCTGAGAAAGCTTACGGATATGGATTGTTTCCTGGGGGACCCAGGCGTAACCATTGTGTATCTGCGAACCATGGTCGGACAAAGGTTTTGGTTTGGTTGTTTGTTTGGATTGTACTTTCCATATCTGTTTTTAAAAAGGTTTTTCAAGTATTTTCACTGGGTGTTGAAACAGGTCTACTAAGTACTTGAAGAATTCTAGCTTTGCGCCTGATCAACGCATGGCCAGAGTCTGCAAGAACGAGGATAAACTTGTTGAAACATCGAGTTATAAAAGTATTTTCGAAAGGAAAATTTATTTCGATATAATAGTATTTTATTATAAAAGTATTATTATAAAGGTATTTATTATAAAAGTATTTTTCCCAACAAAGAAATTTTGAATTAATATTTGAAATTTTAATTCTTATGGTTCTAGATTAATTGTTCGTGCCCGATACTATTCCGTGCATCTACCTTATCTGCTCAGTTTAGTTATTCACCTTGATTCTGTTTTCCAAACCTACCTCCCTTTTTTTTTGAATATAATCTTTTAAATATTGTTTATTGGTATACTACAGTGTTTAATAGAAAACTTTAGTATTATAAATATTTTTGAAGTTATTAATTAAATAAAACCTATTTAAAGTAAATGATTTATTAATAAGGTTTGAAAAGTATCTAAAGACAGATTTATAAATTTCATAAATTTTGGATTTAATATTTTCAATAGTCTTTGTAAATATAAGTAATAATGTAAATAATTGTTTTCAAAGGAGTTTGAAAAGTATTAAATATTAAAGAAAAATAAATTTCAAATGAAGTTTTCAAATAAATATTTCAAATAAATTTATATAGTTTAAATTAATTGTTAATCCTTATCTTTCAATCTATCTTTCTTTCCAGTTATTTCTATTCTCCTACCTCCTTCCTTTTCGAGGACGAAAAGTTTTGGGTGGGGGAGAGTGTAACGACCCAAGATTTTTAATAGTTTTAATAACGTATTTAACTAATTGAATTTTTGGTGAAAATTTTAAAATATTTAATTTGCAAATAAAAAGAAATTATATTTGATTACGTATGATTTAATGTAGCAAATGGTAAATTTTCAATTAATTTTATGGAAGTTTATTTATTAAGTAATTCTATTAAATCCAAGCTAGCTAATAATTGTTGACAATAAATTTATTTTCAAAACCTGAATATCTTTGCATAAAAATTTCTAAATCCTCTTCTGAGTGAGACGTCATCTTTGGTTTTTCCAAATTCGGACGTCTACTGCTCCGTTTACCTTATTTCTGACAAATTTGCAGCATTTTTGGTACCGATCATCGAATTTTGATCGGATGATCATACCACTGATATCTGTATACCGTTGTGATCGTCTCGTCGTGCTGATCTCAATGGTATATTTATTTCTGTATTTTGAAATCCGGTGCACAACGGAACCAATAAATTGTTCGTTGTAATGACACCTTTAAATGTTGACCATTAACGTTGCTTTTCTTTTCAAACTTCAATGTGAATCCCTAGCAAGATAATAAATTGCTATAATTACATTCCTGAATTAATGTTTGGCAGTTTCAAAAATCAAAAGTATACATTTGTATACGTTGTAGTTATTATTTTAAAACGATTCACTTTATTTTTCTTTCTCTTTTTAACTTCGTTTCTCTCTCATTACTTCGTATTGGGACTTTTTGGCTTCCTTTGCTTTTCAACCTGAGCCTTGCTTGACAAGCAATAAATTTATTGCTTTAAATTTTCAGCTTAATGCAAGATGACAGTTGTTATCCCATGGCTATTTTAAAATCAAAACGTGTAGAGTGATATACGTTATTCCCTTTGAACGGTTCCTTTTGCATTTATAACTTTCCTTTATGCTTTAATAGATTTCCTGGTTTCACTGGCTTTCGTTTTAACATTGATTCCATAAGTTACATAATTCGACCGTTGAATTTTTTCATTTTATCTACTTATTTAATATTATATATGGCAAAGTATATACGTTATTTTATTGATAGATGTTTCCCCTTCTATTTCTCCTATCCACTAAATTATATATATACACTGTTGCTTTTCCAAAACAAAAATTTGTTTTCATAAAAAAAAAGTGACAATATCCTTCTTCTTCTCAAACATTTCCACGCCTCCATATATTTTGTGAACCACCCACAACACTCCGCCCGCGTCTCTGCCTAACCACCACACCCACAGCGCGCCTCCCCGCCTCCAACTTCATTCTTCCTCCATGAGCCTACAACCCTTTACGGCTGGCAAGTGGTCACAAATCATCAGTTTCGTTTTTTTCTGGTAACTACGTAAATTTTTACATTTGCGTTATACTACTATATCATATTACAGTTGTGTTTCAAATGTGTGTGCCTGCTTCAATAATGATATCTTCTGTAGTGTATGAGCACGCATATATATTGTTTTTCTTTTTTTGTGTAATAGTATGTATATTAGGTTAGTTGTATGTGAAAATAGGTTAAGCTTATACTGTTTTTTTGTGTGTTGTTTATAGTATTAATTTTACAAAGTTACAGTATATATAATATAAATATCTTAAGTTATAAAAGTTGGATCAGAGAGTGTGGTCTGCATATTGTTTATGCGTATAGAATTTTCGCATGTGCATATTTTTGTTGCTAGTCAGAAGATATATTTTGTTTTGCATATCTTTGGTTACAAGTTGGATCTATATATATATATTGCACTGTAAGGTTTTTTGGGTGTTGAGTATAACATGTTCAGGGTTCGTAGATATTAGTTGTATGCTTGTTATAGCAAGCCCGTTTTCAGTATAAATGTTGTTGTATATGTTAAAAAGGTTTTTTTATATATATGTGTTTTGTTTGTAACTTATGTATATACAAAAGCTGTGGAGTATATTTGAACAACTTTGACTATATAACATATATTTATAAACCTGTCTTATATTAGTTAACATATATAAAGTTTATATTTGTTGATTATAATATGTTATAACTTTGCCATATTGATAGATGTTATAGTTATGTATGTATAAATTACATTTTGAAGCTGGGGACCACTTTATCAATTTGCTTTTACATATAATTAAAATAGTGCATTTATAATCTGCTTATATAGGCGACTGAACTAAGTTGTATATAACATGTTCATCTCATTTTATGTATACGTATAGGTTTTAGGATGGTTATGACATTTTAATTAAGTCGCAGAGTAGATACTAATTTTAAATTTTACGTGCACTTCCAAAGTATAAAATAAAGGAATATTTGTCACCCTTTGAGTCTGCATGTAGATTGTGAGTGAGCTGTGCGTGTATACATAGTTTAAAAGTAAAAGTTGCAGTTCATAATGTCAGTTTTCTTGTTATTGCAATATATGTGTTTTAATTTAAATTTGTGGTTGAATTTATTTTGTTTGAAAGTAAGTATAATATATATATATATATATATATATATATATCTTATTTAAATATGAGTTTTAAAAGAAATTTGTTTTAGAGAAAATTTATAACATATATTTTGTCTGATTTTATCAAGACGACTCTGATTCATTTCCATCAATCCTATCTTCCAGCTTTGCCCATCAACCCACTTTCAGCTTATTTCGCTTTGAAATTTTTGTTTGGATTCCTTCGATTGTCTAGATCGTGATTCAGTTCGTAACAAATCAGTTTCGTTGTCCATCTCTCTAGCCTCGAAAGGTGAGAAATCACTCACGATTTAACATTCTTTTATATACTAAATTTGATTTCAATTGAGACGACAATTGAAATATGAGGCTGTAGTTATTTAAATTGTTATATATGCTATTATCTGTAACTATTCACTTATGGGATATGACACCATATCCTATTGTTTATATATTTATTTTGATGATATATGCCTGTTGTTATTATTATTTACATATCTGTTATCACTCTGCAAGTTCCCTGTTAGTATATAAATCACTATGGGTTGAAATGATACATACCCGAACAGACTTTAGAATAGGAGAAAATCGTTATGGGTTGAAATGATAAGCCCAAGCGATTTCATTTACTTGAATTGGGATTACGGGTTGAAATGCTATCCACCCGTATACATTTAGTGTACGGATTGAAATGATAAATATCCGTAACACTTGACCATATGATAAGAAATATATACAGACATCGTTGGTCCATATATATAAATATTTTGAAATTTAATTCATTGCTTTGGAAAGAAATATATGGTCTTATTAAATGTTAATCCTTAAATTTTTTTATATATAAAGGGTAATGATATATAGATTTAATAATATTTAATTTAGTCAAAATTTGATTTAATACATAAATTATGCTAAATATTTATGTAAATTTATTCCAAAAGTATTCTGCAATTTACTAAGATTGGGAGATAAATGTGGGTTTATCTAAATGGTATTTAAATAAGGATTTATTCAATTAAATCAATTTGAAATTTTTGAATGGGAAATTTAAGGGTATGATTTTGTAACTGGATTTTTATTTAAGTGATTTAATGAATATTTCACGTTTAAATAAATTAAAGAAAATATTGAGTAAAATGTAATTTAAGGTTACTTAAATGATATTGTATCTAATGAGGGATTATTTTAAGACTAGATAATAGTGAGGTTAAATCGAGATCTATATGGAACTATTAAATTGAACATTTAATTAAATATTAAAGCTTTGAACTATATTGGGATTTAAATGGTTTATTTTGAGATTCGGATATGTATTTGAAATCAGTATAGTTGAATTTATTATTTAGAAACTAAATTGATTAAAAAGTTAGTTTGAAACGTTGAATACTTAAAGTTTTGAAATATATTGAACATAAAGGGTATTTTGTGATTTCAAATCCGAATTTGAGATCGATAAAATTGAAGTGGTTATTTTAGAAATTGAGTTGAATTTAAATTAATAAATTGAGATTGAAATAGATTTAAATGGGTTGGTCGGGTTGATGTTAAACGATTTATTAAGTTGAGGGAATTGAAATTTCTTTACTGTACAAATTATTTAATATATAAAAATACTATTTGGGAAGTATAGAGATATTCGAAGTGAAAATGATATTTGGTTTTGAAGTATAAATTAAGTTGAAAAGACTACGGTGTTATAGTGTATATTTCTATCTTTTAGATAGTTCCATAGACCCTTAGAGGATGGTTATCCCAAACATCCTCTAAGTTAATTATATTTCAATTGATATTTCACTTGAGTTAGATTTATAGATATAAGAATGTTAATCTTGACTCGAGTGTTTTGTGTTTTGCTTTACGCTCGGGTCAGACTGAGAGATACAGCATTTGAGACTCATCTTCGAAGTTGGAGCTTTGCTTGAAGATCCAGCTATCTATCCCTTTAGTCATCCAGTTAATTGGTTCAGAGAAGCCATCTGTTGCATTGGAGATTTCATGGCATTTGAACTATTCGGTGGTATTTTATTTCTAACTCTGAGGTATATAGTAGCTTCATGAACTACTATTCTTTATCTATTCCGCTGCATTGTATTACTCTGTGTAAGTGATCTATGATTGATTTATTTACTGTATATTTTAAGTTTTCCAAATTTTATTAACAATTCGGTATGTTGAATTATTCAAGTCGGACATGTACGGTTTTATTGTCGATTTGAATGGTCCAAAATAGTGGGTCGTTACAGAACCAGTTAGATAAACCCAAGAGTGAATATAAATTGATAAAAATCCTAAATGAATAGATTTGCATCTAGGAGGTAAGGAAGACCTAAATATAGGATGCTAAAATATAAAAGAAAGATATTGGCAGAGGCCAATAGGTTCTCAGTAAGCCTATGAAAACCATGTAAAAGGAAAGATACTGGTAGGGGCCAATAGGTTCATAATTATCCTATGAAAATTATGAATAAAGGAAGATGTTAGATAGATAGGTTCGTAGTTAGCCTATGAAACTATGTATAACGGAAGATGTCAGATAGACAGGTTCATATTTAGCCCACGAAAACTATGTGTAAAGGAATATGTCAGATAGACAGGTTCATAATTAGCCTATGAAAATTATGATTTGATACTGGCAAGGCCAGTAGGTTTGTAGTTAGCCTATGAAAACTATGTTCGGATGAAATATTGATAGATGTCAATAGGTTCCTGGTCATCCCATGAAAACTAAGGTAAGAAGAAAGGATATTGGAGTTACCAATAGGTTCCTAGTCAACCCATGAAAACTAGGGCAAGAGTTAGATATTAGAGTTACCAATAGGTTCATAGTGATCCTATGAAAACTATGTAATTGGATAGGGAGTCCTTAAATGTATAACCGGTTATTAGTCAGCCCATGAAAACTAATAGGTTAATTGTAATCTTAGAAACTATAATTGAGACATATAATCGAAAATTAATGGGGATGGGTAATCCAGAATTGATTCATTTGTTTTTGCATGTCATCATAGTATACTCTTTTGAATTGTTTTAACCATTATGGATGCAAGAGCACATTACATGGTTTTATAAAGGTTTTAAGATACCAGTGAGGAGAAATCTGTTCCGCTAAGCGGCGTGGTCTCATTAGATATCTAAATGATTTGAGATGGTAGGTTATTATTCATACCAAGCTTTATGTCTGACTCGAAGTTTACGTTTTCCCCTTAAACTCTCGGGTACTCAATTGATTTTGAGTAGTTTGAGATATGAGGTTTTTAGGTACCTCTAAGACGAATAAGTTTCCAGAGATGTGCATGAGGCATGATAGTTATTTAGAGTTCTCTTTTCTTTTGATTCCACTGTTTTGATTGTAATGGAAAAGTTGTTATATTGCCTGTATACATTGTGATCTACTGTGGTGGCATCTTCATATGTCGCTCTTGGCGTATGTTGTAATAAACATATTTTCTCTGAATGTGGTTTACGAGTTTGGGATTATGCAATGAATTTGAAATATCTGAAATGATATGTGATGTTATTTGAAGTTTGAAAACTTTTCCATATTCATGTGTTTTTGTGTATCAATGAATCTAACTTCGCTGTATTTGGTCATCGAGGATTAATAACGATGGATGATTGCAGCATCCGTAGCCGTTAATTTTGGGCCTCCAAGTAGGGGGATGTTACAATTTAGTATCAGAGCATAGGTTTACAAAACTTAAAAGAAAGTTAAACCTAAAAGTTTTTGAAACATAATCCAATGAATTTGAGAATATGATTTGGGGTTTAGTTAATGCTATAGTAACGTACTTGTATTTTATATATGTGTGTGTGTCTACATGTATATATAAGTACGTATTCCACTCTCTCTTAGACCGTTCTTCTGTATCTTACTAAGACTCATATGCGGATTTACGAGAAATAAGATATGGAAGCAGGAAACGGAAGAGGAAATGTTGGTGGAGGAAGCACCATAACCAATGGAAATGCTCGACCTAATACCATGAGGAATTAGGGTCGACAGGTTAATGCTAATCCAAATGCTGAAGCCAATGTAGGTGCTTGAAATCTGCCAGCAGATGCGGGGATGGTGTATCAATTATTGGCCAATCTGTTGCAAGCTGGAGTAGCTGGTAATGTTGGAGGAGCTAATCCTCTGACTCCAATTGGAAATAACCATGCTAAGCTAAGCAGAGACTACACCAGTTTGGAAGAAAAGTCGTTTGTTGGAAAGGAGAATGATGTTTAAGTTAAGAATTGGCTACTGAGTTGTGATAGGTTCTATGCTGATCTAGGCTTGGATGATGGGTAAAAGAGAAGGCTAGCCTCTAGATAATTGCAAGGGGTAGCGCTTCATTGGTGGAAGAGTAACCGCCGAGGTACCGAAGGAAGAGCCAACATGGACTGTTTTAAGGAGAAGGTTTGAATAAAGGTTTCTATATGAGGTTGCTAAGTCAGCATTGTTGAGGAAATTTATGGATCTTGTCCAGAAAGAGATGTCGGTGGTCAATTACGCTGCTAAGTTTGATGAGCTGTCTCGATATGGATATGCTTTGGTTGACACTGATATCAAAAGGAATGGAAGGTTCATTTGAGGGCTAAGACCTAAGCTTGCAAGGATGACCATGACCCAAATCCGAGAACCTAGTAATGTGATGGTGGAGATGGCCATTCATTGTGAAGAGATGCTTGCTAGTTCAACTAAAGAGAAGCCAGTTGAATCCCAGGGTCCATAGGGAATGAAAAGGAAATTCTTTAAGAAGATGGGAGCCCAGAAAGGGAATACTACCAAGAAGGCAAAGGCTGATTTGGTTTGCAACAAATGTGACAAGAACGATCATTATGCAAATGAGCGCCAGTTAGGCAAGGGAAAGAAGGCTGCAGACAAGCCAGGGCAGACAAGGGGAAAGTTTTTGTTGTTGGATCATCAGCTAAGCCTACTACAGCTGATAAAGGAAAAACTGTGGAAGGTATGTTTTTGATTCAGAGTATACCAGTTAGGATACTTACTGATACCGGTGCATCAAATTCATTTATATCCCGATGTTTGGTTGATAGGTTATGCTTAGAACCCACATACCTTGTTATTTCCTTAAGGGTTTCGAATACAATAGGAGGGTATGCAACTTTGGGGATAAGATGTGACCAGTTACAACTTGATTTGTTAGGTTATAAGTTTGCATACAGTTTGTATGTTTATGATTTCCTAGATTTTGAAATCATTTTGGGTATGGATTGGTTGAGGAGAAATTTGAGACACCTTGATAGTCATAACCGAATTATATTCTCAGTGGAGAATTCTGACTAGAGTTGTGCTTTGTTAAGTCCAATGGGAGTGGGGGAAGTGCTAAGTCAGGTTCGTATTGTAAGAGAATTTCAGATGTGTTTAAGCCAGTCATAGGACTACCACCAAAACAAGCTGTTGAGTTTTGGATCGATCTTGTGCTAGGAGCTGAACCTATAAGTAGACCCCCTAGCAAGATGACACCGATAGAGATGAAGGAACTGAAGGTGCAGCTAGTGGATCTTGAAGGAAGGAATTTTATCAGACCAAGCAGTTTGCTTGGGGAATGGCCGCGGTATTCGTAAGGAAACCAGATGGGTCGTAGAGGATGTGTATCGACTATCGTAAACTAAACGAAAGGATGATAAAGAATAAGTATCCTTTGTTGAGAATTGATGATCCGTTTGATTAGTTGAGTGGAGCTAAAGTGTTTTTTCAGTTGGATTTGGCGATGGGGTTCCATCAGTTAAAAGTGGCAGAGGACAGTATTCTTTTGATTGCATTTCAGACAAGATATGGTTCGTATGAGTGGATTGTGATGCCATTCGGATTGACGAATGCACCTGCTTTCTTTGTAGATTTAATGAACTGAGTCTTCCGAGAGTATTTGGACATATTATTATTGATGTTTAGATGACATTTTGTTATACTCTAACGATGGGAAAGAGCATGAAGATCATCTTAAATTTGTGTTAGAGACACTGAGGCAGAATCAGCTAAAGTTGAAGTTTTCCAAATGTCATTTTTGGAAGAAAGATGTTAAGTTTCTTGGTTATGTGGTTTCAGAGAAAGGATTGTCAGTCAATCTAGATAAGATCGCAGTTGGGAACAATTTGAAGAGACCAGAGGCGGTAACCGAGATCGAGAGTTTTCTTGGACTTGCTGGCTATTAACGGAGGTTAATCAAGGATTTATTGTGGATGGTTGCGCCTTTGACTAAGCTTACCAGGAAGGAAGTGAAGTTTATTTGGTCCGACAAATATGAGGAAGCATTCCTTAAGTTAAAGCATTTGTTGATCAATGCTCTAGTATTAGTAATTCTGGATGGTAACCAAGGTTTGGTAGTATACCAAGATGTGTATGGGACTGGATTGGGGGCAGTGGTGATGCAGATGGGCAAAGTTATTGCTTATGCATCTAGGCAACTTAGACCGCATGAAGTAAGATATCTTACTCATGTCTTGGAGTTGGCCGTAGTGATTTTTGCCTTGAAGATTTGGAGATATTATCTCTTAGGGGAGAGATTTGAGTTGTATATCGATCATAAGTCTTTGAGATATCTATTCTCTCAAAAGGAGCTGAATATACGACAACGGAAGTGGCTGGAGTTTTTGGCAGCTTATGATTTTGGTATTGAGTATACCCCAGGGAAAGGTAATAAGGTAGCAGATGCTCTTAGCAGAAGACATCAGAACGCGATGTTGGCAGAGTAGGAAGATCTAGAAGCTTTGGCCAGTTGTGGTGTGCAGTTAAGATGGACTACTATCTAGTCAGAGTACTACCATAATGTCCTGTTAGAAGTTCGACCGGTATTGATTCAGAGAATTGCTTCTAAGTAGAATGAGGATCGTTATTAGCTGAGAGGATCGAAAGGCTTAAGGTTGGAACCGAGGTCGATGATTTGAAAGAATTTTGTCTTGACCATAGTGGATGGTTAAGAAAGAAGGAACAGTTATGTGTTCCAGATGTAGAGAACATGAGAAGAGAAGTTCTTAAGAAATGTCATCAATCCAAGTTTATGATTCATCCTGGAGGGACCAAGATCTATCAAGATATGAAGAGGAGCTTCTATTAGGAAGGCGTGAAGAGGGATGTTGGCTTGTGGGTTAGGCGGTGTGTAAACTGTTAACAAGTGAAATCCGAATATCAGAAACCGAGTGGGTTACTCTAGCCTTTAGATATTCCAGTTTGGAAATGGGATTTGATATCCATGGATTTTATAGATGGGTTTACAAGGTCAAGGAGAGGAAATGAAAGTATATGGGTCATTGTGGACAGGTTGACTAAGAGTGCCTATTTCATTCTAGTAAAGACAACTAGCATGGCACTAGTTTTGGGAAAGTTGTTCATAAAGAACATAGTTAGACTTCATGGATTTCCTAGTAGCATAGTCAGTGATAGAGATGCGTTATTCACTAGAGAATTCTGGAAGAGTCTACAGGATGTGTTAGGCACTAAGCTCAAGATGAGTACCGCGTATCATCCACAGACAGATGGGCAGACAGAGAGAGTCAATAAGGTGTTCGAAGATTTGTTGAGAGCTTGTGTGTTAGATTTTGGTGGATCTTGGGAGGATCACCTGCATTTGATTGAGTTTCTCTATAGTAATAGTTATCATACTACTATAGGTGGCGCCTTTCTAAGCTTTGTATGGAAGGCCATGCAAATGCCCCGCATGTTGATTGGAGACTGGAGACAAATTGGTCTTAGGTCCAGATTTGGTAAGGGAGGCGTCAAAGAAGATTGAGTTAATCTGATAACGGATGAAGGAAGCTTAATCTAGAAAGAAGAGTAATGCAGATAAAAGACGTAAGGACCTAGAGTTCTCAATGGAAGAAAGGGTCTTCATAAACGTATCGTTGATGAAGGTGTGGTATAGTTCGGGAAGTCGGAGAAACTGGCATCGAGATATGTTGGTCCATTCCATATTATAGAGAGGACTGGAAAGCTCGAGTACAGAGTTGAGTTACCGAGCAATATGGAAGGTGTCTATAATGTGTTTCATGTGTCACATCTTTGCAAGTATGGCATGATCCAGAGGCTACCATTCCTCAGACAAAGTTGGAGGACTTTGTAGTAGAGATTGATTTGATTTTTGTTAGACAACTAGTTCTAGTTGTTGCGAGAGATGAGAAAAGATTGAGGAACAAGACAGTCAAGTTGGTGAAATTTCAGTGGAGCGACAACGAGAAGGACCGTACTTGGGAGACAGAGGACACGATTCAAGATACTTATCCTGATCTGCTTTGAGGGTATGTCTATATTAGATTTATATAGATATTTCCTAGTCAGATAGACTAGTATGGTTGTTTGTAATTGTTATAGATGATTGCGATGTTTAGTATTTAGTCCTTACTGAATTTCGAGGACGAAATTATTTAAGGAGGGGAGCCTGTAACACCCCTAATTTTTGATAACATTATTTAAGAGACTTAATTAGATAAATTAAATAGAATAATGTAAATATAAGTGATAAGGGGATTGAGACTTGAATTAATTAAGGTCGTGCCTAATAAAGAAATAAATGGGCTTAAAATGAGTTTTGGTTACTCAAGTTACATAAGGGTATATAATGAATTTGCCGCACAAAGACCCTTACCCTTATATATTCTCGTTCCTACCCTTTTTCTTATCATTCACGTCATTTTGAAATTTAAATGCAAGGGAGAGGCCGGCATAAAAACAAGAAATCAAAGTAAAAGCTAGAGAATCAAGCTTAGTGGAAATCAATCTAAATCCAATCTCCTTATCTTGCTCAAGGTGAATAATAATTTCATCTCTATTTTGTTTTGAATCATATATTTTCGAATTTAAGGTTAAATTCATTTTTATGGTATACTGGATGATGATATGCTTGATTCATGATTTATTTGATTTAAACAAAATTGTTTATAAATGTTTTAGCATGCTTTTAGATCAAAACCGAGATTTAATGTTGATTAAATGCCATGGGAAATTTTATGTTGAGAAACATGATTTTGGAGTTATGTTTTAATTTTGGGAATTTTCAAGGCTATGAAAAGATTATTATGAATTTTCAAAGGAAAATATGGTTATTTGGGTTTACAAATTTATTTTGGAAAATATATTGAGAATTTAGGTCTGGAATTTTGATATGTTAGATAACATGATTAATGTGAATTTCTAGAATTTTCGAAGATTTTTCCAGTATGATTTGCTATGAAAAATAAATTGTTTTAGAAGGGGGACTTCTTTGCAAAATTGGTTTTGTCTAATAGAAGGGCTTAATTAATTAACTTAACCATAGTTTAGATCTGATTAGTGGCAGTTAATTTCTGAAAAGAATTTGAAAAAATGAAGGCAACCAATCTGGTGTTGACATGTGGCAGACTAGTTAGAGAAAAGTTTACTTTATAAAGAACTAAACCAGGTTTACATCAGAAAATAGGTTCCCCCAACTTAGGAAAGCACCTTTCAACATAGAAGCTTCCGCCTCCATCTTTGTCGAAACCAACTATGCTGAAATCAATCCACTAGGTATCACCCTGATGGTACGTAGTGGATTGGAGGAAGGCGGAAGGTAAGTTGTCGAAAGCATAGCTTTCGAAGGAGTCGTAGCCTTGGTTTATTTTAAAAGAAAAGCACCTACCTTTGTTTTGTTTTAGCCTTCGACAAAGTCAAAAAAGATGGTTTTGAAAGAGCTTTTAAAAAGGTTTCGAAAGGGTTGCAATTAACTTAAGATTGCTTTCGATTAGGTTCCTTTATTTATGAAAAGATGTTTTAAAAGAAGGGGTTCCGACCTAGTTGATACCCAGATGACGTTCTTTATCCTTTCGATGGAGTTGAAGATATCAACGCTGTCGAAAGGGTGCCTTTCTTTATACGCGAAAGCCGCTTCCTATAGCTTTCTAAAGGGGTTAGGGGTTTCGAAGGTGATGGTAACGAAAGGGGTTCCGACAACAACCTTCTAATGTTTTTACCTAGATTAAATGCTTTCGAAAGAGATGGTGCCGACGTCGTCGCGTCTTCCCCAATGTTTTATATATGATAAAGGATGGTTTCAAAACAGATGCTTTCGACTATATTCACTTTGTCCCAAATTATATTTTAAGAATAGACCCAATGCTTTTGAAAGGGGTACTTTCAATGATTTCGGAAGGGTTACTTCCAATAGTGTCGAAAGTGGTACTTTCACTGGTTTCGAAGCTAAGCTTCAGAAGTTAAATATTAATACTTTAATGTATTCGAAAGGTTTCGAAAGGTTGATTTTAAAGTATTATAAGGCAGGAGCATAATGTTTTTAAGAGCTTTCGAAGGAGGTCATCCTATGAAGTCGAAAGCTAGGTTTTATCGAAAGGTTTGTATCGAAAGGTTTTCTGACCCAAACTCTATTTTTAAAGAAAAAACCCATGGCTATTGTTATCCCGCTTTTGGGCAAAGCGTGATACCAAAAGATCGGTCAAAAACAAAAGACAGTTCGTCTCAGAGATTGGTTGTACTTCACTTCGCTATGGATATCGATGAATTTTGTCCGAGCCCGGATCAGGCTACAATTGATAGGACATGACAAGCAAAGCCATGAAAGCCAATGTTCCAAATTTCAGGTTAATCGGAACTCGTATGAACGAGATATGGTCGATGCAAGTTAGCCAAAGAATGTCGTTCGAACCCATCAAAAAGTGGAGGAGATGCTCATTTCGAACCCATAGGATTCGTATCCATCTTGTTCGAATCCATCGGTTTGCATACGCTTCGAGTCGATCGAGTTCGAACCGATCAGGCATGATATTGAACACTTCGAATCGATCGGTTCGAATCCATCAGATGGGCATCCCCTCAGCACGTTCGTATCCATGCTAGAGCACTGTTTCGTATCCATCGAGTCCAGAGAACTTCGAATCCATCACCATCAGTATGCCCTACTTCGAATCGATCGGTCTCATGCCCATGCACTGCTTCATATCGATCGTCTTCGCATCCATCTGATTCGAATCCATGAACAATCACTCGTTCGTGTCCACCAATTCAACTAACTTGGATGACGTGTCATTCAACGATACAAACGAGGCGAAGATCATGGATGCGAAGCGGTTAACTCGGAGAAAAAATAGGATCGATGCGAGGAGTGCGTGCCACGTCACCAAAGAACCACGTGACCGATCGAGTCGAAGGGAGTGGATTCGAAGCAATGGATTCAAACGCAACAGCCCTCACGAAAAACCACAACTTGAATCGATCATATCTCCTAAACCACTAATCCAAATGCAATGAAATTTTCACAGTAGCTTCCATTCAAGGTAAAGATTGTTCCTGCCAAGTTTCAACTCGATTGGATCATTTTTTGATGGATTCGAAATCACTTCGTATCGATCTCAGATCGAGTCGAAACTTGGTGGGGTCGGTCGCGTGGGCCCACTCACGTGCCAGAAAAAGTCTCCCGAAGTTTGAGCGAGATCTGGCCCTCCTACGCCTATAAATAGCACCCTGAAGCCTTCAGAAAAGGGGATCTTCCGCCATTCAACGTACAGAGTCTGCCGGATTCAATTCTACTCTTCAATACCGCTGTTGTAATCAAGTATCAGAGCTATAACTTGCTGTAATTCGCTGTAATCGATTGAAATCATCAAGTGAATCAATAAAGACATAAGCTTCAAAGTGGACGTAGGCAAGATCGTCGAACCACTATAAATCCTGTATTTGTGATTGTTATCTGTGAATTATTGTGATTATTATCGCTTAGATCTGAGTTCTATATTGATTGTTGCTGATTAGTGTCCATAAACGGGTGCTTTTACGATATTGGCTGTTCGTGACCAATTTTGGCGCAAACATTTTGGTGCTTTCATTGAGAGTGCTAATTCAGGAGTTCTACCAATTAGAAGTTGATTCGGAAAGTTGGAAAGTTCTGATTTGAGAAATTATGACGAGACAATCGAGCAGAAGTCCAAGGCCAGAGCGAAGTGAACACCAAGGAAGTCAAGACGCTTCCTCAGGAGCGAATCAAGCGTCGATCTTCATCACTAGGGACGAGATGGAGAGGATGATGAAGAAACAAGAGGAGGTGATCCAAAATTTATTTCAACAGATAGGACAACTTGGAGCACAGAACAGAGAAGCGGATGGAGTCAAGAACGGAGCAGGACCATCTGGCATAGCACCAGGATTAGGAGGCACACCCATGGAGAACGTTTATCCAATTTCGGAGAGAGAGAGAGGAGCATCTGCGCAACTCGGGAGTAGCAGAGGAGTGAACGCTCAGTCAAGGGGGCAGATCCTAGAATTCCCTCGTGGACTCGGGGGGCAGGCCGAAAGTGGTGAACGAAGATTGCATCTCGGAGACCATGACAGATTGGCGGAGATGGTTAGAAGAGCTATGAGAGGCGGCTTGGTAAACAAAGATTTGGAGGATGTAAATAGGAGTCCTTTTACTCCGGCAATCAGACGAGCTAGGAACCCACCAGATTTCAAGTTACCATCGTTGGACATGTATAACGGGAGAACGGACCCCACGGTTCATCTGACAAAGTTTATGAGGCATATGGAAGTGCTGGGGGCATCAGAGGAGGTTACGGTGCTTTCCATTGTACTTGGCGGATATCGCAGCGTTATGGTTTAGACAGCTGGAGAGTGGATCTATCGGAACATGGAATGATTTAACTAAGAGATTTATGAGGCAGTTTAGGGTTCATATTACAAGACCCAAGAATGTGATGACTTTGGCAACCCTAAAGCAGAAAGCCGGAGAGACTTTGAGGAGTTATCTAACGCGATTCAATGCAGCAGCAGCTTCGGTGGATCGAGCAGATCCATCTATGGTGGTGATGGCAGCTGTGTCCGGAGTAGCTGACGGCACAGAGTTCAAAAATTCATTGACTAAAGATCCACCGGCGGATCTAGGAGAATTCTACGACGAGGCTGAAAAGTTTTTACGATTAGAGGATGCGAATGCAGAAAGAGAAGAAGGAGAGGGAATAGAAATTTATGCGCTTAAAGACAAAAAGCCTCTCGTAAAGGACTCAGGCAAGGATAAAGGAAATCGAAAGGCTGAGGATAGTGGTAACGGGTCAAAGCGACTGCGGAGAGAGGCACGATTCACCACCTATTCAGAGCTGAATAAGAGTTTGGAGCGAATCTACCAAGATGCACGAGAGCAAGTTCCATACCGTAGGCCAATATAAAGGGACCCCACTGTTGACGAGAGAAAATTAGACAGATATTGCTTATTCCATGAACTGAACGGTCATAACACTAACGAATGTAGGCATCTAAAGGATGAGGTAGAAGGGCACATCAGGAATGGTATGCTGCTTCAATATGTAAGGAGACGAGCCCCAGCGGTAGAGCCAGAGCTGCCACCATCTACATCAGCTAAGGGTGACCCTGAACCAGGACATCGTATGGTTATCAATTAATTGAAATAACGATGAACAAGTAGTAAATCTCTCACTAACGTGGGTTAATCATTTACACATGTACGAGATCACGAACGGTCCACAGGCATGCTCTGAATGGCTATTAACCCTATCGTTGTGAAAATTTACACTTTGACATCCTTGCTTTGCTTTTGTTTCATTTTGATTTGAACATTTAGACTTTGTTTGTTTGGACATTTCTATTTTGAAACTCATCAGTTGAATGGATATTTGGTTCGGATAATTCTGAAATGGCTAAGCTACTTACACATGTACGGGGTCGCGAACGGTCCTTAGGCATGCTCTGAGATGGCGATATGCCACCCTGACAAACGATCCAGGGACCCACTCGAACGTGAAACTGGTACCAACAATACCAAGCCCCCCCGGGCACACTTATTCGCCTCCAATAGGCACACAAACGATTCAGGAACTCACCCAAACGTGACCCTAGCATCGATAATACCAAGCCCTCCCGGGCACACTTATTCGCCTCGAATGGCACCCGACCTCGAACGGTCACAACTCGCCTCGAACGACACCTGACCTCGAACGATCACAACTCGCCTCGAACGGCACCCGACCTCGAACGGTCACAACTCGCCTCGAACGGCACAACTCGCCCCGAAAGGCGTAACTCACCTCACCTCAAATGGCTCGATCACGAACGGTCGTCATTTGAGGTCCACCACTTGACCGCGCACGGTCGCACTTCACCTCAAATGGCTCAATCCCGAACGATCGTCATTTGAAGTTAGGCGCTTGACCATGAACGGTCTCCCTTCATCTCAAATATCTCGATCCTGAACGGTCGTTATTTGAGGTCACATAAAACTGTAACTTCCTTTGTAGGACATCAACAGGATATGAACATCCAGCTCATGGCATTACAAAACACACCTTCCTACCGCAAGACATGTTTTGGGGGGAAAATGTTATCCCGCTTTTTGGCAAAGCCGTGATACCAAAAGATCAGTCAAAAACAAAAGACAGTTCGTCTCAGAGATTCATTGTACTTCACTTCGCTATGGATATCGATGAATTTTGTCCAAGCCCGGATCAGGCTACAATTGATAGGACATGACAAGCAAAGCCATGAAAGCCAGTGTTCCAAATTTCAAGTTAATCGGAGGTCGTATGAATGAGATATGGTCGATGCAAGTTAGCCAAAGAATGTCGTTCGAACCCAACAAAAAGTGGAGGAGATGCTCATTTCAAACCCATAGGATTCGTATCCATCTTGTTCGAATCCATCGGTTTGCATACGCTTCGAGTCGATCGAGTTCGAACCGATCAGGCATGATATTGAACACTTCAAATCGATCGGTTCGAATCCATCAGATGGGCATCCCCTCAGCACGTTCGTATCCATGCTAGAGCACTGTTTCGTATCCATCGAGTCCAGAGAACTTCGAATCCATCACCATCAGTATGCCCTACTTCGAATCGATCGGTCTCGTGCCCATGCACTGCTTCGTATCGATCGTCTTCGCATCCATCTGATTCGAATCCATGAACAATCACTCGTTCGTGTCCACCAAGTCAACTAGCTTGGATGATGTGTCATTCAACGATACAAATGAGGCGAAGATCATGGATGCGAAGCGGTCGACTCGGAGAAAAAATAGGATCGATGCGATGAGTGCGCGCCATGTCACCAAAGAACCACGTGACCGATCGAGTCGAAGGGAGTGGATTCGGAGCAATGGATTTGAACGCAATAGCCCTCACGAAAAACCATAACTTGAATCGATCGTATCTCCTAAACCACTGATCCAAATGCAACGAAATTTTCACAGTAGCTTCCATACAAGGTAAAGATTGTTCCTGCCATGTTTCAACTCGATTGGATCATTTTTTGATGGATTCGAAATCACTTCGTATCGATCTCAGATCGAGTCGAAACTTGGTGGGGTCGGTCGCGTGGGCCCACTCACGTGCCAGAAAAAGTCTCCCAAAGTTTGAGCGAGATCTGGGCCTCCTACGCCTATAAATAGCACCCTGAAGCCTTCAGAAAAGGGGATCTTCCGCCATTCAATGTCCAGACTCTGTCGGATTCAATTCTACTCTTCAATACCACTGTTGTAATCAAGTATCAGAGCTATAACTTGCTGTAATTCGCTGTAATCGATTGAAATCATCAAGTGAATCAATAAAGACATAAGCTTCAAAGTGGACGTAGGCAAGATCGCCGAACCACTACAAATCCTGTGTTTGTGATTGTTATTTTTGAATTATTGTGATTATTATCGCTTAGATCTGAGTACTATATTGATTGTTGCTGATTAGTGTTCATAAACGGGTGCTTTTACGATATTGGGTGTTCGTGACCAATTTTGGCGCAAACAGCTATATTTTAAAGGAATTTTTATAATGGTTTTAAGATGAAGCTATCTTTGATATTAAACCCAAAGGAGTGGTATTGCTATGTTGTTATGTTGCTTCTTCAAAATGAATATATTCACTTTATATGGACCCATAACTACATTTTGGGGATAAAGGGTAGGTGAACTAGTTAGGTTAAGCCAAGAATGAATATAAATTGTTAAAACTCTTGAATGAGTAGAATCGCATTCAGGTGGTCAGGAAGAACATAATATATGATGCTAAATAATAAAAGAAAGATATTGGCAAGGGCTAATAGTTTCTTAGTAAGCCTATGAAAACTATGTAAAAGGAAAGATAGTGGCAGAGGCCAATATTCATAGTTAACCCATGAAAACTAGGTATAAAGGAAGATGTATGATAGACAGGTTCATAGTTAGCCCATGAAAACTATGTATAGAGGAAGATGTCAGATAGACAGGTTCATAATTAGCCCAGGAAAACTATGTGTAAAGGAAGTTGTCAGATAGATAGGTTCATAGTAAGCCCATGAAAACAATGATTTGATACTGGCAGGACCAGTAGGTTTGTAGTTAGCCCATGAAAACTATATCCAGATGAAATATTGAAAGATGTCAATAGGTTCCTAGTCAATCCATGAAAACCCGAGTAAGAAGAAAGGATATTGGAGTTATCAATTGGTTCCTAGTCAACCCATGAAAATTAGGATAAGAGTAAGATATTGGAGTTACCAATAGGTTCATAGTGATCCCATGAAAACTATGAAACGGGACAGAGAGTCCTTAATGTTTAACCAGTTATTAGCCATCCCATAGAAACAAATAGGTTAATAGTAATCCTAAAAACTACAATTGAGATAGATAGTCTAAAATGAATGGGGATGAGTAATCCAAAATTGATTCATTTGTTTTTAAATATCATCATATTATACTATTTTGAATTGTTTTAACCATTGTGGATGCAGGAGCACAGTATATGGTTTATAAAGGTTTTTAAGATATTAGTGAGGAGAAACCCATTCCGCTAAGCTGCATGGTCTCACTAGATATCTAAATGATTTGGGATGGTAGATTATTATTCATACCAAATTTTATGTCTGACTCAAAGTTATGTTTTCACCTTAAACTCTCGCATACTCATTTGATTTTAAGTAGTTCGAGAGTTGAGGTTTTCACATACCTCTAAGGCGAATAAGTTTCCGGAGTCATGCAGGAGGCATGATAGTTATTTAGAGTTTTCTTTTCTTTTGATTCCGCTGTGTTGATTGTAGTGGAAAAGTTGTTATATTGCCTGTATGTACTCTGATCCACAAATGGGGCATCTTCATATGTCGCTTTTGGCATATATTGTAATAAATTTATTTTCTTTGAAAGTGGTTTGTGAGTTTGGGATTATGTAATGAATTGGAAATATTTTGAAATGATATGTGATGTTGTTTGAAGTTTAAAAACTTTTCCATATTCATGTGTTTCTATGTATCAATGAATCTAACTTCGCTGTGTTTGGTGGCCGAGAATTAATAACTATGGATGATGGTTGCATTTGTAGCTATTAATTTTAGGCCTCCAAGTAGAGGGATGTTATAGGTATCCACCGGTCCACCTGTTTGTTGAAACAGATAGCCTATTACAGGTATTTATAAATCTTGTTTCGCTTGTTTCTCACTTGTTTTTAATCGGAATCTCGTTCCTTTTTCTTCTAAATTTAGATATGATTCTCTACCACCTTTCTACTTTCATTTTATCACAAAAGTTTAAATAGAATTTGTTTCAAAATCATTGTAATAATTGGTGTTTTCAAGCTAGTTTCCTTAAAATAGAATATAGCGTTTTCACATATATATCTTCAAACTACCTTTGAAAATCATTACAAATTTAAAATAAAATCATTGTAAGACCTGATAAATCAAATTGCACTTTATAAATATTTTTATATAATATATATATATATATAATTTATATATTTCGATATAATTCATTTCATAGTTTAAAACTGTAACAACCCGCAAATTTTCAGTAATTAAAATTAGTTTAGTTAAAAGTTTAGTGCTTTAATAATGGGGAGAAATAAAAATTTGTAAACTATTTACTGAAATAATAACTAAAATGAAAGGTAACAATGCTAATTAAAGTTATTCATTTATAATTTGTATGAAATTACAATAAAAATGATTTAAAATGTTATGCTTGGTTATAAATTGAATATAAGAAACCAAATGTAAATATTGAATTAATTAATGGAATAGTATATAATTAATGTAATAGAATAAAATCAGTGTTATTTAAGCAATTGTAATATTTGTTTGTTAATAATAACTTATAAGTGTCATTAAAAGTTAATGGTAGCAATTATTATATGTTACATATTTATTTAATCAGTTAAATTAAATTGAAAATCAATTGCAATAAATGAAATTTGATATAGCGTTAAAATGGATTAAGACAATGACTGTAGAATATGAATGTAATTAGATAGAAACCTATGTTAAATGTATACATAGAACAATCAAGAATTGGATAGAAAGCTTTGAAATCAAGCTAATCAAATTTTTGGAATTTAAATTACAATAATTGGATTTATTACAACTAAATGGAAGTAAATATTACGTTAATAGAAATTTGGATGAAATTGTAAAATATTAATTTAATAAATCGTGAACCAATGTTAATTTCATCCATTTGATAATAATGCATTGATAATAGGATAAAAGGTCAATTTAATGAAATTTTTGGAAATTAAATTTATAGTTACTGAATTTATCGAAATTTAAAGTAAACATGGTAATTAGTGAAATAATTAACATTGAATGAACATGGAAATTTGTTTTAAATTGTTATAAATGTCTAAGTAATGAAAAGTGATAAAATCTGTTAATTATAGAATCAGAATTTAAAAAGTGATTTAATTTAATATTAATTTATTTAATTAACGTGAAAATCAGTTTCATCGGATCCGTAACAGTGAATTATTGTAGTATGTAAGGTTTCATATCGATCAGACTTGTTGTTTGATCGTACGGACTCGAAATGCCTAGAAATCAATTTAATTAAATTCAATTGGAATCAATTTGGAATAAGCTAATTTTAACATAACTTCTTCATATGATGGAATTAGGACTTGAAACCTGTTCCGATGAGTTTAAAAATATTGAAACATCTATTTCGATATATGGAATTACCCATTTTCGTTTAGGAGGCGAAATGGGCTTTTCGGGCCATTTATCGTTCAATCAAATCTTATCCGTTCTTTCTATTTTTAGCTCTGCCTATAAATAGCTGGTTATAAACCCTAGCCACTCCTTATTCCATTTGTCTGTACGTACAATTCCATCTGCTCCTCTCTTATCAATGGTAGACAAACCAATAACAAATTTCAAATGCAAATCAAATCAAAAATTAAAACTCCACAAAAATTATCGAATTATATATCGATTTGAAGCTCTCGATGAGCGCAAGTCAAATGTACGGTTAGTTTTTCATTTTGAGGTTCTGTGTGGCCTGAATTGGACGATTTAACCTCGGTCATCCATTGGTGGCAATTGGATTGGACGGTAGATCATCGATGTTAGGAAGATCGAGAAGTGGCAGCCTGTCGAGGTCGACGTACAGTTTGCATCAACACATTTGGCTCGAGTCGTGAGGGTTTCGATCACTAGAATATGGCGTTTTAACTGCGGCGATAGGAATGGGGACAAATTGAAGCGTCGCGGCCATAGGGGAGGGGTGCCGAAAGGACGCCTTGGCATGACGAGGCCAACGAGGGGTCCTGACGCTGGTTTGAACGGATTCTGAGACTGTTCGAACTTGGGCCATAAATTGGATTTTTGTTCAACTTAAAATTCAAAGGCAAGTGTTTTGACCCATTCACAACTTCTAAAATTTCTTATCTTAGTTAAGTTAAATTTGTGATGTGATTTGGAATTAATTTATTGCTACTTGGTATATTTAAATCGTCATTCCAGTTAATTTGAATTTATTTTGATTAAATTGTCATTTAATTTATTTTTGAATTTAAATTACCAGTTAATTACCTATCATTGGTAATTGTTAATTGTTGATAATTGCTAGTTGATTCGAATGATGATTATGATGGATGTCTGGTTGTTGATGTTGGTTGATTGGATGTTACGTTTGATTTATATAATGTTATCACTTTGCAAATCCCTTGGTTATTATTAGAAAATTATTATTGGTTGAAATGATGTATACCCGAACGATCTATAGATTAGGGAAAAATCGTTATGGGTTGAAATGATAGACTCGAGTGATTTCATGGATTTTTATTTAATTTGGGATTGCGGTTTGAAATGATATATAAATGTAAAATTTTAAATTACAGATTGAAATAATAAATATCCGTATCACTTCACCCTAGGTTAGATAATTATTTATGGACACCGGACTGGTTAAATTTAATGATTTTGAAATCCTTAATTTTCGAACCTAGTTAAATGATATTTTGAAATAAAAGTTGATTTATGTAAATTGAATTATTATCGATTTAAATTCAAAGGGTTTATGTTATAATTGGTATTATTTTAAAGGAATTGTTTAAAGAAATTAAATTGAAATTTTAAAGTTGATTTCGAAGTATATCGAAATTAACAGGGATTGAGTTATTAAAATCGTATGAAATATAACTTTGAAAAGTATCCAAATTAGAGTAGCTTTAGTTGATATTTCAAACATGGATTGAAATCGGTATAGTTTAAATAGTTATTGAGAATTTGACTTGAAAGATTTGAAATTAGGTTTTGTTGATTTGGAAATTTGAAATGGTCCACACATGTTAAAATAAAATAAATAGGTAAACTGATAGAAATTCCAAATTCATATTTTAATATAAACTGTTTTATAAATATATTATTTTAAAATTTCTAATTATTAAGATTTTCAAATTTATCAAACAGTCTTAATCTACATTTACCATATATATTGTTTTAACCCATTTTAAACCAATTTAATTTACTTTAAACTAATTAAACTATTTTAATTTATTTTAAATCTAATTAATCTATTTTAATTATATTTAATCTATTTTAAATCTATTTAACTATCCTAACTCAATTTAAAAACTATTTTAGTCTATTTCAAAATATCTTAGAGTATTCTAACTATCCTAAAATTTATTTTAACTTTATTAAACTACTGATAACTATATAAACTATTTTTTTTTAATTCCAAACTAAGTAGATGGGTTTATATTCGAATCCTTGATTTTAAAGTGGATATGGTCGAATAATGTTTTAACCTAAATTGCAATTTAAATAACATATTTGATTTAATATGAAATTTTTTAAATGAGAATTTAACCTATTTTGGAATGTGACTTTTGGAGGAAATATAATTTTTAAGCTATGATTTCAAATGTGATATGATTTTGAAGGAGAATGTGATTTCGGAAGTAAATATAATTTCGAAGGACATATGATTTGAAATTGAATATGATATTTTGATATAAATTGTGAATTGACTTTTTGAAATGTAAAAGAACCATCCGGTGTATAATAAGCATTTGGTTGTCAAAGCGACCGGGATCGGATATTGTCATACTCTTTGCCAATACCGAAAAGCACTTTAACAACAATGTATGTGGTGGAGATTCCAGAAATGAAGTAGGATGGTTTGGAGAACGATTTATGTATAAGGTTTGATGTGACCCAGACTCCCGTGAGTCAGCTTATATGTGACTAAAACAGGAGCTATACCTGGGCCAAGTGATGTCATTCCTTCGATCGGACATGCATCTTCGATACCGTATTATGACTTTTGTGATGATTTGGTGGCCACCCTTTGATTTTTGATTATGGGAATGTGTTTCGAGGTGGGCGGTAGTAGCTGCTATGTGTTACCACCAGTTGGTTCTGCAATTGGTAAATCTACCCTGGCATTGCCTCGACTGCCATGTTCACATGCCCTAGAGCGCCTTCTACGAGTTTATTTTATACCATACCTATGTAGTGCCCTTTAGGTAAACCTCACGGAGGAGCATACGATACTGTATAGACTATGAGAATATATAAAATGTGTTAAGGGGGATATGGGTAATGCCTTAATGCTATTCTAATACTTTTACTTTACTGTAGACATATTATAATAGCATATAGTACTACATAGTAGATAGCTTAACGGATCCTTAGTAGATGTGAATCCCGAACATCTCTTAAGTTATTGCACTCACGTTAGACATTGGATAGGAGATGTCAAACCCCCTAAACATCTTTGATGCCGTCACACTCATATTTATCGTTGATTTAACTTACATAAGATCTTTTAGTTCTGACTCGAGTGTTTTGCCTTTTCAATTCGCTCGGGTTAGCCTGAGCATTTCAGGGTTGAAGACCTTATTCTGAAGGACGAAGACGAAGATTTGTGCTATTATTATTTGAAATATTTATTCCACTGCATCATATTGTTCTGCTGCATTTATTTATTTATTCTTGTTGTTTGTAACTCTGTTTCTGTATTGTATAGTAAAATCAAATTTGTTTGTAAACAGCTTCATGGACTGTTATTTGATTATTATATTTTGTCACTCTGCTGCGAGATTCTGTATTTGTTTTATTTCTTTCTCTTTTTCTTATTTACCCCATAATAATATTCCCTTTTGAATGGTTTGTGTCTGGCATGTGTGTCTTCTTAAAACGTCCAAAAGGCAGTTCGTTACAAAAACCTTTTTCTATTTTCCTTTTCTCACCAAACAAATCATATCTCCTAGATTATATGTTAATAAATTCATAATTAAATTTATAAATTAAAATATATATGTATCTTAACTTCCAAAATCATTTTTATACCATTTTGATGTGATTTTAGGGCCCAAATCATTTTTACACAAAGCCGAGCTAATTTTCATATATTATGAAACTACATCTATATAAATTCATATAAATATATAAAAATACATGAAAATTATATTTAGGTACAACCATTTGATATTTCATCTTAAATTTATTCATATAAATTTCTAACTATTATACCATAAAGTTTTCATTTATATATCTCACTTGGAAAACCCATTTTGTAAATTTCTTATTTATTAAATTCTAAACATATTTCAAATTGGAAACAAAACCAAATAAAATTCCCAAATTTCATCTTAAATTTAATTAAGATAATTTTAAATCTTATTTTAGATTCAATTCCAGGTAATCTTAACTGGGGTTGTTACAACATCACAAGACATGAAAATATTTAAGTCCAAAAATATAGAATAAATCACAATCATCAAAACCCATCCTAAGACACAAATTTTTCAACTGCAACATGGAATAAATAAATAAAATAAAAACCAAGACATTCCAAAACAAAGAATAATATCTCAAAATCCAAGAAAACCAAATCCATAATGTTCTCAATGATCATACTCATACCGTGAGAAATAAAAGGTGGTATCACTCATACTGATCAAATACCAACGATCGTCCATACCGTGAAAACAAAATCTTAAAATTCATGAAAACCAGACCAAAGAAGATATAACTCATTTCGATCACAAGGATTATACAAAAATCCAAAAGTACACTTCTTAAAGATCAATTGGCCCGTCGAACACCAATATAGAGTAAACTCTAAAGTGCCAAATACTATCACCTTTAGTGATCACGAGAACTTTACCAAAACAATCCATACCACCTGGTGAATTCAAATATATACTAGAAGCAAGCAAATCTCACTCATTACGGATGCCATTGGAAAACTTGAACTATATTCCCTTAAGGATCTATCGATCCCGCTAACACTAAAAGAGAATACAACCATAAAGTATTAATGCTTTTCCAAAGGCAATCACAAGAATTTAACCAAACCATCCCATACTACCGGTGAAATTCAAGTATTCGCTAGTGGTTTAGTAAATTCCACTTAAACATTTTATTCAATGAGTTATACCATATTCAACGAAGAATTACTTGAAAGTATTTAAACCAATCAATAACACTAAATTGATTATTTATACTCCTCATACAATAGAGATAAGGTTCTCAAAAATATTTTTATCTCCAAATCCCAAAAGTCACACGAGAATACCAAATTGTCATGAAGTCCAACAATAGTTTATAGTTTGAAAGCAATTAAATATAATTTTATCATATATAAAATGATTTCTAAACTACTTATATTTATAACTTACTTCTAACTTCACATTTCAAAACCCATAAACTCATTTATTATTCAACTATATATATATATATATATATATATATATCCTTAGATTAAATAAACCATCATTCCGAATTTAATATCAAGAATGCTTATATATATAATTATTCCAAAGTCGTACTTAAAAGATCCATAGTTGACGATCATATTCCAACGACTATATATAATAGTAATCATTTATTTATGAAACCATAATTACTCATATTTCAAGCCTAAATTGGTATTTAAACATTTGTGTTAAAACTAACTTAGTTTTATAGTTCCAAACCATATTTCAAAAGTCGATAACTCTTTCTACTACTGATATCTATTTATATATAATTTTTACTCATAATAATCATTTATAGGAGAAAATTAGATTAGCGTAGAAATTTAGTTTGAAATCTATATATCTAAAAAATTATCTATTTTCAAATTCCTTTATTCCAAACCATATGCATATTAATTAGATATACATATGTTTACAAAACCCCAAAACTTTGAATCAAATTAAATCACCAAATCAGTGAAACAAACACAAGAAATCAGAAAACCAATCACTCGAAAATCATCAAAACAATGCTAGGTAGAAGCAAATTCTAACACACAATCACTTAAGCAACCATTAACATGTCTAATTTCACAACATAGCATATAATTCATATGCATATGCTTAAAATTTCAAAGATAGATTTTGTGAGTAATTAACTTACCTTTACTCTTTAATTTACCAACTAAGATTATCACTTCAATCCAAGATTTCAAATCAGAAAACCCTAGAACTCATCTCAACCAAAAACAAAGAAAACACAATTAAAACCCATAAAAAATGAAATAAATTAGTCTAGATGAATAAATAGTGTTTCGAAATCATTACCTTAATTTTTGTATTTTATAGGAACTTATTTCTAATTTAAATTAGTAATTTTGCTCCTAGGGTTAAAAGAGAAACTTGATTTCCTTTGCTTTCTATTTTACTGAACTTAAAATTGTACGTATTGGTAATAAGATTGAGAAGTAAACTTATCTTTGTTTTCTCTTTTAAATAGGTTTGGATTAGAACTTAAACCCAATACGAAGAGAAAAGAATAAATTCCATTTCTTTTAAAATTTATTAATTAGTAAAATTCATAAACTAAATACTTAAGCGTTTAAACCAAAGCCCAACATTCACATAAAAGTATTTCTTAAGTATTTAACAAAATAAGCACTATTTGAAAGAAATTAATAAATTTTGAATTTCTATTTACTTCAAAAATAAAGATTCAAACCACTTAAATATTCTTATCAAATTCTAATTCCAGTTGACTTTTAAATAAAATTCTAAAGTTCTCATTTCTCCAATATTATAATAATTTATAATTCACCGTAATGAAATAAAATCTTAATAAGTTTTCAAGTGATTTTCAATATATTTAAAATAATTAATATTTCTCAATTCCATAATTATCTAGAATTAACCATTTTAAAACCAATTATCTTATATTAAAGACTACAAATTCCAAATGAATGATTCAAATTCTTAAATTTAAATCATTATTTATTTTATTTAATTATTCAATATTTAGGGTTGTTACAATGCTGGCGACCAGGCGGGATACGCTCAGTCGATGATAGGCAAGGATAGTCGTAGAAAATGGAAGATGTGTATTATCAGGCTTTCTCCATCCAAGACCATGATCGAGGAAGCACCATCAGATCGGAGGCAATCGGATAATTTACTTTGCATGTTTAACTCAAAGTAATGCCTGGATTCATGGTAGAAAACTCCATGAAGTGGACTTAGTTCACAATGGAAATTTATGAATGAGGGGTAAGTATTATGGATAATCTTCCCCGGTGATAGGGGACAATGCAGAAATTAGACTATTTGCAATGAAAGTCGACCAAAGGAACACTAGGAAGGAATAACCACATAAGGATCGCTAAGATTATTGACCATAGCTCGATGGTAGGTAACGTCAAGAAGGATGACCAAAATTAGACAATTCATGTGCTAGTTTTTTGAGATCAAAATAGGGACTCTATTGGACTCCCGTGACAATGTTAGAGACTAACTGGGACATGCTTAGTCTAGAGTAAGCAGGGATAATCGTGGGTAGTCAAAAGCAGGTACGTTAGACTTTCCTGATCCAGGATCAGGATTGCCGAAACACACTTGGACATGAGGCAATCAGGAAATTTACCCTTGAACATTTAGCTACTACTAGTGCCTAGAGTCCGGCATTTTGAAAATGGGCTCCGTCAATAGGATTTAGTTCACGGCAAGATCATACAAAGAGAGGATGAACATCCCAAATGCTGCTCCAATAAAGTCAGAAGTGGCACGGAATTGCGATTCATCACGACTAACAGTTGGTCACAGGTGACATGACTTATTTAAAGCAAAGAAAACTTAAGTAATCGACGAATCATCCTAAGAAAGGAAGCCTGACATTGTATGTTTTATTTTGAAATCAAAACCCATGTGACCAATGCCCAGAGTCCAAATAATGCTGATGTATCTCGACCAATTGGATTTCGAGCATCGATCGAGGCAAGCAAGAAGTGTCAATCTATGCAATATGAGTCATGTTTCCCTTATGTGATGCGCAGACCATCCTGTGTAAATAGCTCACTAGTGCTAGAAAAACAAGTTTTGTCGAACAACGATATTATATATCGAAGCTTACTCATTATCCATAAACAATCGATAGCGGAACTGTTGTCCATAGAGATACAGAAGATGTTCTTTCTAGGAACATGGCAAATGAAGCAAAAGAAAAAGCATAGCGATGATGACCATTCCTGAAGCGAAGATCATATTGGAAAGCAAGCCCCAACACAAGAACAGCCCTTCATTGATAGTAGTTAGCCAAAGATAGGCAGTCAGATAGTAGTTAGCAAGATGAGTACAAGCTAAAACAAGATTGAGATCCATCATAGGTCAGGCATAACTCAAACTTGGACTTACCTCTAGTAAGAAATAATCGACCGAACCACCACCATCATCACCATCGCCATAGCAATAGCCACTCTTTTGACCTTAGACGATTTTCACTCAATGGTTAGTAGAAATCAGGGGCTGAGATTCCTTGACGATGACTTGAAGGATTCGGGATTGGAAGATCCCAAAGGCAAAGCACTCATTGGCAACAAAGAAGCAAAAATGAAAACAATACATAACAAGAAGAGAACATGATTGTTTAAGGCATGGAACGATATCTAGAGCATAGTCTTATTCTTAACACAAAGAATGAAGAATGGAATTCTAACTATTCAAAATGGTTGAAGGAATATCTATCGAAAAAAAGCAATGCTTTGAAGCAATCTTCGAACGACTATCCAAAATTAAGGGATAACAAATTAGAACTTGTTTTGATCTAGAGCATGCTTTGCTTTCAATGAAAGCATACTATGGAGGGCAAATGTTAACCGATTTTTTAACCAATTCGATTTCAACTGGAAGTTATAACGTCAAAACGAAGATAAAATGATTCAAGGACTTTGGAAACATCATAAAAAGGCAAGAAAAACGAAATATCAAAAAATGAGCAAAAAAAATTTAAATTGAGTTTTTCAATTTAGCTTTTGGGGTTGGATTCAAGTCGTACCTAAGCTGAACCTAAGAAAAATGAAGGAAACCTTGAGTTGAGAAATAGCAAGGCGAAACAAATTGACTTGGAGTCGGGCCCGAGTCAAACTTGAGACAAACCCGAGTCAGACCCGAGTCAACTCGATAAAGTGATATAAGTCACAATACGATACCGAGTTATGATTTTTCTTAGGTCCAACTCACAAAACTCTCAGGTCGGACTCCAGGAAATTGTTACAATGCATAACTCATTCTGGACTTAAAAAACTTAGATCATACTCCAAGCAATATAACTTAGTAACGAGTTGTGAATTTAGTTGGGTTGGACTTACAAAACTCTCAGGTCGGACTCCAAGCAATCATTACTGAGAAAAACTCGGGTTTGACTCACAGAACTCTCAGGTTAGACTTCCGGTTATGTCAGGTCAACCCCAATCCAAAGCTCATGATTTTCACCGACAAAGTTTACACCGTCGTGATTCACTCTAACATGATTAGAACTATCTAGAATGATGCTGTGAAGTAACTCATCAAGTTACAATGGCAATAGAGCTAAGTAAATAACATAGCACCGACTTATATAGGTTGGTATCGACTATATATTTGTGAGATTTCACCTCCTATACCCCCATACAACTCCTATACTACTCCAATAACTCGTGATCAAGTAGTTTTCCTAAAGTTTGGACAACCAACCCAAGGTTGATAAGGAGAAAACCAAGAATGTAAGAAAACTCTAGTGATAATGGAAAGATCACTAGAATCAACTCAAAATCGATAAAAAGTGCATGGAACAAATTAACTTGAAATTACGAAAGTAGAGCAAAAGAGATGGACTAATTTCCACTTAAGGAAATTATAGGGCATGGAGTCACATGACTTGGCATTATTTTGACTCAATGGGCCCCGCGATCCCATAAGTGACATTTGGCTAACTCTCGCACTTTAACCAATGAGATAATTACCTGATGAAAGTAATCAAAGGTAAATTACTTAAGGGAAGTAATTAAGGATTAATTACTTAGTATAATTAATTAATTGATTGATGATTAAAGAAATTAATTAAGGGTTAGTTAATTAATGAGTGTGATTAATTAAAGAATAATTTATCAATTTAAGTGATTATAAGATAATTAATTTGAGAAATTAATTAAGGATAATTAATCAAGGGTGATTAATTAAGATGGACAATTAAAGGATGATTTATTAATTTGATTGAAATTAATTAATGATTTAGTAAGCAGGATTTTAAGGTGATTTTAGTAATTAATTTAATTTATTTAAATTAATTAGAAATGATGTGACTAATTAATCTTGCTTATGGATGTTTGGATTATAGGATATCTAGAATTAGTTGATTTCTCCGCTATAAAATGTTTTGTCACATGATGTGTGGGTTATTCAGTGATAATGTGGTTATCTATCAATGATGAATTACGGTGTAAAAGTGACATCTTGTATTTAATATTTGAAATGTATTTTCACTTGAATAACTTGGGTTAAGATGGTATTGAATTCGTAGAGACTGGGGTCGGGTATCTGTAAATACCCGAACCCACTTCGATTTGTAACCTACAATGATACTATATTGATTGGTATGTGAAATCAATAGGCTGAAATGGTATAATTTAAATGACTGGACCATCTAAAACTAAGTATGGGTACTTAGAGATTGATTGTGTCGACTATAGCAAGTAGTGAACTTGTCGTGATGAACGAGTTACCTCGGGTTTAAATATGTTTTATGCATTAATATTTCTTGTTAGATGGATTTACTCACGCTGATTTCCAGCCGGACCCGAATGTTACTTTAATGTAATGCTCGGGTCAGATCGAGTATTACAGCTTTTCAAGTAAGGACGTTCTGGAGCTCAAGAGGCGAGCTGGATGGCAGAAACATATGGAGCGTGTCCGCTAAGATATATTGTAATTTGTCTAGGACAGGTTGATTGAAATTGTCCAGTGTTTGTATATGTTGTAATTGTGATGTATTAAAGTGTAATTTGACAAGTACAGTTTTCCTTTGTTAACTGTTATTATTTGTTATTATATTTTATCCGCTGCGAATGTGAGATTTTGATTTGGTGTTTCTGTTCTTCTTCTTCTATCTCTTTTCTTCTTTTCTCTAACTATTTGGAATTTTCGAGATAAAAAATTCCGGGTCATTACAAGTGTATAACGTGCGTGCAATAACTTAAGAGATGTTATGGGATTTTCCATCTCTTAAGGATCCTTCAAAATATTTATATGTATTAGAAGACACTACATATATAATGTCTAATCAAAAAATTGAATATTTTTCTTAGCGTTAAGGCTTTGTATCGATCCCCCTTAATGCGTTTTTAAGCACTGTCGTATAGTTTGCATTTGACAGCACCAGCAGCACGTCTGTAGTCAGGGATGTGCCGTGATACGACAACATTAAACCAAAATCGTATGAGTCTCGTATAGGGATAAAAGTACGACAAGGCACGTGAGGTAATGCCCAAGGTAGGTAACTACCGATTTACCCTTCCTGGCCGGTGGTAACGAATCATAGCCATGATCGCCCACCGCGTCCAACGCTCCCAAAATTCGAGGGTGCACACCAATCAATCATAATTTAAATGATGGTAATACAAAGAAGTGTGCTCGCTCAGAGTAACTTGCCCACTCGACCAGTACGGCTTCTGTTTTAGTCATTTCAAATTGGCACAAGTGCCGGGCTAATCCAACATCGTTCTATTTCTTTAAATCTAGCAAACGTATGCCAAATCCAACCACTTCATTCTGGATCATCACACCACGTACATAGTTATTAAAGTGGTACGTATCGACAGAGAGTATGCCCATATCCGACCTCGGTCTCTTTGACAACCAAACGTCGTTTTACACACCAGTTGGTGCTTTTACATTTCGAAAACAATTCATACTTGATATCAAAATATCATATTCGATTCAAAATCAAATCCATTTCGAAATCATCATATTTACTCAAAATATACCATTTCATTTCAAAATCATTTTCGCCTTAATATCACGATTTCGCTTCCAAAATTGTTTCGAATTTCAATTTAGGTTATAACTTCATTTTAACCTAATTCGTATTTAAGTCCAAGATTTAAAAATAAACATTCCACTCTTGACCAGTTTGAATATTTTGAAAAATAGTTTAAATATTTTTAAAATAGTTTAAATAATTAAAATAGTTAAAAATATTTTAGATGGTTGAAATAATTAAAAATATTTTAGATGGCCGAAATAGTTAAAAATAGTTTAATATACAATAGTTTAAGTGTTAAAATGGTTTCTATGGCAAAATAGTTTGGAAAATCCAAAATAATTTGAATATTTTGAAAGATGGATTTAAATAGCTTATATCAAAATATTTTATTTGAAGATAGTTTCAAATCAATCTGATTCAATTTCCACATTTCCAAATCAAATCATTATTAAATTTCCATTTCGATTTTAATCAATTACGAGCTCGATTTTCAAATCATCGATTCATAACACTTAAATCAAATTTACTTTCAATACCAAATTTTAAATCCAAATCCTCAAATATAATTCAATTCCAAGCTCAATTTTGAAATAGTTTGATTTCCATAAACTAGATTTTTCATTTTCTTAAAATCAAATCACTTAAATAAACTTCAAATCTAAAATTTAAAAATAATTTAATTTAACCATTCCGATGTCCATATATAATTTTCTATCCTATGGCCAAAAGATCAATTATTTTAATTTAATTTCAAGAACGTATATATATCATTTCAACCCAAATCACAGTATCAAAGGTTTATATCATTTCAACCTATTTCTTAATACATTCGAAATAATTCAATTTATAGTTTTATACACTGTAAATAATATACAGAGTGATAACAAGATATATCAAAATAAATAAACATCCAAACCATCCAAAACATCAATCAATAGCATCCATCACAATCAACATCTAAATCAGCCAATAATTCACAACAATTATATAGTTATCAATATCATTAATATCAGGTATTTTACTGGCAATTAAATTCCAATTTCAAATTTTACCATCAATTTTAATTTTTAACAGTTAGTTCGAATGATAATTAAATTTGCCAAAAAACGATAAACCAATTTATATCACTTCATAATTTCGAATTCAACTAGCATAAAAGATATTTTAGTACATTGTGAGCGTTATAAAACACTCACCTTTATTTTCTGTTGTCGCCGAGGCGTTCCGTTTTGGAACTAAAACCGAACAACGTTCAATTTTAGCCCAATTTCCACTGTCTCCAAATCCATCAAAACCAGTTTCATTTCGAAGCACTCGTCATCTTGATCGCAACGTAAAAGTCTTGTCCCAATCGGACCTTGTATGAGAGTTATTAAATTTTTAGTTCATCAATAAAAGTATAATTAAATTATACACTATTGTAATATTATTTTTAAAGCCCACACCCAAAAGCTTCAAACCCGGCCTGCAACACACCTTTCTTCGCCGGTGCCATTGCCTGCACACGAGCAAAGCTCCATGGCCATGCACGCGTATCACCAACACTTAATTCCGATCAACGAAAACAAACTCTAACGCCACCAATGAATTTCTCGCCTTAATCTCCATCCGCTCAAATCCCAAAACTTAAGCTCGGCCTCCTCATACGAATCGTGACCTAATGGTCTCGGCCCCCTACGAACGCCATGTCACACCTTACCCCAAAGCACTGCACCTTACAAAAATTGCAGTCGAGATTCCAAACTCCATGACAAACTCAAATCAAGGCTCCCCGAAACGAATCGAGCACTAAACTAGACAAAAATCAAACCCTAGATCTCAGGCCTCTACTGTAGACAATTTCGAGCAACGAAAACCATGGCCGCACCCTATAAACAATATACCAGATCGAAGCTTGAACCAAAACTAGATTTTTAAAGGTTGTTTAAGATTTTTTCATTGAGTAAATTATGAGATGCAGATTTTTGAAGTTTTGATTTCTCTTTTTTTTCTTCTCTGTACAGCTACGTGCATAAATAAAGGGAGGACAAGGTGGATAATCGTAGGGTAGCATGGATGGAAAAAGTAGGTCGGTTGATAATGAATGAAACTAGGCTAGTCAAAGTCATATATATATATATATATATATATATATATATAATTTTAAATTCAAAATATCCCGCTTATGGAACTTAAAATCTCAAACCCCTATCGAGGCATGCCGTGAAGCCTTCATAATGTTGTACTCCTATTCCGAAGCAATTGGAATAGGTCTCAAGTCCTAATTCGATCGTATGGAGAAGATAGCTTTTTGGACCAATTATTATACCGAATTCTCGATATTAAATTCAACGTGTTTATATCTCATACGATCAAATGATAAATTCAAATGCTATGAAATTTTAAATCTGATAACAATATAGTATTACAGATCCAATGGAACTAGTTTCATCGAAATCCGAGACTGTACCCTGGAAGGCTATTTTTACTCGTCAATTAAAAATGAAATTTCTAATTTCTATTATCACTTTTTAAATTCAATTTTAAAGTTAAAAATCTTCATTGTTGTTTAAATAAAATAAATCAACTTCCGATATCATTTTCAATCATATTAAATTCAGGATTCAGTTATTTATATAATTTTCAAGATTAAATTTTAAAAAATTTAATTGTCCAATATTCAATAATTTTTAATATTAGATTTCAAATGAATTACAGTTATCAACCAATTACTTTATTTACATCTAATGAATTCAACGTTTATTATTCAATTCAACTATTGATTGTAATTACATTAAATACATAGCATTTCCTTTTAATACTCGTTATTACCTAAATCTTCGAAATTTGTTTATTTTAAAATCTTGTTCAAGTTCATATTCGATAACTACATTAATAAATCATTAAAAAAATATTTTTAATCATTTTTGTTCATTATTACACTAAATTTAATAATTTAAAATAGTTAAAAATATGGATCATTGCACATTGCATGCATCCTTATTTTCCTAAAATTATTATTGTCTCTCTCGCCTAACGTAAGCAACATACATTTAGTAATGAATTGCTCCATTAATTCGGTTAATATTCTTACCTTTGTGTTTGTATATACATTTCATTTAACAAAACCTTTTACTTTCATGTATCTTTACATCCCAAACATATAACATTAGAAATATTCTATTCCTTTAAAGTATTTGTTATATTCTCTTTTTAACGCATGTAACGTATATTAATTACAACAATAAATTTAATAAAAGGATAATTAAGCTCTCTCTTTGCAGTATATATCTTCTTCTTATTCATTATTGTTCCTTGACAAAATTGTACTTTTTGTAAATATATTTGTATGTTCTTTCTTTCTTTTTTCTTTAGTATATTCAACCTATTAAGTACAACAATAATTAATGCTTTCCCTTTGAAGCATTTTGACATTTTTGTGCATAAATACTTTTCCCTTCTTTTCTTTTAATGCATTAGTTTACTCTCTCTGTTTTCTTCCTTAGCATAAATCATAAATATTCAACTTACTTTTTTAGCAAATAAGTTTTTCTTCATTCTTGCGTTGATTCTTAAATATAAATTCAAAATAGACGCACTATTTTAGGCTAGAACTTATATATTCAAATTATTTCTTAACAAATAAGCATCGTCATTATACGGTATCTATTTCTAACAACTTATATATGAATTAGGATTAGAAAACTCTACTTGACACAATGGAAAAGTCAAATTCTCCAAATTTATTTCTTTATATTAATTTATTATTTCATCCTTTTATTTAAAATTACATTTTCACCCTTATTAATATTTTAATTTATTATTAAAAATTCCAAAGTGTTACACAATACATGATAGCTCGGAAAGCCAATGACCCATAATGGCTATGGGATAGCTGGCTTATGACGATTAACAATAGCTCATAAAAGCATGAGATGTTATATTTTCTAAGTAAAAGGAAGAATACTTATGGACTTTGGAAGACAATTTCCAAATGTTATTGAAATGATCCATAAGGATGAAGTAAAGAATGTAAGTTAAAATTGTATTACCTTATTTTGAAAAGGAAGAAAGCTTAGAGAAGTTAATAAATGATAAGGAATCATTTAAATTAAAGATAAATGGTTTCACAAAAATGTGTAGGGTAAATAACCAATGAATGAAAGAAAATGGGTTCAACTATGATTTTAAAGATATACCGACTCATAGAGTTACTTGATGGTAGGATGCCTTGACTATTAGTCTAAATTCCAATTGTATGTCGCAGGGTGGAACGTTATATTTCAATCATAAAAGATATATAAACTCTAAAGGTGAGTTAAGGTAGAGCGCTATGGTAGGGTGCCAAAACATCTAGGCGGTGTTATAAATGAAATAAATACATCGGCAATGTGAAAGATAGTGGTTCAGAGGCTAAGAGGGACTATTGAAGCTTACTAAGGATGCTTACTAGAATGTATCCAGGGTGCTTACATTTAACCTCTTAGGAGGGTTAGGCTGGCTTCCATTGGTGGAATGAGTGATCATTTCATCAGGTGATATTGTTTAAGAAAAGAAAGATTTGTGTAGACATGCCTAGGGAGGTAATCACTAAATAAGTTATTGACAACTTAATGACGAAAGCCTAAACAAGAGAATAGGTGATGTTTGATGAATGATTTTACGATATGACTTATAACGGATTGATAACTACATAGTATACTTGGTTAGAATTGATATATGACATGGTTCATAACTGGATGATAAGTGTAGGGTACATTTGTTAATTGAATATATGCACATGGTTGCATTTTATGTAAAATTGTTTACAGCTATGATGTATCTTAATGGTGATAAAGTAAGGGGAAAACCCATTACAATTTAGTGGCGTGGTCTCACTATGGCTGAGTATGGTAAAGATTTTACTCACATCAAGCTTTATGTTTAACCTATGATTTTATCATTTTCAATAAATTTACGGGCTTCGAATAGGCTGACTTTATGGATTAGATAGGTATCTTTTGGAAGGACGAACAAAAATTTCGAAAATAAAGCGATATGCTTATCTAGGGAATAAAAATGTTTTAAAATCTCCACTGTGTAAAACTAGGAATTGTAAACTTGTTATGTGTTGTGTTGGCATCTTCATATGTCGAACACAATGCTACTCTTATTTGCTAATATATTTACCCCTACGTGGGAACGAATTGTGTCAAAAATGATGTAATGAATTATGTAATTCAAATCAATGTAACGAAAAAGTTATTTCATTTAGTTAAGTTGTGCAAAATATTATTGCACTCAGTTTGTCATTGGAAAATGATTCTAGTGATGACTACAACATCATTGGCATCAATTTTCGAGTTTGGGAGTGTAGGATGTTACAACGTGATATCAGACTTAGATTAGTGGAGACACCTATGTAAAAAAGAGCTAAGTGGAAATTTATTAGAAAAATATTGAAATGAACACCTTGGGAGGGTACATGCTATATATAGCGTACTTGTGTTTTGATATAGATATATATAAGAATATATCTAGCCCTCTATGGTTGATCTCACTCTCCATACTTATGTTTCTTACAAAACCTTCTTTATGTAGAAAGCAATAATGGATTTATGTAAAAGACGTTTGACCATAGGAAGCATAAGAGTGAATCCTAGCAGATAAGATGACAGTATTCAAACTTGTGGCCGAGGAGGGGAGGCAAACCCACAAGTTTGTATTGAAGCCGCTACTCAAGTGCCTGCTCCAGTTGAACAGTGGTGGATTTGAAAGTCTGTTCTGCCAATTTATGATGGAAATGATGAGGAAATAACTACTAGAGTTATTGAGACTAGATTGGAGGTTGTAAGAGGAGTAGACTTTTCTAAGATGTACAAAGATTTTAAGAGCTATGGAGGAAAGAGTTCATAGGGATGGTGTCTTCCTTGGATATGTTAAATTGGTTGAAAGTATGTGTGCGTATTTTTGGAAACATAGCATGTGATCATGTTGAGAAGAGGAGGTTAGCTTCTCGTCGGTCCAGGAGGATGCATTGGACTTCTAAGAGGCTGTAATTGCTAAAGTCTCAAAGGAGGAGATCACCTGAGAGTAGTTTAAGGAACGAATCGAGGCATAATTTATCCTCGAATCTTAGAAGAGTGCTTTGTGTGGTGAGTTCCTTGAACTGAAGCAGGAAGAGATGACTTTGGCAGAGTACATTCAGCGCTTTAATGCTTTGTTGAAGTATGGAAGGAAGCATATCAATTACTCCACTGAATAAGAATAAGAAGTTCATAGAAGGTCTGAGGAAGTGGCTGAATCATAAGGTGATGGCTCATCAATTAGATCCATTTGATATGGTAGTGGAGTTAGTGAGATGGTATGATCTCTTGTTTTAGAAGAAGAAAGCGGATGTTACACCCAAGGGTGGGCTGAAGAAAAGTTTTAGTTTATATCATAAGGGTGGAGAGAATCAGAAGGGACGAAAGACTTCTAGGGGAGGGACGAAAGACTTCTAGGGGAGGGACTCAAAAGACAAATATAGCTTCTCACTTGTTTTAACTCCGGCCAAAAGGGATGCTACTCCATAATTGTACCCAACAGAAGAATAAGGACATGGCCAAGTTCTTTATCTGTAATAGACTAGGCCATAAGAAGAGGGATTTCCCGGAAGCTAAGCAGACAAAGCTTTATGCTTTAGAAGGACCTTCATTTGGACCAACTGTTGAGCAGAAAGGAAAGGGTGTGCTTTGTAGTACAATTTAGATTTCCACTATACTAGTTAGAGTTCTATTTGATACTGGTGCTACTCATTCTTTTCATTACAAGAGATTTTGATAATTGGATAAAATTAGATGCTGCCTATTTTATTACGTCCTTATATGTAGTTAATCTGATCGATGGGTATGCTACTCTCAGGTTAAGGCGCACTAACGATGAGTTTGAATTGTGTGAACGCTTATTTGTTTTATGACCAATACGTTTTTGACATTGTAGGGTATGAGGTCATTTTGTGTATGAACTAGTTAGCGAGTAATGATGCTAGGATTTATTATGTGAATAGGATTATCATCATATGAAATTCGAAAGGTGGAGAAAGAATCATGATAGCATTTGATGCGATGAAGGAGAAGTTGGACTTGATGCTATGTGCTATGAAAGATCTAGAAGTTGAGATTAGTAAAGTGCATGTAGTCTGAGAATCTATAGATGTTTTTGAACCCGTAATAGGATTACCGCCAAGAAGGTTAATCAAATTTAGGATATATTGGATGTCACGCCATAGCCTGTTAGTAGACTACTTGGAAGAATGCTGCCCAAGGGGATGGAGGAATTCAACGTGCAGCCAGTGAAACATAAGGATAAAAGTTTCACTAGCCAAGTAGTTCGCCATGGGGAGCATCCACGGTATTCGTAGAATGTTAAATGGATCTTTACCTATGTGCATTGACTATCGGAAGCTGAATGAGTTGACAGTGAAGAATTGTTATCCTTTGCCCAGGATAGACGACATATTCGATCAATTGAGTGGAACTCGGGTGTTCGTACCGATAGACTTGGCAATGGATTTCCACCAATTGAGAGTAGTGGAAGATAATGTTCCATTGACTGCATTTCGAACAAGGTACAACCCATATGAGTGGATAGTAATGCTATTTGAACTAACCAAGCCATTGCGTTATTCATTGATCTTATGAACCAATTCTTTTGCGATCGGCTGGATAAATTTGTGTTAGTCTTCATTGATGATATCTTATTGTAATCTAAGGATGAAGAGATCATGAAGTCCATCTAAGATTGGTTTTGGAGACATTATGACAACACATGTTGAGGGTGATGTTCTCGAAATGTCATTTTTTGAAACAGGAGGTGAAGTTTCTTAGATAAGTGGATTTGAAAAATGTTAGCTGTAGATCCATCAAAGATGGAAACTATTAATGGTTGGAAGAGACCAGAGACAATAATGGGGATGAGAAGTTTTTTGTGATTGGTTGGCTAAGGATTTTTCGAGTATAGCAGCCCCCTTGACAAAGTTAACTAGGAAGAACGAGAAGTTCGTATGGGCTGATAAGCGTAAGGGATAGTTAAAGAAATTATTGATGAATGCTTCTATGTTGATTGTGTATGAAGAGAACCAGGATATACTAGTGTATGTCGATGCTTGTGGAATAGGTTTGTGGGCAGTGCTGATGCAAAGAGCGCGAGTGATAACTTGTTTATCAAGGTAGTTGTTGAAAGAGTGGGCTATGCGGTAGGATCGTGTAATATGGAATAATGAAATAGTCTAGGTATATGAAGTAGGTAAATGCAAGGAGACACCAGACTTTTATACTGGTTCGGACCTCTCGTCCTACGTCCAGTCCCTAAGCTCCTCTTAGGAATTCCACTAACTAACACCCTCACTTCACCCGGAGGAATAGGTTTACAACTTGCTCGAACAACCGAACGGGATTTCTTGCCTCAACTACCGAAGAGGACTTCAACTCAATTACTAAAATACAATATTCGACTTGTTGTGTTCTTGTCAACACTAATGAGTCTAATGTAGTACAATATTCCTATAATCTTATCCTCGAGAGTATGCAATGTGTTTGTGAAGATTTAGGAATTATGAATTTTCTATGAATCAAATATATTAAATATAAATAGTGATTCAAGCAAAGAGAGTAGTGATTGCTTTGATAATGTTTAGAAAATATGATCAAGAAATAGATAGATTAGAGTAAGAGAATTCGATGATTTGAATGATGTTTGAATCATATATTTATAGTTGTAAAAAGGATGCAAGTATTGCCAAGGGTTGTAGATAAGAGAAGCTTCCATTTCTATTGAGGAATGGTCGCAACTCTTGGGAAGAAGAAGGTGTCCTTTCATGCAAAATTCGCAGGTTCAAGTTCAGTCGACTGTACAGGAATTTCAGTCGACTGAAATTATAGTAAGAATCTTTCTGAAAAATTTTCAGTCGAATGTGCAGAAAATTTAGTCGACTGAAACTGTGCATATTTGTACATGTTTGCCAGTTCAGTCGACTGGTAAATTCAGTTCAGTCGACTGACATATGAATTTATGCATTATGAAGAATTGAAGTATGCTCAGTGAAAAATTGACGTATAATGAATGTGTTCTTGTGTTTGTGCAACTCTTGATGATAAATTTTAACAAATAAACCTATATATATATAAAAATCATACTCAAGTTTATATTTCATTGATCTTCCTCTATCGTGCATATATCTCTTCCTTTATACATTGTCATTGATCAAAAATCTTCGTGTATCAACATTCTCCCCCTTTTTGATTGATGACAATACTTGATTTTCTAAAGATATTTAAACTTTCTCCCCCTGAATGTGTACACCTATCTTTCCTACAAAAACAAAGTTAGTACCATAGATTTTCTCCCCCTTTGTCATCGACAAAAAGGAAGTAATAACCGTAGTTGCATGGAATTAAAACAATCACTTTAAACCAAGAAGAATGAATCTTAGAATTGCAAAAAAAATGCATAAAATATAATAGTTCAAATGTCATAGTTGAAAGAAACATAATAGAACAATAACTCAAATAAATTACCGATCCTTATCCAAATCGTAAGAACCTTCTCTGTCTCCTGGTTCTCTAATGACTGGTCCTCTTGTTGATGGTCGATAAGGTCTTCCTCCTTGTCCACCACTAGCTCCGCTTGTGCTGCTACTGGTATGGTCCTCGGTGACGTCCATGTAAATGTTGGTGCAGGACGCTTGCCACGAGATGTTGAAGCGGTAGTAGTGCTTGAGCACGAGATAGCGTCCCAAAGCTTATTAAAAAATCCTTTGATTTTGTCAAGCTTCTTATCCACCTTTTTAAGACGATTATCAAGAATTTGTTGATTTCTTGATAATATTCCTAAGGATTGGTTGGTAGAGTAGGTCGGGTCAACAAGACGAATTTCATCTTCTTTTTCGAAATGTTCTTCGTGTTGAGGTGGCGGAGGTTGTTGTTGTTGCTCTCGATGCCTAGCTTCCCATTCGGCAAGTGATAGAAATCGAGGAGGTCGAGTAGGGAGTTGCATAAGGCTTATGGTCCGATGGTTTATTTGATGGACCATTGTGTTTTCTGAATCCGGTAATGGTGTATCAACATTGAGGAGAAGTCGCATGATATATTCTCCAAAGTAAATTGTGCGCATTTTACCATTATGAAACGAGAGAAACTCATCAAGGATTAGTTGTACCCAATTAACTTTAATATTGCCAAAGATGGCATATAAAGCTCGACAGTTAATTGGGTAAACGATTTCATATGAGCCCGTGCGAGGAGTGATCGTTCTCATTAGAGTTTTATGTAGAATTCTTGCTCGAGGACGAAGAGAAGTAGATTTGGATTCTTGGAAATTTATATTATCATCCATAAATTGGTGATTTATGTTATCACGAATTTGTGGATTGAACTCTATTTCTTCTAGTTTCCTTCCGATATTAGTTGACCCTAAAATGTGAGCTATTCGATCCAAAGAAAACCAAACCTTCTTTCCGCAGACCATGCTCCAAACACTGTTGTTTGGATTCCTTGGAGTTTGGTGTCCAAGATTGAGATTTGCGTAGAACAATTTGACCATAATATGATTTATGGCAACGTCATTCCATTTCAAATCAAGAAGAGGAGTTAAGCCTACTCGATCAGTGAGCTCTTGGAAATTGTAGGTGTGAAGACTTTGGAAATCTACAAAGGAATGCTCGAATATTCTTGAGTTCTTCATCTTGTTCCATCGGGTTATCGCGACTTCATCATATAGCCATTGACCAATTTGAGCATCAATGGGCTCGGAGGATGAAGAGGATGAAGCTCTAGATCGTTTTGGTGCCATTTGCTTTTGATTTGAGGGAGATTGGAAGTATTTGAGATCTAGGGTTTTGGGGAAATTTGGGGAAGAAGATGTAAAAAGTGATTTTGGAAGTGAAAAACTGATGTAAATAAAGGGAATTTTACCTGGAAAAGGCCGTTCAGTCGACTGAAAATGTCTGTTCAGTCGACTGAATTGTAGACCGAAACTTTGTAGGTTTGAATTCAGTCGACTGAACAGAGATTTTAGTCGACTGAATATTTTCCCGAGAGTTTCTGTTAAGTTTCAGTTGACTGTGCAGAAATATTTAGTCGACTGAAAATATGAAAAAAAATGTTTTCTGTTTACATTCAGTCGACTGGGCTTATAAGTTCAGTCGACTGAATCATGTACTTTTGTTGTTTCAGGTTCTTTTTGAGTTTAAACAATTTATTTTAAGAAAAATAGTTACAAATAATATATTTCAAAATTGAATTATTTCTTTTGAGAAGGACTTGGATTCTTCTTTCCTTCATTCTTCATGTAATTTCTATCCCATGAATTTGGACTATATTGTGGTGTCTTAGGAGACATCCATGGATTGACGGGATCGTTTGGTGTACGATAAGATGAAGATGGATCAAATGAACTGACGGGTCGAGGTAGGGGCTCAGCCACTTCGTTCTTCTTTGATCCACAGAAACGTAAGCCAATTTGCTCTAGGAAGTTCAAACGTCTAGCTGTAATCTTTTGCTCGAAGTATAGTTCTCGTTGAAGGTCAATCTGTTGTTGTTGAAAGTGATGAATCTCATCAATCTTTCTTTTCGTGTCCGGAGAAATAAAAAGTCCGCGCTTAGCCTTCTTGGTTTCTGGAGTGTAACCAGTACGATAATTTTTCCAATTATACATCGGCTCATGTGGTGGTGTTGGTGTGGGAAGTTTTGGTGACGTTGGAGAGTTTTTGCTTGACGATGTGATGTTGATTGGAGAGTAGGAGTTGTTAGACGACATTTTGAGTTTGTTAAGTTTTTAATTGTAAAATTTAGATGTTTTAAAAACTAATTTTTTAAGAATTTATAATAGAATTTGACTAAACAATTAATGGTTATTGTTTAGCTAAGATTTGTAACCACATAAATATTCAATGATTAAGGAAAAATTTGTTAAAAATGTAAGGATGTTATTAATAAATCAGTTAAAAAATGTGAGGTTTATAATATAGCTGAAAATAAATCTTGATTTGTATTCAGTCGACTGAAAAAAAAATTAGTCGACTGGAATATGTATATATCTACTGTAAATTTAATTTATATCTTTAAAGGATATTATCCCTAATTCTCGTCGAAGTTTTAAGAAGGAATTTTCTAATAAGGGTTTAGTAAATATATCGGCAATTTGATTTTCGGTAGAAATATGTTCTAGATTAATTATACCTTTTTCGATATTGTCACGTAAAAAATGGTGATGAATATCTATATGTTTTGTACGAGAGTGATTAACTGGATTTTTAGATAAGTTTATTGTACTAGTGTTATCACAATATATTGTAGAATTTGTTAAATTTATATTAAAATCTTTGAGTGTTTGTTGCATGTATATAACTTGAGTACAAGCTAATGCGGCTGATATATATTCTGCTTCACAGGTGGAAAGTGAGACGCAATTTTGTTTCTTACTAAACCATGATACAAGTGATTTTCCAATAAAATGACATGTACCACTTGTACTTTTTCTATCTATTCGAGATCCACCAAAATCAGCATCACTGAATGATACTAATTCAAATGTACACTCTTTTGGATAAAAAAGTCCAAAGTCTTTAGTGTAGTTAAGATATCGTATAATTCGATTAACTGCTCTTAAATGTGATTCTTTAGGATTAGATTGAAAACGTGCACATAAGCATACACTCATCATTATGTCTGGTCTACTTGCGGTTAAGTAAAGTAAGGAGCCTATCATACTTCTATATAATTTTTGATCTACACTTTTGCCATTGTCATCTCGATCGAGATGAGTAGTAGTACTCATAGGAGTAGGTTTAGCTGAAGTGTTTTCCATTCCGAAACGTTTAATTAAGTTTGTACAATATTTCTCTTGGTTTATAAAAATTCCATTCGATAATTGTTTTATTTGAAGTCCAAGAAAGTATGATAATTCTCCCATATGAGACATCTCAAACTCTTTAGTCATTATATTTTAAAATTCTTTGCATAAATTTTCATTTGTTGATCCACATATAATATCATCTACATATATTTGAATTATTAAAATGTCTTTTGAAGTATCTTTAATAAAGAGTGTTTGATCGACTTTTCCAATTTTAAATCCCGAAATTAATAAATAACATTTAAGTCTTTCATACCAAGCACGAGGTGCTTGTTTAAGACCATATAGTGCTTTCTTTAATTTATAGACATGATCTGGATATTTTTCGTGTATAAATAAAGGAGGTTGTTCTACATATACATTTTCTTTAATAAAACCATTTAAAAATGCACTTTTCACATCCATCTGATAGAGTTTGAAATTCTGAAAACATGCAAAAGCTAAAAGTATACGAATTGCTTCAAGTCTTGCGACAGGAGCAAATGTTTCTTCAAAATCAATACCTTCTTCTTGATTATATCCTTGTGCTACTAGTCTAGCTTTATTTCTTGTTATATTACCTAATTCATCTACTTTATTTTTGTAAATCCATTTTGTTCCTATTACTGATTGATTATTTGGACGGGGAACTAATTTCCAAACGTCGTTACGTTCAAATTGATTTAATTCTTCTTGCATAGCAATAATCCAATAATCATCTGTTGATGCTTCTTTAGGATTTTTAGGTTCTGTTGATGAAATGAAAGCTACATGACCCATTTGATTTAGTTGATTTCTTGTTCTAACTTGAGAATTTATTTCTCCTATAATATTTTGAGTTGGATGATCTCGTAATATTCTAGGAGGGGATCTTAAATTATTATTTTCAAGATTTGTTTCTTCTATATTTATTAATTCTTCATCATCTTTTATACTTAAATTTCTATTAAAATTTTCATCAAAAGATATATGTAAAGTTTCTTCAATTATGTTTGTATGTTTATTAAATACTCGATATGCTTTACTTCGTTCTGAGTATCCTACGAAAACTCCTTCGTTAGCTTTTGGATCGAATTTTCCTAATTGATCTTTTGTATTTACAATGAAACATTTTGATCCAAATACTTTAAAATACGATATATTTGGCTTTTTGTTATTAAATAGTTCATAAGAAGTATTTTTAGTTAGTGATCTAATTGATATTCTATTTAATACGTAACATGCAGTAGCAACGGCTTCTGCCCAAAAATGTTTTGGTAAGGAACATCCATTTAATAATGTTCTTGCGCATTCTTGTAATGTTCTATTCTTTCTTTCTACAACTCCATTTTGTTGAGGAGTTCTAGGAAATGAAAAATTATGATTTATTCCTTTCTTTTTACAAAAAGTTTCAAAATCCTCGTTTTCGAATTCTCCTCCATGATCGCTTCGAATATTTTTAATTTTTAAGTCTTTAGCATTTTATATTCTTTTGACAAATGTTTTAAAATTTTCAAAAGTATCACTTTTATTTTTCATAAAAATAGTCCATGTATATCTTGAGAAATCATCAACTATTACAAATACGTATCGATTATGATTAATGGATTGAACTTGTGTTGGTCCAAATAAATCCATATGTAGTAATTCTAATGGTTGTGAAGTCGAAATTATTTTCTTAGATTTGAAAGATGATTTTGTTAATTTACCTTTTTGGCAATCATCACAAAGATTATTTATTTTAAAGTTTATCTTGGGTAGACCTCTTACTAAATCATTTTTAGAAAGGTTTCTAATAGTTTTAAAATTTATATGACAAAATCTTTTGTGCCATAACCAAGGACATTGTCTTTGGCAAGTAGACACATACTTGTATTATGATTAATATTCATATTTAAGACATAAATATTTCTATCTCTATTTCCTTCAAAAACAAGATTTTGGTTTTGATCAAAAATACTACATTTATTATCCGAAAAAATTATTTTAAAGCCTTTGTCACATAGTTGACTTATGCTAAGTAGATTATGTTTTAAATTTTTAACTAATGAAACATTTGTTATAAAAGGTAATTTTGATGTACCGTAATTGTTCACATCTCCTTTGCCAATGATATAGCCTTTTGAATTGTCTCCAAAGGTAACCGAGCCACCATCAAAGTATGTTATGTTTGTAAGCATATCTTTGTCTCCGGTCATGTGTTTTGAACAACCACTATCTAATATCCATTTTTTCTTTTTGACTGGGACCTGAAAATAGATATGAAATTATTGGTACCCACCTTTTAATAGGGTCCTAAAGAAAAATTAGAGTTTAGGAAACCAAACCCAATTTTGTTTAGTATCCTTTTTATAAATATAGTTTTTATTATGGTGAACATTATCTGTAAATGTTTTAATATATTTATTCCTAATTAAAATATTGTTAGTCTTTGGAATCCAAATTTTGACTATCTTGGTTTCTACTTTGTTTGAATAGGTTCTTGAAGTAATATTTGTTGTTTTGAATTTTTATAATTTTTATTTTTAGAAATTTTTACTTCCTTTTTATATCCTAATCCATGTTTGTTTGAAGAGGATTGAGAGTTTTCTAAAATTTTAGATAAATTTTCTCTTCCTTTATTAAAGTTAGAAACATTTTTAGTAATGTTATCTAATCTAGCTTGAAGACCATTGTTTTCTAACTCAACTTGTCTAATTTTTGTTTTTAACTCATGATTTTCAGAAGCAATTATATCATTTTTAGTCTTTTGAGTTTCAATTTCTTGACTTAAAAGTGATAATTGAGTTTCTGAGTTTGAATAAGATTCTTGAACTTTTTCAAGTTCTTCTTCAAGAATTTTCTTTTCATCATGTAACATATCTCTTTCAAACTCAGCTTTGTTTTGATTTTCACGAATTTCCTTAATTTTCTTTTTAAGACTTTTTATTGTGCTTAAAAGTTCAGTGTTTACTTCAATTAAATCATCGAAAGTTAAATTGCTTACCTCAGACTCTTGAGCCATGAAGCATACATTTGCTTGTTCATTGTCGCTATCACTATCACTTTCAGATGAAGATGAATCTGAATCATCCCATGTTACAGAAAATGCCTTCTTTTTGAATTTATCCTTCTTGTTTTTGTTGTTGAAGTTTTTCTGATTTTCCTTCATTTGTTCTTGACAATCTTTTTGCATATGTCCTTTCTTATGACAATTGAAGCATTCTATATTTGAGGATGATGGTTTGTTCAAGAAATTCTTTTTGAATCCGTTTTTGTTTCCTTTTCTATATTTAGGAATTTATTGAAATTTTTGGCTATAAAAGCTAGATCCTCATCTTCAGACTCTGATTCTTCCTTTTCCGCATGAAAAGCAATATTCTTTCTTTCTTGAGCTTGATCCTTTTTAGCTTGCATATTTACTTCATACGACACAAGATTTCCAATCAATTCTTCTGGTTTCATTGTAGATAAATCATTTGCTTCCTCGATTGCTAGTACTTTTCTCTCCCATTCATCAGTGAGTGAATTTAGAACTTTAGACACAATGTCAAAGTCCGTGTATCTTTCTCCTAGTCCGATTAGAGCATGATGAATGTCTTGAAATCTTGAGTACATGTCATTGATGGATTCATTTTGTCGCATTCTAAAGTTTTGGAATTGATTCTTCAGCATGGATATCTTTGTTTGTTTAACCTTGTTTGTTCCTTCATGTATGACTTTAAGTGTATCCCATATCTGATGTGTAGTAGTACATATGCTAACTCGGTTGAATTCATTTCTATCCAAGGCGCAAAATAGCATATTCATTGCTTTGGCATTTGCACTAGCTTCAATCTTCTGAGTTTGTGTCCATGTAGGATAGTCGGTTGTGGGTACAATGAACTCTACTTAAGTGGCGTTCCATGCTTTGAAGCTAGTTGCTTACATATAAATCCTCATCCTTGTAGCCCAATAGTTATAGTTAAGTCCATTGAAAAGAGAGGGTCTTTGAGTAGATTGTCCTTCGGCAAATGTAGAGTTATAGGCAGAAGTTGTACTTGTACTTGCGTTATTTTCCATCTTATCAATATGTCTAATAACGGTGTTATGGTTATAGGACGGCCAGGCTCTGATACCAATTGAAAGAGTGGGCTATGCGGTAGGATCGTGTAATATGGAATAATGAAATAGTCTAGGTATATGAAGTAGGTAAATGCAAGGAGACACCAGACTTTTATACTGGTTCGGACCTCTCGTCCTACGTCCAGTCCCTAAGCTCCTCTTAGGAATTCCACTAGCTAACACCCTCACTTCACCCGGAGGAATAGGTTTACAACTTGCCCGAACAACCGAACGGGATTTCTTGCCTCAACTACCGAAGAGGACTTCAACTCAATTACTAAAATACAATATTCGACTTGTTGTGTTCTTGTCAACACTAATGAGTCTAATGTAGTACAATATTCCTATAATCTTATCCTCGAGAGTATGCAATGTGTTTGTGAAGATTTAGGAATTATGAATTTGCAATGAATCAAATATATTAAATATAAATAGTGATTCAAGCAAAAAGAGTAGTGATTGCTTTGATAATGTTTAGAAAATATGATCAAGAAATAGATAGATTAGAGTAAGAGAATTCGATGATTTGAATGATGTTTGAATCATATATTTATAGTTGTAAAAAGGATGCAAGTATTGCCAAGGGTTGTAGATAAGAGAAGCTTCCATTTCTATTGAGGAATGGTCGCAACTCTTGGGAAGAAGAAGGTGTCCTTTCATGCAAAATTCGCAGGTTCAAGTTCAGTCGACTGTACAGGAATTTCAGTCGACTGAAATTATAGTAAGAATCTTTCTGGAAAATTTTCAGTCGACTGTGCAGAAAATTTAGTCGACTGAAACTGTGCATATTTGTACATGTTTGCCAGTTCAGTCGACTGGTAAATTCAGTTCAGTCGACTGACATATGAATTTATGCATTATGAAGAATTGAAGTATGCTCAGTGAAAAATTGAAGTATAATGAATGTGTTCTTGTGTTTGTGCAACTCTTGAGGATAGATTTTAACAAATAAACCTATATATATAAAAATCATACTCAAGTTTATATTTCATTGATCTTCCTCTATCGTGCATATATCTCTTCCTTTATACATTGTCATTGATCAAAAATCTTCGTGTATCAACAGTTGAGACCGCATAAGGTTACATATTTGACACATGACTTACAGTTAGAAGTGGTGTTGTTTACGCTGCTAATTCGGAGACATAACTTGTTGGGAGAATGAATCGAGTTGTAAAAAACCAAAAATCCCTCAAGTTTTTGATCTCTTAGAAGGATTTGAATATGAGGAGGCATAGATGGTTGATGTTCTTAGCAGCATATGATTTTGGCATAGAATATATGCTATGTAAAGGGAACAAGGTTGTCAATGCTTTGAGTAGAAAGCATCAGAATTGCATGTTAGCTTTAATTGAAGACAAAAAGACATTAGAGACATTATCCTCTTACGGAGTGTATTATAGTTAGAATACTAGATCAAGTAGGGATCTGGGTATGCTAGCAAGTATAGAGGTATGTCCAACGCTTGTGGATAAGATTATTGTAAGGAAAAATTTAAAAGAAGATCCACTAATTGCTGAAAGAATAAGGGGAACAAGATGGGGGCAGATGTTGAGGATCTAAAAGGGCTCAAGATAGACTCAATGGGGTGGATTAGAAAGAAAGGAAGATTGTGCATTCCAAATAAAAGAAATATTCAAAAGGAATACTTGGAGGAAAGTAATCAGTCAAAGTTTACCATTCATCTCATAGACGAAAATGTATCGTGACGTGAAGAGAGTTGCCTTTTAGAAAGGGATGAAGAGGGATATAGGAGAATGTGTGAAGAGGTTCTTCGCCTATTAGAAGTGAAGGTCGAGCATCAGAAGCCGAGCGGTTTACTTCGTCCTCTGGAAGTACTAACTTGGAAGTGGGCTTCACTATGTATGTTTTTGTTGATAGGTTTCCTAGGTCAAGAGTGGGAAATGATAGAATTTAGGTGATGGTCGATAAATTTACTAAAATTTCCCACTTTTCTCTATGAAATTACCAAGATTGGTTAGCTTAACAAAGTTATATGTGAAGAATGTAGTGAAACTACGAGGGATACCAAGTAGTATCGTAAGCAATAGATACCCATTGTTTACCAGTAGTTATCGAGAAGTTTGCAGAATGCATTTGGTACGAAGTAGAACTTGATCATGACTTCCCGCCCATAGATTGATGGTCAAATCCAGAGCGTGAACTATATACTCAAGGATTTGCTGAGATCGTGTGTCTTGTATTTTGGAGGGTCTTGAGAAGATCATTTGCATCTGGTAGAGTTTGTCTATGATAATAGTTACTAATCGAGTATCGAGATGAAACTATTTAAGGTGTTGTATGGTAGACAGTGTAAGTCACATTTTTGTTAGTTTGACACAGGAGTTAGACTTGTGTTGGGGCTTGATTTGGTAATAGAAGCTACTAAGAAGATAGAGTTGATTCGCACCAGAATGAAGATAGCTCAATCAAGGAAGAAGAGTTACACCGACAAGCAAAGGAAAAAGCTCGATTACGCAGTTGGCAATCAAGTATTTGTATAAGTTTCTTTGATGCAAGGAGTTATGCGCTTTGGGAAGGCAAGTAGTTGGCGCTAGGATATATAGGACCATTTCCAATGATCGAGCGGATTGGTAACTCGCCTTTTAATTCTAGTTATCAAGTAGTCTAGTGGGTGTGCATAATGTTTTTCATATATTGCATTTAAGGAAAAGTTTTGATGACTCACGTGCTGTAATAGAACCGAGATTGATAGAGAATTTATCGGTAAAGCCATATCTGACATATGTGAGACGATCGAAGGGGATGGTAGGTCGTAATACGAAAGAGTTAAGGAACAAAGTTATCAGACTTGTTCGCATCTAGATGACAGAGAAGGTTGTGCCTAGGAGGGAGGGATAGGATTAGGAACATTTATCCAGAGTTGTTTTAGACATCCGTATATCTTAGGGTGCTTTCTTTGTCTATTGTATGGACTACATGTAAACTATAACGACCCATATTTTTAATAATAGTATATTTAAATAATTGATTTAAATATTTAACTTTTAATTAAATAAAGATCCAAAAATATCTTTTTTCACATATGGTCGAATTAAGACTCGAGACCACTTCCATTAAGCTCGGACTGACTTTGCGAATTAAAAAGAGTAATGGTCACTATATTTGGTGATCATATGATCCAATGGCGAAATGATCATGAAATGCATGAAATTATCATACCGGGTCATAGTCTCAAACAACGATGTGATTTATACCGTTGGATCCGAAAAAATGAGGTGATGTACACAGAAGAATTTCATGGCGATCGAGTGCGCCATGTGATCGTACAGACTCGAAATGTGTGAACATTTACTTAGGGAAAATAAATAAATGGAATATAATATAAATATAAATTAAACCAAACCCATTTCCTCTCTAATTCACTTTTCAATTTGCTGATGCATTGAAAATCCATGGTCACTCCCTTTCTTCCTCTTCGAAAAATAAAATTGAGCAATCCGCTCAACGATAAATCGTGAAGCCAAATCTGTTGAGGGGATTTTATGATGTGCGATTTTATGGTTAGTTCGTGCAATCGAATTAGAGTTTTGATGTGATTGCTCTACGATGAGCAATTTAGATGGTGAGGAGATGATGTGGCTCTTCGACGTGAGAGTTTGTACTTTGGAATATGACTCAACGGTGTATGGAGTAGATTTCGAGGTTAATAGTTTTAGGACTCTATGGAAATGTGGAAGGAGTTGCCTTGTTTGCATCATGGGGGATGGCGACCTATAGCATGATGAAAAGCCTTGCATCTTCGGTTTGTGACTTGTGCGGGTAGTAAATACCGAAAGTTAGACACACTTTATCTTCTGTTTGTGATTCAAATAGCGAGTAGCTAACAAAGAGGCTCGTGGTGGGAGTCATGAAGTGGAGGAACATGGTGGGATTTGGATAGTGAAATTGTATTGAGCTAGTAGGGGCTCAGATGGATGTATATGTGCTAAGGGATCGTTGTTGACTCAAAGTGTTTTCCTATTGTACTCAAAGCAGGGGTATTGTATAGTGGGAACATCTATAGATTGATAGCGAGGATCCGTATACACCGACCTATGGCTTTGGGTCCAGTGTCCAGCTTTAGGGTGCGAGACATGTATCTAGCTTTGGGCTGCGAGATACGAGAGTACAATGGGGAATTGGGATTTCCAGTAGTCTCTAGCATGGAAGCCATACGAGTTATCATATATCTAGAGCACACTGGGTGATAACTAGTATTGTTTGATGGACGCTATGTTTGTTATGGTTGCTTTACTAGCCACCTCCTATGGATGTCATACATGATAGGTATTATGCATAGCGATACCTGGACACCTCGATAATTTACTTAGTTTGGAGTATGTATTTCAAATGGAGATACCTAGGCACTCCGACAGTTAACTAAGTATGGAGTACCCTTTTATGATGTTGTTAAGTATCATATTATCGATGTTATGTGATAACTCTTTGGTTGCAAGGACAGGTCTGGTACGATTCATGTATCCTCTCTTCCATATAATATATCGACTTTTATAGTATTTTAAGATTATTTATCACTCACACCAAACTGTTGTCTGACCTGAGGTTTTATGCTTTGCTTCTTTGTATCTTGGGTACTCCTAAATGAGTAGACTAGAGAGTATATGTGGATGAATTATGGAGTTGTGTGGATGGACTAGCAGTATATAACGTTTACTCATACTTATATTTGAGTTTATTATTGTACATTCTGCTGTGTAACACTATGGAGTCTTCATAGTGTTTAATTTACTATTATTAGAGACAGTTATCGGTTGAGTTTATGTATCAGTTGTATAAACTCTATTATTGTGTTGTATAACTCTATGGGTCTTATACTCTGATTATTAGTTCACACTGTTATTACTATCTAGACTATTTTATATCTATATGGATTATTGTATTTTGTCTCATGCGATGTGAAATATACGACAGACTATGTGATTGTTCGATGTTTCCTTTTCCTTCTTTTCCATTTTCTTATCTTCTATTTCCTTCTTTTCTTACTTTTTTCTTCCCTTTGAGAACCATTCTGCATCTTAGGTGTAATGCGATTGTTACATTTAGTATCAAAGATTTGGTTACACAATTAACCTGAGCTGATATCGTGATCTAGTAGAGATAGGGTAGGAGTTATCGCCTTAGACTGGACCTAGAGTATACGTATATATGAAAGAGTTCGTATTTGTTATATCTTTTGGTTTCAAAACTTATATTAGTATATATAGTATATAATTTGTGTTGTGCACACGAGCAATATTGATGCAGATTTCTTTATGAGAGACTAATTAACCCTATTATAGAATAGGAATGATCTGGCATGTGAGAAATACTGCTATTGACTCTATCTTCATAGTTGAGGATTAGGCAAGATTGGGGCCACTAACCCTGGTTAATAGGATTCCTTCGCAGAGATGGTGTGAATCATTTTCTAGAATGTCCAATTTCTTCTAGATGATTGTGGTGCTCAAGTGCAAATGGTTATAGTTGACTTTGCTAAGCTGTATATAGACTATGGGAGTCTAGAAGGTAGACCGTTCCTTGGAATAGAGTCGGTTATTGAAAGGCAAGGTTGGATGGTTGCTTGCAAGAGACTCTGCGATGACATGGATTTATATGATGCAGTGAGGGATAAGTTAACCTTTTGATGACTCCAGGGATAAATAATGAACTAGTGGAGTGCTTCTATACCTTCGGTCCCCAAGGATTGATTTACTTGGGATTATTTCATAGTTCATTTCGAAGAATGAAGAATTCATCATTGGGTTGATCATCTTAGGAAGCAATTGATTGGTCATATTGACAAGGGGTTCGAGAAGATGATCGAGAGGGCTTTATGATGTGAAAGATTGTCCCGAACCAACTAAGTACGTATAAACCGTGGAAGCATATGTAATGATTTCTGTTTCAATTTTGTCGAGTGTTCCATTGATGAAAGAGAAGGGAACTGGGATTACCGTTTAAGGCATGCTTTCCACATATGGCATTCCTCATACATTGACGTCGAGGTTTAATATTCCTTTTTATCTAGATTTGATGGAGATATTGGGATTGAGGCTCGAAATGGTTAAGCGACCATTGATTGAGACAGACCTAGTAGGGGCTCAACCAGCCTGTACATGGTTTGTCGAGACTTAGTCTTAGTGAGTCATGGATTTTTGTTAGTTTGTTTGTTGTCGATTGTCTTAGGGTTTGATTGGGTTTGGTATTATAGTTCATGAATCGACAGGCTAAAGGAGGTACAAAATAGTGGTGATCGGAGAGAAGCCATTGGTGATGATTGGGATTATGGAGGAGAAAAATGTAGTGATTGGCTACTTGTAGAGAATAAGGTTATAATTATCTTTCTATATTTGCTCGGTATTCCACATGATGATTTGTCATCTTTGCCTGTAGCTTGAATGTTCTAAAATATTCGATGAGGTGACCGGGCTACCACCATATGCAGGCTAATTTCCGCATCGATCTGGTCAGAGGAGCTGGACTAGTAGTTATGCCTTTAAGGAATATAATGCCCGAAGAGCAGAGGAAGTTAAAGGTGTGGGCGGATGACCTATTGAGATAATGGTTCATTTGAAGGAACATATTTGGCTATGATGCACCTATAGTGTTCACCATTATGGAGGATGGTTCTTTGGGGTTGTTTATTGGTTGTCATGAGCTGAATGAGATGAGGAACAGATACCCACTCGTTTATTAATGGCTTGTTTGATTAGTTATATAACACGAGGATGTTCTCTCAGTTAGAGCTTGTGATGAGGTTTTTACCAATTGAGAGTATTTGGATAAAGAGTCTCGATTATAGCATTTCATACACTACTTTGATTTTTGATTGGTTGGTTATGCCGTTTGAGCTAACCGACGTGTCGACATGCCTTGTTGGTCTTATGGACCTTGTTTTGAGGGGTCACTTAAGTGAGTTTTTCTTGTGCTAATTGAAGATACTTTCATCTACTCATGGACGGAAGAAGAGCATAAGACACGATTGATGATTGTATTGTAGGTGTTGAGAAGACATCGATTGATAATGAGATTTTGGAGTACCACTTTTGAAGGAGGGAAGCAAGATCTTGGATCATGTTGTTTTTGAGTAGGACATCGTTGTAGATCTTCTGGTTACGGTAGTCAATAATTTGAATAGACCCAAGGTAGCAGCATCATTAACCTATTTGATCGGAGTGTATAAGACTTTTATTTGAGATGTGAGGTGCAAACATGCTTTAGTGAGCCTGACCGAGAGGTTGAGTGCATCGATGTTACTCATTTCGAGTGAGAATAAGGAGATGGTAGTATATACATGCATGTGGTAATTAACTGGGTGCGGTATTGGTATCGAAAGGTAAGGTTGTCACATGCTAGTCTACAACTGAAACTGCAAGAGAAGAAGTATCTGACTTTTGATTCAGAGTTGATGGTAATAGATTTTCACTTTGAAGAGCTGGGGCCATTTTCTATTAGAAGTGGAGTTCGGGCTGTTCAATGATTCCATAACATTAAAGTGCATCTTCTCTGGAAGGATCTTGACCTTCGCCAATAGCGATGGTTAGAGTTCTTAGCCTCCGTGGATTTGACCTTTCCTTTATGTTTTAAGGGAAATATAGTTGTTGAAACTTTGAGTGGAAGGCATGCCAATATGGGAGCAATATTCCTAGAGTGGGCATTGCTCGAGTTTATCACTGGTTATGACTTCAGAACTCGATGAGCTACAACTAAATGTGATGGCTAATTTAACCATTTGACCTACTTTGATTTAGCAGATCGATACTTGTCAAAGGTGTGAAGCTATATTATTGGAGATCCGACTAAGTTAAAGGAACAAGTAGTGTTTGTAGAGGTGATGCAGTGTGGACCTGACCGAGACTGTTGTTTTCGTAGTGATGAGAGATTGTTTGTTCTTGAGTAATGGGAATATATATTTATAAACTGCAAAGATGGATTGCCGATGATTGAGGATAGTGTGATATCATTTGAGTCACGGTTGATAGATTGACGAAGAATTTTAGATTTGTATCCAGTAGAACGGAATCAAAATTTGTTGAGTTATATTTGGGATGGATAGTATAATTCCATTGTGTGACAAGAGCATTGTAAGTGGCCGAAACTCGTTGTTTTGTAGTGATTTTGGGAGAATTTACAAGAGGCATTTGGGAATTTGGCACCGAATCAATTATATAATATTAAGATTGAACTAGAAACTTCAAGACCTTGTGGGCATATTCATACTAATAGATGTGATACGAAACAGTTTAGGAGTAGGGCAGTGGAGTAGTAGTGGTTCAATGGAATGAAAGTGAAGGCGATAGGACATGGTAGATTAAGAAGAGCATGAGGACCACTTATCTAGAGCTCTTCACTTGGTGAGATTTCATTTTTATCGTCATCTTTCATATGGGATATCATATTTGATGTTTTATGCTGGATAGTTTAGTACCCTGCATGCTAGGATAGGCATGATGTTACTTTTTGATGTTTGAGCTTATGTATGCTTGTTTGATTGGATTGTTAGCATTAGATATGATAGCCTATGCTTATATGTTGTTAAGCATGCCGGATAAATATGGGTTAGTATAACATACTTGTTTTGGATGATTGCTATATGTGATCCTAGTATGCTTAAATATATGATGTGTGTGTATATATATAAGTTTGTTGTATTGGGATTTTTCCTAGACCTCGCCGTGCAAAGGTGATGCTGCCGAATTTTTTTGAAATCTGTGAGGCTTTTGATGGCCTATGAGTGAGAAGATGTTCTCCTTAATTTTTGATTTAGAGGATGAAATCTTCTAAGGAGGGGAGAATGTAATAATTTGTATTTTTAACAATATGATATTTGAATAATTGATTTACAAATTTAATAGTTAATTAAATAAAGGCCCAAAAATATAATTTTTCATATATGATTAAATCAGGACTCGAGACCACTTTCGTTAAGTTCGGATTGACATTGCGAATTAAAATGAGTGCAAGGATAGCTATATTTGGAGATTGGACGATCTAATGGCCAAAATGGTCTTAAAATACGTGAAATTAGCATCCTGGGATGCAGTCTTAGACAACGACAGGATTTATACCGTTGGATTCGGAAAAAATGAGAAGATGTATGCAGACGGGTTTTGTGGCGATCGGATGCGTCGTGTGATCGTACGGACTCGAAATGTACGAAGATTTATTTGAGAAAAGTAAATGAACAGAATATAATACAAAAATAAATTAAACCAAAACCTTTCCCACTCTGATACACTTTTCCATACTGTTGCATTAAAAATCCACGCTCGCTCCCTTTTTTTCTTTTCAAAAATAAAATATGGCAATTCGCTCAATGATAAGTCATGAAACCAGATCCTTTGAGATCTTATAGATGAGAGATTTGTGATGACTATGGTAGAATTTTGGTCAATCATGATTGGTTGAAGCTACGGGCGATGATAGGAGAAACAAAGATTGTCGTTGGATTTCTTTTCGCAAATGGCATCTCCCCACCAAAACTCCTCGAATCTGATTGTCTACATCAAAACGTATCCTATGCTTGGTCGAGATGCACATGATCCAGTCATGATTGTGAACAATGGATCGAGCTTGTCCATTTCGGGACAGATGCAAAGAGATCGCATAGCATGGTTCGTCGATGAAGATGGTTCATGATTTCATTGAAAACGAGAGAGAATGGATGAGAAAGAGGGTATGTATGTTGAGGGGCATGCACGATTTATGCACGGACTGGATTTTTCGATTGGGGAAGAAGGATTCAAGAGGTAATTAGTAATTAGTATTTGCAATTAGTTAATTAACTATCTTATTAATCATGATTCTTATACGGTCCATATTTTTTGCGTACGAGATCTGTTTTGGATGAGGTTTTTTATGTTGCACTCATGATGGAAAGAACTACGCTTTGGCACTAGTTTGGATAAATTTTATTGAGGTGAATGATATTATCTTTCACTATACCATGATTGGTTGTATAGTATTTAATCGACATTCTAGAATGATTTTTGGTTTTAAAATGTGACTTTCTTGTACTTATACACCAACTAGATTTTTATTAAAAAATAAAAAGTATTTGAAAATGATTTATGTCGAATATCATATATTTTCCATCGATATGCCATTTTTAGGAAATTACTAGATTTGGGATATTTTTGCTGTGATTTCCATATTAGTTGATATGGATGTATTATACATGTTGTATGTAAGTTGCTTTAGATGTATGTGTGGTTGTTGGTTGTATGTTTGGTCGTTTGGCTTGTTTGGTTGTTTTGGTTGAAAACTCCGATTAGTGGTGATCAGGTGTTAGGGAAATATCTTGTACGTTGGAATTTTATACACGCGAAAATCAAACGAACGAGATGATTTGTAAAGAAGGGTTGGGATACATGTCGATGGATCTGTAGGTGGAAGATGAGGCTTCGGAACTTAGGATGCATGCCGGATGTTTCCGTTAGGTTTGTACTTGTATATTTTGGTTAAGTACAAGAGCAAAATATTTGACATTGACCACTGTATAGTGGTCAATGTCCTTTACTATTGTTGATTGGCGATTTGGCTGACCTTTCACTTGGACATTGAGGAGATATCATGGTGCGTGATTTGATGATTTGTTCATGCGATCAACTTAGATTCTTGATGTGATTGCTCTGCGGCCATAGATTTAGATGGTGAGGCAATGATGTGGTTCTTTGACACAAGAGTTGGTACTTCCGATTATGACTCGATGGTGTATGGAGTATGTTTCGTGGTCGGTTGTTTTAGGATTCTGTGGATCATGTTGGAAGTGTTGGCTCGTTCGCGTCATGGGGGACGGCGATGTATAACATGATGAAAAACCTTGTATCTTCGATTTGTGACTCATAGGGGTAATAAGTAACGGAGATTAGATACTTGTTATCTTTGGTTTGTGACTCGATTAGAATGTAGGTACCAAAGAGGCTCGTGGTGAGAGTCATGGAGTGGAGGAACATGATGGGTTTAGGATAGTGGAAATTGTATTTAGCTAGTAGGGCTCAAATGGATGTGTATGTACTAAGGGATCGTTGATGAATCAGAGTGGTTTTTGTTGCACTCGAAGCAGGGGCATTACACAGTGGGGACGCCCATGGATTGGTAGCGAGGATCTATATACCCTGGACCTATGAATTTGGGTCTAGTGTCCGGCTTTAGGGTGCAAGACATGTACCTAGATTTGGGCTACGAGATAAGACGGTACAACGGAGAACCAGGATTTCCACTAGTCTTTGGCATGAAGGCCATACGAGTTATCATATATTTAGAGCGCAATGGGTAATAGTTAATATTGTTTGATGGATGCTATATTTGTTATGGCTGCTTCACTAGCCAACTATCACCCAAAGGATGTCACATGAGGTAGTCTTATGCATAGGGATACCTAAATACCCTGACAATTTACTTAGTTTGGAGTAGCTGTTGTGGATGGAGACTTTGACAGTTTACTAAGTATGGAATACCCCTTTTATGATGTCATAGAGTAGCATATTATTGAAGTTATGCCCTGACTCTTTGGTTGTAGTGATAGGTCAGGCGTGATCTGTGTACCCTCTGTTCCGTATACTATATTGACTTTTATAGTATTTTGAAATTTTTTATCGCTCACACCAAACTGTTGTCTAACTCGAGCTATTATGCTTTTCTTCTTATTATCTTGGATACTCTTAAATGAGTATGTTAAAGAGCAGGTGTGGATAACTTTGCATTTCTACATATGGACAAGTAGGAGGTAATGTTTACTCATACTTATATTAGAGTTTATTGTTGTACATTCTGATGTGTGACACTGTGGAGTCTTGATAGTGTTTGACTTACCATTATTAGAGGTAGTTATCAATTGACTTACTATTATTATTATCATCTATGGGAGGTCCTCGATACCTAGGCTCTCCAATTTTTGAGAGACCCATTCGTCCAGCAGTCCACCTATTTGAGTCCCATGAGTTGTATCATATGTAACATCACAATTCACCATATTATTATCATCATCATCGCCTCTAGAAGTCTAGGTCAAGCAGCCTTCTAGATATGGCGAGCTCTGAGCCCACCATTAGATGGGTTGATACCAACCTATGCCCTTGGGTCGATACCGATCTCTAAATTTTTGTCTAGGGATCATCCTCTTCCTTGGTAAGATGTTCCAACAGCGTTTTAATATCTCTTTTGCTTCCTATCCCTTCATCTTTGCTTGAATGATGTGGAACTTCCGACTCTGAACTGGAATCTCTTCTGCCCCACCTATGGATATTCTATATTAGTTCATTTAACAATCTCAAAATCTGTTGCATCGTATGATTCTTCTCATTCTAACTAGCCTGAAATCTATCCTTCACCTTCTTCATCATCTTATCCATCGCCATTCTAATCATGGCATCAATTAGAGTCTGGATCTCAGGTTGAGTTGTTTCGACAGTTTCATTTTCATGCTGAGGATTCTAATTCTCATCTTTAGTAGCAGCTCTGGAATTGGCAAAACGTTCTCTTCTTGATGGGGCCTTTGCAAATAGCTTCGCTTAGGTTGTTGGAAATCTGAATAGTAGGAAATAATATAGGAAAGTTAAATCTATCTCTTGGAATTAAGAATAGTAGATGATGGATCCCAGTAGCTTGTGAATATAAGTTCTCAATGAAAGCACCAAAATATTTGAACCAAATATGGCATAAACACCCAGAAGTTAAAGTGGAGAATAAAAAGTAAAGCAAAACAAATGAAAACAAGTAAGAAAGAACATAAAAAAGTTTATAATGGTTCAACAAATCAAGGCCTACATCAACTTAATGATTTTATTTCTTATATTATGCTTAGAGGCAGAAGTCCTTATAGGCCAGTATAACTCCGACACTTGACTACAAGAAAATAGAATAAAGAAATTAAGAGACAAAAGATCCCGAAAATTGAGCCCTACCTTCCTATATATAGAGGTAGAGAGCCTAAAATCTATCACAAAGTATCTCCAAACCATTCTCTATTCTTTAGACTAAGTCTCCTTGAAAATAGTTCACCATCTCATCATCGTATATGGGTCGGTAGAACTACAAGTGTAGGGGTCGATACCGGCCCATAATACTACCAAATTAGCTACCTTCAACTCTTTATGTTGGATCATCTTACGGTTAGCTTCAAGATTCCATAGTTGTTTGCACCAATATTAGCTTGTTTCCAAGTCCAAATGATGGAGTCATGGATGAAAAGAGTTGCTGACTCAAGAGTTCATGGAGATCAATAGAGAATTGTATTGTATCAAGAAAATAAGACTTAGAATAGGCTTTTATCATCGAACCGAACATGTAGGAAAAAGAGGAGTGATCGTGGAGGTGAAAACAAGGATCAGTACCGACTGATGTAATGGGATCGATATCGACCCTCCACTTTCGTGGGTTCTTGGTCATTGTGCTCTTGGTTGGTTTTGCTTTAGCCTTTTGACTCTATTTGTGCCTGTTTTCTGGATTCTTGGGCTATCTCTCTAGGCTTCTTTTATGATAACTTCAAGTTTGACTTGTCCAGTTTTCTTGAGTATTGCCTAGTCCAAGGCTAGATAATAATATGTATGTGTGCATGTGTGCATGAGCACTCGCACATGTGTTTGTGTGTATGTGTGTTATTTTAAATCTAAAACAGAGATCGTATTTATTCATATATGAATACATATATGTATACAAATAGGTTATTTCAAGTTAATGTTTATAAAATGGACTCTTGTGTAAAATAATAAATTTAATTTTAAATCCTACCTATTTTAAAATAATATTCAAAATTATTAATTTCAGATTTTAAAATATAAAATGATTAAAATTAATTTAACATACACATATGATATAAATATGTATGTGTGTGTGTACTTATGTATAATTGTTATTATATATCTAAAAAACTTGAACTACAAAGGCATAAATAATGTGATAAATGTGTCTGCGGTGGTTTAAATCACAACACCTACATACGGTCCATTAACCATTTATACATCATATTTGTAGCACATGCACTACACACATATAAGTGTGTACGATACAATTATTAATTAGGACTAACAATAAAACATTTTTTAAGTTAATAAAATATGATTATTTAAAACAATTTTAGATTAGATTTAGAAAACCTTAGGACTTCATAGGCCCATTAAAGATCGAAAATATGAAAAATAATTGAAATCTTCCTATTTGACCCGCTTTCGAGTAGTCCAATTGCATCAAGGCACATTTGACAATCAAAACCAAAAGAATTGATGTAAGACCTTAGTGGTAACCAAAACCAAAAGCGCTGATGTAAGTCCTAAGTGGAAGCCAAAACTGAACTCATAGGTGTAAGGTTTATGTGGCAACCAAAACTAAAAGCATTGGTGTAAGTCCTGAATGGCAACCGAAACTGAAAGCATTGGTGTAAGGCCTAGAGTGGCAAAAATAGGAAAGTTTAGTAGATGGCGTAAGGCCTGATATCACATACAAGAACCGAAAGCGAAGGTTTAAGGCCTGTGTGGCAACTGTAACACGTAAGCGTAGGTGTAAGGTCGTGTGGCAACCGAAACGCAAAACCAAAGGTTTATGGCCTGAATGGAAACCTAAGCCGATAGTATAACTAACAGAAACTAAGGAAGTGGTGAAGGCATAAGGCCTCAGTAGCATCTGAAGGCTTCGTAGCTTATGTTTTGAAAAAGAAAGTGGATAAGGACCAAATGGCATACCGAGTGAAGTGGATATTGCATCTACTCATGATATCATAACATGTATATGACCTTTAGGAATGAAATAATGATTCATGTTTATGTTTCATGTTGTTAAACTAATGTTGTGTTATATTGAAGGGTAAACACGTTGTGTGCTTTAGCGGTGGTTTCATTATGTTTTATGTTTAGCATAATATATTACTCGTAAGAGATGTTATCTCTGACCTGACTTTTTATTATTATTTTCCCCACTAACTCATGGGTACTCATTCGAGTAGGCTAAGTTTATGGTTTTAGTCAAGTTGCTTTTGGAGGATGAATAAAGAGTTTTGAAGATGAAGTAGAAGGCTTGGACGATATAAATATTGTTTTTATTTTGCAATATTAAATGTTCATGTTGGAATCTCTATATATTTCAAATGACTTTATTATCCATGTTGTATTATATTTTTGACCCCTGCATGGGCATAATTTTGGGAACAATTTAAAAACCTAAGAATGATTATGTACAACACTTATTAGCCTACCTTGTTTACCTAAACCATTAATTTGTATGATAATAATAAAAATTGCCAGCACCCAAAGTGTAAAGTAAAGAATTACTTTAGAGGATAATCTTGTCGAGGTCAATAGAAGTCGTTGAGGTTGAGCATGGAGTCGTCGAAGTTGGACATGAAGGTACTAGAGTCATTGAATTCATTCAAAGGGCAGTTAATATGAAGATCATTGAGGCTTTAAAACAACTATGAGGCTTGGCATGGTTTATATCAATGTACACAATGATGTTAATGCTGTAAATTCAAGCTGGGCTAGAAAAAATTGGAGGAGAAATTTTAAGCGTAAAAACTCGATACAATATAAAGTTATAAATTGTAGCTTAAATTAAGCTAATTAGACCCTCTCTTGATTAATTGATCAAATCAACGTGAGTACCAAATTTCAATATTACAATGAACAAAATCCCCAATTCAATCTAGGATTTTCTATATTGTTACAAGTATGAAATAAGGTAAGGATAATTCGCCCCCGAGATGAAGACCATCGATCCCTATTTATAGAGTTTGGCGGGAGGCAAGCCTCGACATCAATAAATCTCAACATCTTTAGCTTCGTCGAATGTTAATGGTGAATACTCTATCGGCCTCAACATGTACACCATTGTCGCACACCGAAGTATGTATAATTGCATCTTCCTCGGCATGGCCTTCGTAGCTCCAATATTTGATGCCAACACTCTATTGTTAACATAATGCGATTTTAACTCTATTTATGAACGTTGACATTGCGAGATATCGATAACACTTGTATACATATGTGGTGCTCTACATTGGGTCGATTACTTGGTAGTATTGATCCTCAATGAGTCCTAAATGAAACTGATTGTAGATTGGCGGTGATGTTGAGATGAAGGCTTGGTGTCTCTCGATGAGTCTAATAGGTTCAACGTTAATTAAAGACATCTTTGACAACCTTGTGATGGCATTTGATGATCTTGACATCATTGTGTTAATGATGTCGAGGTTGGCATATGCATAATGCTTCTTTGGTTATGTCAATGTAGTAATAACCTTTACTACTCATTGACATCACTATTTCTAATGACATCGAGGTTGAATGTTGTGCAGGACCTTCTCGATGATGATAGTAGTTGTAACATTAGCCCCATAATATAAGGAAAGATTTTTTTCTTTAGGACAAAAACCCAAAAATTCCTTTGTTTTACTTCATGTTCAATAAGCTTTTCTTATTAATTTTCTTTTCCTGCAAAACATGAAACCAATAATAGCTTTTGTTAAGATGATAATTTTGGTATAAGAGACTAATAAATAACAATAAAGTTCAAAAAAGAAGTTCAAATTGTAAAATTTTAAAATAGAAATCCAAAGGATTATTTTGGTAACATTACTGAATAATGCATCTAGAACTTTTTTCAGTAAGTAAGATGGTAAGGCCTTTTTGGAACCGCTAGTAGAAACAAGGAACAATGTCACCTGATTGAGGAATGTAGGGTCCTTCCATTGACCGCTTAAAAGATTGATGTAAGTTTCAAAACATCCTTTTGAATCAATTTTTCTTTGATTGTCGAAAATTGGTTTTTATCATTGGGCTGCTTGTGGAACTTCTACGTCAGACTTCCTTCTTGTTCAAGCTTTGCTCCTGCAGAACTCTAGTCTGGTGCAAGGCAATATATAACACATAGCTCGTCTTCTTATTGCAATTTTTATTCTCATTCATGCACTTTACTTTAATGATATGTGAGTAATTTTAAGAAATTAGACATTCATTCAACAAAAAACTAGTAAATGGTCTGGTATTAATTTAAAAGAAAGAGATGGAAATTTATTTAGAACCCTATTTGGTAGTAAGAAGACTAGGGGGCTATAATCATCTTCTAATATGAGAAGATCCGAAATCCATCTAGTGACAAGAGATCCCTGTTCAGAATTACTATTTGATAATAGCATGAAAACACTGAATTCCTCATAAACCATAAATTCAATGGAAAATCCAAAAATTATCATGAAAATTAGCAAGAAGATCAGAATCCATAAAACAAGAAATTTAAAAAGGAAATCCAAAAATCATCAGGAAATTCTGTAAGAAAATCGAGAATAAAATCAAAAATTCAACCAAATCTTAATCAAAAGTTTGTCGAGATCTCACTTGACTAATAGAAAATTCAAAAATTCATTCAATAGCTGCAGAAAATCAGAAAGCTGTCTAGTAATAAAATTTTAAGTAATTTTAAGCAAAAAAAGATTTTTAATTCTATCTAGTGTTATTTTTGACGCCTTACCTAAAATGCCATGTCGGCCACTTCTAGGGACTAATACTTTGAATGGCAATGAAAATTCGCATTGTTCAAAGGAAAGTCTCCTAAATAGACAGATAGTTCTAAAGTACTTATAACTTATTATTGTTGTTATATTAGAACCAAGTAGTTCGGTAAGGCCATTCAGTCATTCAGAATAGTAGTTCCATAAACCAGTCAGTCATTCGGAGTAGTAGTTCCGCAAGGCCAATCAACAGTTGAGCAGATAATTTCATTCAACTATTAAGCTTCTAAGCCATTTAACCATTCATCAGATAGTTATGTTGGGTTGCTTAGTCGTTCAGTAGTGCAAGCTCCATTTGACTATTCGGTCTTTCAGCTATGCAAGTTTCGTCCAACTGCTTGGTCGTTCAAAAGTGGAAAGGCCCAAATAACTATATTATTGTTTATTATATACAATCATTACCTTAAGGTGTCCTTATTCCTAGACCTGGATTGGATCTATCGATCCTCTGCTTTGATCTATTCTTCATATGGCATTACTATTATCCTTTTGGTAAGAATGGGCTCTTTGTTCTATTCCTTTCATCGTTACATTGGTTTTCAAATTTATTTTGCATCTTTTCGAAATTTGCGCAAATTGACTTTCTACCATTTTTTGCCTCTTTCTAGAGTTCTATTTCTATTTTGAATTGTAGACATCTCCGTCCATTTACTTGCTTGCTTTGTAAATTTCGACACCTTTGTCCCTTTTGGGTGTCCTTGCTTCTTTTTGTGTTTTGCCTCCACCTTGGACACTTTCGTCCTTTTTCCTTGTTTGTGCCCTTTTTGGCCTTTTGATTTTATTTTACGTTGGAGACATCTTCACCCCTTTTTTCTGTGCCCCTTTTGGGCTCTGACTTTTCCCTGAAGTATTACATTTTATATTTGACTGACCTTCCTCTAAAAGGTTGCTAGTGGGTGCTAGACTAGACCCCCCCCCCCCAAGAGTTAATCTGCACTAGACGCTAGAGGTTTTAACCCTCCCTCTAGAAGGTTATGCTTTGGAGTGGACATTGGAGTCTCATTGGTGCCTTTGGTAAGCGATTTTTGGTGCCTTTAGTAAGGGCTTAAACAATTTTGATCCTCCCTCTAGAAGGTGCCTTTGGTAGGGGCTTAAGTAGTTTTTATCCTCCTTTTAGGAGGTGCCTTTAGTAAGAGCCTAAATAGAAACTTTTCTCATTCGAAAAGTTCTTGAAAATAGCTTTTAGTCAAATTCTATGTTTGTGAAAGTCCTTTTTGAATATCAGATCTTCAGCCATGAAATTTCTTTTGGAGAGAAGGACTTTTTGTAAAAGAACCCTTCTACTATATCGAGGGAATACATTCCAAAAGAAGAAGTTCTTCTTAACGTTGTTGCTAAGAAGGATTTTTAAATCATTCTCATAATAGAGATGCAAATCTCAAATAAGAGACTGGATGATTATGATTCATGAACCAATAGTCCTTTAGTCGAGGATGTGCTCTTCTAATTTAGAGCTTTTAGTAGTTATAAAAGATTGTTCATGGAAAAAGTTCACAGGCCTTTCCTTACCAATAATTTCAAAAAGCTCTGGAATTTTTTTTGTGAAAACATGTTTAGTCAAAATTATTTTGTGCATTTATTAATGCTATGTACCACCTTTCAAAGGTTTACCTAATTCTTTTAAAAGAGATAAGTATTTGCGTTCTCTTATTTTTAAGGTAACTTGAAATAATCTTTCTTGATTTTTTAAAGTAATATTCTTCAAGACACATTTTGAAAATTCTTTTCAGATAATAAAATGACTTGTTGAAAATAAAGTTGTTGCATATTGCTTCCACCCTCATGTAGCATACATAATTATGCCACCTTTGGTTTTGCGTAGCAAAAATAATGTCTTGTTTGCAAGCCTAAATGGCCATGATTCACGGACTAATCGAGTTCTATTGACAAGAGCATGCTTTTTCCCAAGAATTTGCCCTTTTGGGAAAATTTTGGATATTTACCATTTATCGGGAATGATTTTTCAATAGAAGTTTGATGGTATTTTAGGATTCCATTAGGGCAGTTCTTTGCACCGCATTGACTTTATATTTGAGATAAGGATGACTTACTTCGTTCTGGGTATCTGAACATGCTTTCTTTAGAACGGTAGGAAATCCGTTGCTCTTCTAGAGTCTTTTGGATGCAGTAAATTGGTTTTTTACCTATAAAGACACTCACATTTTGTGTCAATTGTAAGCATAAATTAAAGTACAATTGAAATTAAATTTTTCTATAAGTAAAGATAATTCTTAGTGGGTGATTGCTACAAGGCTTCATTGCTTGATAGGAGTTTGAATTTGAAGTTGCTAAGCTTCTTTCGTCTTCAAGAGAATGTTAGACTCTAACCGTTTGGACTATCCTCTTCGGAATAAGAGATCTTTTAGGCTTCTCTAATTAATTCTTTATAAAATTTCTGATCTGATCATATTCTGAATTACTCCTACTAAGACGTGGCACTTATCAGTCTTATGTCCATTTACTTGGTGATAATCACAATAATCTCTTCCTATATTCGGCTCAGGATGGATGTGTATTTTATGAGTAACTAGGAAACTTTCACTGTCTTTTGCTATGACGAAAATATGAGAGAGAGGCTCATCTAAGTCCATATAGTCAGATTTAAAAATCCTTTTCCAAGTCCTTTTTATGTCTTCACTATCCTTTGACCTTTTACTAGGATGTTCGGAGTTGAACCTTCCTTTTCTTTGATTTTGTTGAGATTCTCTTATGGCAAGTACCTTTCCTCCATCTGAATAATTTTTTTGACTTGACAGTAGAAGCACCGTAGATCTCTACATCCATGAGTATTGAGTTCTTCCCAAAAAAAAAGATTGCTCGATCAATCCAGAACGATCCACCATAACCTTATCTCTGTCGATTGCATTTTCTTCTTTAATGCTTTTATATCGAATCTTTTCAAGTATTAGCCAAGCAATTCTCCTAGCCTTTGCTTGATTGTGGATAATAGGCTAAAATCCATAGTTGGGTCCTTGAATATATAAATTGTGTCATGAATTTATAAGAGAATTTTTCCCAAGAATAAATGGTTTTCCCTGGTAATTCTTGTACCATTTGATGAATGCTCCATGAAAAGTTATAGGAAAGATCTTGCAATGGATTACTTCGGAGGCATTATATAGATTCATTCGAGTTTCAAAAGCTACCAGGTGATCTTCTAAATCATTAGTTCTGTCATACTTTAGTGGAGGGATTCCGATGTGAATGGAATTCTAACAGCCATTATTTCTTCTAAAAAAGGAGTTTTTTGAAAGATATCATTTTCTTTAGGTCAGGGAGCATATCCTTTACTATTTGATTGAGAATGTCCTTTTGGTTGGTTTCATCATCGTAGTAATCTTTATTTTCTCCTTGGATTAAACTATTTGGTTGCTTATGGGGACTTTTAGTTTGAGTTTCTTGGTTTTCATTTTGCTTTTCATTTTGGAACTTACTTAGAGATTGCGCTTCATCTCTTCCTTCCATAATCTTTAAAGATCTTTGAGACGGAGTCCCTTTAAGAAGTTCTCGCATATCTATCACTTGTTGTAGTAGATTCTGGACTTTAGTCTCATTGCTTGTAAATCTAGTTAGAGTTGAAAATTGTCTAGCTTCCAAATTGAAGTTCGAGACGATGTTGTCTTCCAAAGTCGCTTGTGATGCAGCTTCTTTATTTGGGATGTCATTGTTGCTTCTGGCCCTTACCATCTTTAAGTGAAACAAAAGAGCTCTATACAAGGATTTTGTGGAAAGGATTGTACGAGATCGGAGGTTTGAGCCCTCCTCTAGCGCTAAAAATTTTAATGAGAAAATTGATCAACACTCAAAAGTGTAAAATAAGGAATTTCTTTAGACCAGAGTCTTGTCAAGGTCAATAGAAGTCAACAAGGTTCAGCATGAAGTCAACTAGGTTGGATATGAAGGTAACTAAGTCATTATGGTTGGATATGATTACTCATGTTGAGGTTTAGCTTTGATATCGAGGTACATGGTGTTATCGAAGGTGAAGTCATTCAAAGGGCAGTTAATATGAAGGTCATTGAGGCTTTAAAACAACTATAAGGTCGATGTGGTTTATATCAATGTACACAAGATGTCGATGCTATAAATTCAATGAGAACTCGATATAATATATATGTGTGTGTGTGTGTGTGTGTGTGTGTGTGTGTATGTATGTATGTATGTATGTATGTATGTATGTATGTATGTATTATATTGCTCAAATCAAGCAAATTAGACCATTTCTTGATTAATTGATCAAATTAGTGTAAGTACAACGATTTCAATATTACAATGAACAAAATCCCAAATTTAATCTAGGGTTTGTCATATTGTTATAAGTAAGAAATGAGGTAACGAGAATTCAACCCCTGAGATAAAGACCCTCGGTCCCTATTTATAGAGTTTGGTAGGAGGCAAGCCTCTGGATCCACAAATCTCGATGTCTTAGCTTCGTTAAGTGTCAATGGCGAATACACTATCGGCCTTGACATGAACAACATTGTTGCGAATCGAAATATATATAATTACGTCTTCCTCGGTATGGCTTTTGTAGCTCCAATATTCGATGCCAACACTCTACTGTTGACATAATGCGATGTTAACCCTATTTATGTACATCAACGTTGATAGATATCGGTATCGCATGTTGATATGCGGTGCTCTCTATTGAGCTTGAAGACTTGGCTGTATTGACCCTCGGGGAGTCCCAACTGCAATTGTTTGTTAATTGGTGGTGATGTTGAGATGGAGGCTTGATGTTCCACGATGAGTCTAATAGCTTCGACATTGATTAAAGACATCTTTGAAAATCTTATGACTGTGTTTGATTATCTCGACATCATTGTGTTAATGATGCTGAGATTGGTAGATGTGTAAGCCTTCTCTGGTGATGTCATTGGTAGTAATAACCTTTGTTGCATCATTGACATCACTGTTTCTAACGACGTCGAGGTTGAATGTTATGTAGGACTTTCTAAGTGAGAGCAGTAATAATGTATATGATTGATCTCATCTCATCATCGAAAGACCATTCTAAGGTGACCACATCATATTGGAATTCCATCTTTTGGTTTCAAAGTGGGGGATGTTACAAGTGACTTAAAAGATAATTCTATTATCTTTAGGTCCCCTTAGAGCTCATATTCAATGTATTCATTTCCTTGATTGGATCAAAGTATTTTAGTTTTCTTTCATGTCAGCTTTTTAACTTCGTTTATATATTTTATGAATTATCTTAGGCTTCAATTTGTCTTTTATAAGATATACATTTTTAGATAAATCATCCATGAACGTGACAATGTATAAGGTTCCATCTTTTGTTATTATACACGTAGGACTAGATAAATCTGTATGTATTAGTCCTAAGATTTCAATAACTCTTTCGTTACTCTAGCTAAATAGATGATTAGCCAGTTTTCCTTGAAGAAGCAATTTACAAGTTAAATAAAGAATTTGATTTAAAAGATGGGAGAAACCTTTTTTTTCAACTTTTTTAATCATTTCCCACTTATATGGCATAGTCTAAACTGTTGTAAGTAGATGTCATTTATGTTAGATGCATTATTTTTTTCAACAGCAAATACATAATCATAGTTAAGAACATAAATGTAATCTTTAAAAGTAAAAAACACAAAAATTACATTTCTATAACAAACAATCACAATGTTTTCACTGCAAATAATAATATAGCCATATTCCATCGAACGAGATGCTGAGATTATTCTTGTATTGACCATCCTATACCTATGGCATCCAAATACCATACAGAGTGCACGGTAACGGTACTCGACTGATGTAGAGGGGTAATCAAGGGTAAAGTATGGTAATCCATAGCGAAATATGTCATGTATCTCACAAGGCATAGGATAAGTATAATAACCAACACATATGTAAAATAGGCGAGACAGATATATAACTTAATGAACCAGAATAAATCAGAGTGCATTGGTTCATTATAGTTATACAAAGAATTAACAAGAGTTTATAAACCAAATAACTACCTCCCAAATATCCATCTTTAACAATAATAAGAAAATGTTAAAATAGCTCCATAACACTACACGGAGAAAATAATGATAATAGTTCCAAAAACATTAAATTTATGAAAGCGCTAGCCACATGCTCGTCCTTTGCATAGCTCCATGTGTTAACTCACTTTTGAGCCAAAGCAGATTTCAATCGGACTTAGAAGATCGGGATGAGGGCAAAACAACTCGAAATATTTTAGATACATTTAGATGAAGCAAAGGAGTGGCTCAGAGAAAATTCCATAAAAACACTAAGTAAAAAAGTCAGTGTCGACATGTTCATGTCAGAGCCAATATGTTTTTTCTCCATAATCGTCCACTCCAACTTCATATGAGTTATTGTCTATTCCATTCGTATGTGACTGAGTGGTTTTCAAGAGTTTTGGGCTACTTATTCCAAGAACTGAAGAGTTAAAAGAGAAAACGATAGAATAAATACAAAAATGATAGAACGATCATCAAAATTAACCAACAATCGACTAAAACAACATGGGATGCTACAAAATAAAGTAAGTAGAAGGATGCAAGAAAGTTCGAAGTGATTCTAACTAAGGAAACATGTCAGCACCAAGATGCTTATGTTTATACTGACATATTTGGTTAACTCGAGGGATTCAACAATTTGGCACGTGCTTCGGGCCGATCTCTGGTCTCTACTCTAAGTGGACTTTAAACCAACATGATTGTTTCTCTATAAATACCACCCTACTTGCAACCAAGGAGGAATCTTTCTACTGGATCTCTGCCCTAATCTTTATCTCTTCATTCTGGATCTAATCTCTTTACTATTGGATACTTTTTTCTCTTCTTTACTCCTATCCTCCTCCTCTCAAACTCTTTAGAAACTCCACTGTAAATTTGTGATTCATTAGATAGTGGTCAGATCCGATATAACTAGTCGTAATCTAGAGAGAGAGCAACTAATAAAAGAGATTAATGTAGATGTACGTCAGAGAATATGCTAAACCACTACAAAAATTATTGTGTGTTGTTTATTTTTCTGCTATTTTAACTTGCTTGATTTGGGATTTCTAGTTCTTTTACATTTGTTATAAAAGAACTAGTCCTTTCATATAATTTCGTGGTATTGATTAATTTTTTAGGTTAACATTTTGATGCTTTCACTCAGAACAAAGAACCAGATCTAAGACTTGAAGCTTGAATCTGAGATTTGGAGAAGATGACGAGGCCTAACATATGATATAAGGCTGGTGCAAGCCAACAAAAAATAGGACAGCCAGAAGATATCCTCATATTCTCATCAGTCCATCCACATGACTAGAGAAGAGATGGAGAAAATAATGAAGGTGATGTTGGATGGATTAATGACTCGACAACTGGACATGCTTGAAGGATTTTCTAAAGGGTGGGATAACAAGGATTAGCTAGAGCTATAAGAATTTAGAACCAAGAACAAGGAGATAATGCAGGTGCATCTGGAGTTGAGCAGATAAACTGGGATGATGTCTCCGCCAATAGTATAACACGATACCCATTTGCACCCAAAGTTGACACAAACACCTAATAGGATGAACGTAGAGAAATAAATAAATAGATCTAAATTAAAATATAGGAAACAATCAGATAACAAGTAAAAAAATGACAAAACAAATTTATAGTGGTTTGGCATTGAATGCCAACGTCCACTTTGATGAAACTACTTTATTAATTACTTGAATTTCTAAGTACAAGAGAGATCGGATCAGAACCCATAAATACAATGGAGTACAAGCAAAATAACAGTGTAGAGAGCCCTTAGATGAATAATGAACTCTAGCGGTAGATGACCAAATATCTTCCTGAAAATTTACAAGAAAAATTTCCAGACGTAGATGAGGTCACTCAGTATCCAACCCCCAATATAAAGCGATCAGCCTCGATCAATCCTTCTTGCCACATGGTACCATACGATCCGTCGTATGGGTCCCTTCTATGCTAGCTTCATGTTTCTAAAGTTGTTTGCATAGTTTCATTCATGTTTTTAAAGATATCGATCTATTCTCGTTAAGTTGAATTATTGGTTGATGTTATTCATGGCTACTGTGAAGCGATCTGATCCTCTATGTAGGTGAAGCACAAATTCATACTTAGAGTATTCCAAAGAGCCTATCTGATGTGCACGTAAATGTGCATATTTTTACCACCATATTTATTCTATTTAAATAAAATAAATGATCATATTGGGTATTTTAACTTGTTTTAACCAAAATTCATATTAATTCCAAATTTTCACATATTCATCTTCATATAAGGGCAAAATGGTCATTTGTGCGCGTATATTAACTTGAGAGAATTTAATTGGAAATTTCTATAATATTTTGTAGGAATTTAGCTTCTCATATTAGTGGGTTCATGAAGAAACATGCAAGCACAAAATGGATTAAAAGGAATGAAAATGGAAATAATTCAAAGTGAAGATCATGGAGGACCCCACCTACCCACCTACCTTAATGTACAAATTAAAGGCTAATATACATGCTTATGGAGTTAATGGTTTCATGTACACTTAATGGGGGATTAAGACATGTTAATGATTACTTGGCCTCCACACTTCCTAAGGGGCATTTTGGGCATTCCCCAAAAAGTGAATTAGGGTTCTAAAACTTGTATATATACCCCTTATGTTTCATGTAATCTCTCTCTTCTCTTGGTCTCTCTTAGGCCTCATTCTCTTTAGTTTAGTTTAGATCAAAAATAAATGAAAGCTCCTCTTTCTCTTTTCATGGCTACTTAGCCATTTTTGTTTTGTGTAATCTTTTTTTATGCAATTTAATATATGCTCTTTCCTTTTCATGTTCATTTACTTTCATGTTGTAGTGTAGATGTCTTCTCTTTTCTGCAAGTAGAATAATTTTTCCTTTCATTTTTCTCTCTTTTTCCTCTTCTTTTTATTCAATGTTGCATGCTACATTTGTTCATATGATGACAAATATAAGAGGCTAAACCCCTTCAAGTTAGGGGTAATGAAGCTCTCTAATCTTGTAGCTTCAACTTAATTTGATGTTTATGCTCTCTTTTTGTGCTTAATGAGAATGATTGAAGTGGTTTAATGATGTTGTTTAGCTTTGAATTTGATAATCTACGTTGTTCATAACAAATAGGCTATGCTTAAACAAACAAAACACAAATTGCCTCTTCATCTACATATGATTATGGAAAAGAAGTGATTGTTGAAATTAAAATTTGATGGCTTATATTTCTAATTAATAGTTAATAGGCCATGCTTAAAATAGATTTTGCTTTCAACTTTGTTGTCATATTTTATTAGATTTAAAAGTGTATTAGTGGTTGTGTTATAGTTTGATGGTTTATATTGAGCTAATTAATAGCACAAATATACCATACTTATGATAAGCACATCAACTAATTCACTAATGACAAGAAAAGAGAGATCATAACTTCATTTTGTTGATTTATGTGATCTAGAGAGTGGAAATTGCCTCTAAATTGTCTTAACACTCATATTTTTATCAATTTTCTTTTGCTTGTTTTTCTTCTTTTCTAGTTTAACATTCTCTTCAACCTAGGTTTAATTTGATTGAATAGATTTTTAAAATCATCAATTCCCTGTGGATCGACCCGTATTCGCCACGTGCTACATTCGTACACCGTGCGCTTGCGGTTATTTTTATTTCTAAATTCGTTCGACGGTTTTCTAAACCGATAGAATTTCCGTCGACGAACAAGTTTTTGGCGCCGTTGCCGGTGAGTGATTGGATTTTAATTTCCTATTCTTCGAATTATTTTCTTTTGATTTTTGCGTGTTTTTATTTTGTGTGTTTGCATTAAAAAAAATGTTGTGTGTTTGTTGTTTGATTTTTGTTTGTTTGAGTGTTTGTTTTGTGTGCATTTAAGTAGTGTGAGTGTAGTTGTTCCATTTGTTTTCTTCTTGCGTTTGCAATTTTCATTTCTATAAAAAAAAATTCACACATCTCAATTGAAAAAGAAAAAAGAAAAAATTCATTCCTTTTTTTTTCTCTCTGTTTCAGTTTACATTGTACAGTATACATCTCTCTGTTTTTCTTTTTTATTTACAATTACTGCCTTACTGCATCACCCCCTACAAACTGCTGCTGTCACAACTTCATTCACCATCCCACATATAATACATACACCACTGCCATTCATGTTCGACCATCCTTCATATAACTTCATCCATCAGTCCTCAACCACACTTGCTTACAGCTGAATCAACTGTGCATATCAGTGCACCGCAACTACCCTACAGCAAAACCACATCCTTCTCACTTCTGACCACTTATATTCTTCCATTCTCCTGACTTTTCCTTGACAAAACTGCCTGCCATCACCCCAGTTTCAATCAAACACTAGCACCTCCCTACTGCTCCATCATTTAAAACAGAGCAACTTCCTCCAACTTCTATCTCTACTCTGTGCATATATCAACCCGCCTGCTATTACACTTAGTAACCATTCATTGTCCTGCCTGTCTTCAAACAAGAGCCACTTCAACACAAAATCAGTAAACTTCATCTCACTGCCTCGACATTCTTCCACCTCCTTTCAGGCATTTCTGAACCAATCACTCCCCTTCACCATCTCTGTTAACCACAATTTCCCCCTTACAACTGCAGACAACACCATTGCAGCCATACAAAACCCTCTTACAACCATTCCACTACATCACCCAACCCTTGCCATCAACCACCTTGACCACGACACGAATCGAATTTCAATACACATCCATCACTGCTTGCAACAGAGCAACTCCGACTGTCCAGACATCACCCACAGCCTCCCACGATTCACGATCAAGCTACCTCAATCTCCTCAAATCACCAATCCAAAAAAATTCACTTGAAAAAATAATCCAGAACTCACCAAATTGCATTAGGCCAGCGGCAACAAGAAACAACACTCCAACCTGCTGCCATCATTTCACCGCAACTCCATCCATTGCACTCGAACAATCCCCAATTCCACGTCAACCTCGACACATATACAACAGTAACCGTCTTCCTCCCTCATCATGAAACCCACTCGCCTCCTCCAACCGCAAACAATCACGGCAATCACGGTGACTTCAAACTCCCCCTTCAATCTCCCAAAGACGCAAACAAGCTTCGACACCCAAATCTGCATCAACAACATCGAGTCACCACACCCCTTCGCGAACCAAATCGAACCAACTCAAAAACGCGACCACCTCTGCAGCGACTTCGACGCCGATGACACCACCCTCTTCTTCGAATACTCAAGCATCACCAATCGACTTTGATCACCACAAATCGCAACCCCAATTCAAACGCATCCATTCGATTTGTGTTTGGAATTCAATTCGAGATAGGCATATTTCATTTGGAAATTGACAGGGAACATGGAAGCGGTATTCATGAATTGGTGAAGTTGGTCGTGAATATTTGGGGAGCGAACTGAATTCGCTGGAAAACTTTGTAAACAAAGACGGTTTGGGTTTTGGGCTGTGTGAGTGTGGGCCTAGTAGAGTTCTAATTTTCATTTGGTTGTATTTTTGAACTTCCTTCTCCTCTCAAAAAGCCAAAAAAAACTCAATTTTATATATTTCTTTTAACTTTAAATTGTTTTATTTTGGTTTGTTTGGTTTTAGTTTTTCATCCTTTAAAAAAAAGTTTCAGTTTGTTTTATTTACAATTTTTTTTTCGTTGTTTTGTTTTCGCTTGTTTTGTTTTATTTTTGATTTAATTTCTTCTTTGATATATAAAAAAAACTGTATATAAATCTTTGTTTTATTTTCAGGTTGCCAAAGTAGAAAATCGCAAGGAGGAGATTAGCTTGCCAAAAAAAAATCTGCTTGCTTGCTTATAAATTTATTTTGTTGCTTTTAACCTCTATATATTGTTTTTACTTGCCTTGCATTGTTGGTTGTTTGCATTTGCATAAAAATTTCAAAAACAAAAAAAATCCATTCGTAGTTGCATTGTTAATACACGTTTATTTCTGCTTTGCATTTCATTTAGATCTTAGGGTTTTTAATAACGGTTAGAAATCAATAACATTTAAATGTATATTGACAAGTTGTTTTCTTTGAACAATTTAATTTCTTAGTGTCTAGGCTACGGCAGAGTAATAAACATTTATAAATATTAGGGTGATTCGTAAATATTATAGTGGTTGTTCCTCTGAAGGTACTTAAACCTTCGGCTGCATTGCTACGGTGATTCGTGGTGCACCGATAAATCCTGTCCGTTATCTGGCTGAGAACTATCTTGTTTATCTAAGACAAAGTGTAATTATACAATTTTGGGTTAACTTAGGATAAATAATTTGAAATTAACCTTGCATTCATTTAGTTGCATTAGTTCATGCATATTTTAAAAAAAAAACAAAAAAAAAATTTTCAAAAATCCAAAACTAAAAAAAATGTAAATATTCCTTTTATTTTTCTTTGAATGTTTTAAATCCTTTTACTTTGAAATTTCAAAAATCCAAAAAAAAAATATAAAATCTTTTCAAAAGCCAAAAAAAATTTGAAAATCCAAAAACAAAACAAAAATCAATTTTTCAATTTTAAAAATAAATTCTATTTGTAAATAATTTTTCCTTTATAAAAAAACCAAAAAAAAATTCTTGAAAATGTCCCGGTTTCCTTTTTCTTACTCACTTGATTTTAGTTTTGAAAATCAATATAATTCATATAATTTCACTTCAAATTCTTATGGATATTTCAACAACTATTGTTTAAACGGTTCAAGTTTTGAACCACAAAGTTTTCAAAACGATCGCCAACCCTCGACTCTTGAAAATAACGTTTCATCTTTACTTGAACTCTCTACACAACAAAATCAAAAGATAAATGATTTGTGTAATTCATATTTGTGTAATAACTCGAGTCAAGGATTTCAAAATTTGAATTCAATTCAAAATTCAAACGATTTCGATTATAATCCATGCATACTCAATTTCGAACTTCAAAATGAATTTCAAAATCAAAAGGAAAGTGGAAATAACTTTTCAAATAATTTTGGTAATAGAAATAATCTCAATTTAAATGCAACTGATAATTTTTGTTCTCAACAAATCCAAATCGAGAATTTTCAAGTGAATAACTATAAGTTGGATTTTGTTGAGCAAATGAATGAAATTTATGATGATCACATGGATTTGTTGATTGAAACATATATGAAACAACGTGAAAAACAAAATCAAATTCCAACGTGTGACAAGTCAAGCGATAATCCATCTTTTACCCAAATCGACGATTTTCAAATAACAACTTTTGAAATTGAAAATGAAAATCTTAATGAAATTGTTGAAAACACGGTAGTTGAGTAGGATTTCAATTATTTTGAGGGTATGAAACTTGATTTAAACTTCGATCTTCCTTTTTCTGAAAATTTGAATATGACAACTTTGAACTTTAAACTCGATTTATGCGATGAAGTTGTTGATAATCCAACAAAGGAAGTCAAACTTAACGAACATAAACTTTTTGGACTTTTCGAAAATGAGTTGTTAAACTCCGAAAGGGAAGAGTTAAATCACCATTTCAATTTTGAAATCGATAATTTCGAAAAAATTGTTGATAATGAGATTAACTTTCAATTTGGTGAAAATAAACTTGAATTTCAATCAATTGTTTTATCAACCCCGAAAATCATCAAAAATAAAACAACTCATATGGTTCTCAATAAAACGACATTCGTTTTTCCAAATCGACAATCAACTTCGAAATCTTTTACGAATTGATTTTTCGTGCTTAAGCTGTGTCTCGTATACTTGACGAGACAAATGAATCGGTCTTTGGAAGACCGTTTCATTTACTCTTTAACTGTATATTTTCTGATCTCTTGTAAATAATAATCTTTTCATTTTCATTTAAATAAATGTCATGTTTTTATTTTTATTTTTCTCCTTCCACTTGGGTTGACAGTGGAGACATAGTCATAATCAAGTGTGGGGGGAGACTCATCTTTATTTTTAATTTTTCATGGTTCATTTTTTCTTTTTCTTCCAAAACTCAAAAAAAAAAATCAAAAAAGCAAATAATTTTTAAAACATTTTGATTTATTTGTAAAGAAACACTATAGGATAAATAATGGTTTTGGTTTATTAAATTAAAATTTTTGAAATTTTTTTTGTCTTAACAAAAATAAAAATGTAGTTAAATTACAAATAACAATGGTTTAGCTAGTATATAGGTAGATTCACACGTGTTAATTATGAAATACATCCTAATTGAAAATCTTTGTTTTAAAAAGTGGTCGATTTAAAGTGAAGATACAACATTTTTTTTGTCTTCTAAGTTAAATGGTGCTAAGATGATTTTGCAACACTCTCTCTCTCTCTCTCTTAATATATATATATAACATCCAAGTATTCACTCTCATTTAAAAGTCCTCACGATTATGCATGTGCGAATTAATTGGAATCTTTAATTATGTGCTTTCATACTCATTTAAAATTCCTCACGGTTATGCATGTATGGAACACATGTAAAAAAAGAAAAAGAAAAAGAAAAAAAGAACAGTCTTAATAAAACCACCTACGGTCGATAGGTGTATGCACGAAAGTGTGTGCACTCGCCATGCTCTGTACTCCCTCACATAAGCCCGAAAGGCAGTGCATGGGTGGTATATCTGGCCTCAGTTTACCTGAGCTAGGTGTGTAATTTTTCTTACAAATAATGAGAGAGCAAGCAATTGAAATCCTAGCTCTATTTTTACTTATTTGATTTGAATTGTTATTGAAAAGAAATGAAAATACCACTTTGATAAACTTTGATAGTCAACTACGGATCCATTTCATAGATACACTTTGTTATCAACTAAAACAACGAGTTAAACTATTGTCTATTTGTTATGATAACTTGATTTTTGTTGGAAATTTTGACGAGTAAATGACATAAATTTTCAAGATAATAACCAAAACCTATATTTAACTTATAAGTGTCGGTTTAAAAGTAAATCCTTTATTTGTAAATATTTTCAAAAACTCGCATTAATCTCTTTTTAAATAAATCTTGCATTTTTGTAAATATTTTCACTTTACATTTTTTATTTTGCATTTGGATTTTGAGGGTAGTATCCGCTGAAAACCCTCACGAGCCTACACTCGTCCTACTGAGGACACCCAGAGGTTTAACGACTTGTTGCATACGCTCAACGCAATCGTGTTTCCTACGAAAACGGATTTATCATAGTTTTAGTTTATTCGAGGACGAATAAAAAGATAAGTGTGGGGGTATTTGATGTGCACGTGTGCATATTTTTACCACCATATTTATTCTATTTAAATTAAATAAATGATCATATTAGGTATTTTAACTTGTTTTAACCAAAATTCATATTAATTCCAAATTTTCACATATTCATCTTCATATAAGGGCAAAATGGCCATTTGTGCGCGTATATTAATTTGAGAGAATTTAATTGGAAATTTCTATAATATTTTGTAGGAATTTAGCTTCTCATATTAGTGGGTTCATGAAGAAAAATGCATGCACAAAATGGATATAAAGGAATGAAGATGGAAATAATTCAAAGTGAAGATCATGGAGGACCCCACCTACCCACCTACCTTAATGTACAAATTAAAGGCTAATGCACATGCTTATGGAGTTAATGGTTTCATGTACACTTAATGGGGGATTAAGACATGTTAATGATTACTTGGCCTCCACACTTCCTAAGGGGCACTTTGGGCAATCCCCAAAAAGTGAATTAGGGTTTTAAAACTTGTATATATACCCCTTATGTTTCATGTAATCTTCTCTCTTACTTAGTCTCTCTTAGGCCTTCTTCTCTTTAGTTTAGTTTAGATCAAAAATAAAAGGAAAGCTCCACTTTCTCTTTTCATGGCTACTTAGTCATTTTTATTTTATGTAATCTTTTTTTATGCAATTTAATACATGCTCTTTCCTTTTTATGTTCATTTACTTTCATGTTGTAGTGTAGATCTCTTCTCTTTTATGTAAGTAGAATAATTTTTCCTTTCATTTTGCTCTCTTTTTCCTCTTCTTTTTATTCAATGTTGCTTGCTACATTTGTTCATATGATGACAAATATAAGAGGCTAAACCCCTTCAATTTAGGGGTAATGAAGCTCTCTAATCATGTAGCTTCAACTTAGTTTGATGTTTATGCTCTCTTTTTGTGCTTAATGAGAATGATTGAAGTGGTTTAATGATGTTGTTTAGCTTTGAATTTGATAGTCTATGTTGTTCATAACAAATAGGCTATGCTTAAACAAAAAAAACACAAATTTCCTCTTCATCTACATATGATTATGGCAAAGAAGTGATTGTTGAAATTAAAATTTGACGGCTTATATTTCTAATTAATAGTTAATAGGTCATGCTTAAAATAGATTTTGCTTTCAAATTTGTTGTCATATTTTATGAGATTTAAAAGTGTATTAGTGGTTGTGTTATAGTTTGATGGTTTATATTAAGCTAATTAATAGCACAAATATACCATACTTATGATAAGCACATCAACTAATTCACTAATGACAAGAAAAGAGAGATCATAACTTCATTTTGTTGATTTATGTGATCTAGAGAGTGGAAATTGCCTCTAAATTATCTTAACACTCATATTTTTATCAATTTTCTTTTGCTTGTTTTTCTTCTTTTCTAGTTTAACATTCTCTTCAACCTAGGTTTAATTTGATTAAATAGATTTTTAAAATCATCAATTCCCTACGGATCGACCCGTATTCGCTACGTGCTACATTCGTACACCGTGCGCTTGCGGTTATTTTTATTTCTAATTTGTTCGACGGTTTTCTAAACCGATAGAATTTCCGTCGACGAACACTATCTCTTGGTCTTGCTTGATTGTTACTTTATATCTTCATCTGTGCTTGATCTCTAGCCTCTGTGATCACCTCTATGGATTGCTTTCCTTGTCTACCATTGAGTCTAACTTATCAAATGAAGACATAAGCCAAACCTCAATATATATTTAAATATATATCCATAATATTTCGTACACGAAGTTTCAAATAGTTGTGATCTTAAAAAAAACAATACATACAACCATAGCTGACCAAAACGATACATACTAAAAGCAAAGATATATGAACGTCAATACAAAATACATTAACCCAAGCATGACCGATATGAAAGAGAATGAATGCAGCAAAATAATATTTCCTTCCTTCCAGCTTGTAGTAACCCCGATATCATCATACAGCACCTGTCAAAACGAAGCACATAAGTACAAAATCACTTATTGTATTAAAAGACACTACTAATTAAAATTATAGTAGTGCAAAATAGCCAGATCTTGTATTCAACCATTGTATTAAAAGACTAACATGTGCTTAAGCTTGAGTACTTTCTCATCATGGCAATAACAGAGGAGCAAAAATTTTAGTTGGATGCATGTAACTGAACGTGTTTTGCTTTTTCATGTTTTATTTTTGGTCTTTAAATATAATTGTTTACTAATTCAATCTTCCCACTGCATTCAATCTTCCCACTGCATTCAATCTTCCCTCTGTCAACAACTACTCCAACCCACTACCAATACATTCATCAACTCCTACAACACACTGCTGCATCCTACAACAAGTATTTCACCGAGCCTGCCTCTTTCCAAAACCCAGACATCCCACTGTTCTGCCTCTCTGTTGCACTCTACCTCCATCACTTGAACCATACTTCAGACAACAAGTTACACACCATCCACCAAAACTTTCATACTTTCGTATATGCACGACTGCCTGCTGCCTTGTTTGAGTACTCTACTGCTCTATCTGCATTGCTCAACATCTCCACATTGCTCAATTACACTTGCTTCTCAGTCCACTGCATCAAAATTTTAACCACTGTCAAACAACCAAACTGCCCATTTTCCTTCACAACATACAACATCACCTTACAACAAACCACTGCCATCAGCCTGAATAGCAACTACCCACTTGCCAATGACTTTTCCAACACATCTGCCACCATCCTCACATAACCTTGTTCAACTTCACACTTACAACTGCAGTTCAACTTCACTCTCACCCCTCCTCCAACCAACTACCATACCACAAACACAATATCAACCTTCCTTCACTTATACTCCCATTAACAATCTCTTTTAAACCTCCCATTCAATACCCTGCCACCTATAACGACCCTGACTCGACCTTCGAAAATCGGCACCGAATACGACACTCGTATTCAAATGCCGCAGATCCAAACGTCGAGCCTGGTTCGCCGGAGCTTATAACACATTAAGTAAATAACACAGCGGAAGAAATGAATAACATATGTCAATATACAACATTTGATACAACAGAATGGTACAATAGATATCAACATTATCAGAGATACAAAGAATAGCAGCGGAAATAAAAGATAACACCAGCAGCGGAACCAATCTCCAAAATAGTCTTCAAGGAAGAACTCCAGTATCGGTAATCTCCAAAGCACCAATCCAGAATAGCTCGAACTCCCAAATCAAAATGAAGAGAAGCAACTCGATCCAAATGCGATTGCCAAATCCTAAGGCTGAAAGCTATCGAATCTACACCTATTACAGATTATCTGAAAACCCCAACTCTAGACTGCCCGTGTGGGAAATAGTGGGCACCCAGAGTTTAGGAAAGGAACAATAAACTCCAGGTCAGTCATGGGACTGGTATGAGCAAACAAAAACATTTGGTCTTTTAAAACAGATAGAGAAATTTAAATTTGAAATCCGCAATGCTTTTTAGAAAATGAAACTACCATAAGGCCTCCCGCCACACACACAATGCAAACGCAGACTTGGAGGAGATTTCTCCTTATGATAGTCAAATATGCTTACTACGCAAAAATCAAATCATTTTTGATATTATTATTAGTGCATAGTGTAGAAAACAATTTCGAAAGTAGAATATAAATCCTAGCCAACATAGACATTCCGAACTATGCCTACTATAGCTACCATCCAAACAGTGGTGACCACCATAAGTGAATGGCAGGTAATACAACTAAAACCGTACAAGGCACGTATTGGATGAATGGATTTCCAACAAATGGTCAGGCTAAGGAACTTCCTACTATCTATGGGATCGCCTCTGGCGGGACGTCCCGAGAACTAACGTTACGGTTAGATCTCTGCCAACACAAGGCCGGGTTACCTCTGTAACTAGGTAACTACTACACGAATATGTCATCCCCCGGTCCTTTGGGACCTTTATCCGAGCGCTCGCAACAACAACCACAAAGTATCACAAAGTAATAGATCTGCAGTATCCACATAGGTAGGTATCTGGGCTCCATACCATGATACCACCCTTTACCAGAAGGGAATGACACACCCTAAAGGGAGCGACCCTCATAACCTTGCCGCATCTTTCCTGTTTCGACCATTTCCGGGGTGTGAGGTCCTGATGCAGTCTCGTCCACAAAGCTACGCTTTGTGCAACAAAGCCATGCTTTGGGTCAACAGATGACCAAAGCAATGATCACAAAGATAAATGATCAAACAAGTGATCATATCACAAATGATCAACCAATGATCATCACACAGCAGCACTCAGCATGCCACATTACCAAATTGGGAATATCACTGATAAATATCAACTACATAACCTCTGAGCTCGTACGTCTCAGAGAAGGGTGTTAAGCTAAGAGAATAAATTCTCCGCCACCAAGCAGAAATGTATTTGATAGAGATCAGTTAACATCTCAAAGTGTAATGTCGGACATACAACCATACAAGTCTGTTCCGGGTTCGAACAGAACCGAAGGCACTTCCGAAGAAGCCCTTGCAAATCCGGGTATCCACAATCCCGATCGGACTTCCCATCACTAAGGAGAACTCTATACCGGAGCAACTCAGTGCAGAGTCAATCGATAGGTTATCCTATCGTTCTCACAAATACCCGGTCTTCACCACCGGTCTTCAAATGCAATCCATAACGTCGTATCACTATTCGGAATGGGTTATATGACACAAGGTCCTCTCCCGGCTAAACCGAATAGTACGCGCCATATTTTAAAACATATGGATATGGGATTTTAGCTAAGTCACAACTTATAAAATCCAAAACTTTCTTTCAAATGGTTAAACAAATTACCATTTTAAATCTTTAAATAAAAAGATTAATTTCACAAAGTTTCACCAAATTTCACAAAGATCTATTCATAGATTTCAAAACAATTCCCATTTCAATTGGATTAACCCAATTAAATCTTTAAATTAAAGATTTATAGCTTTCAAAACACATTTCCAAAAATTTATCTAAAACTTGGAAAACAATTTTCCTTTTAGACTTGAAAATCCTTTTAACACAACTTGAAAGTCCATTTCTTATGAGAAAGCAAATCTAATTTATATAAGTTGAAATCTTGAGTTGAATTTAAATTTCAAAACATCACCTTGAAAAATGGTTTAAAACCATATAACCCATTTGTAAGTTGAATAACTTTTTTAAACCCTAGTTTCCAAGTCATAGAATTCAATTTCAAATATTGAATTCAAATTTAAATCAATTTATTTACATTTCAAAAACTCAATCAAGTTATTCAAATAACTTTTATTTTTTGAAAACTCATTTTCAAAAGCATCAATTCTAATTCCAAAACTATTTTTGGAAAAAATTCAATTTTAAAACGATTTTTAAAATCTGTGACTTAACCCATTTCCACGTGCAATCCATATTTGTGTGTGTATAGTGTGGTCCAGGGGTTTTACACAATAGTGCACAACATCATCAATCAGCACAGATTCAATTATTACAATTCGATGTGGGTTTCGGATAACCAAATGGAATCCGACTCCCTGTCGCATCGAAATTTAAATGTCGTTCTACGGGTCAAGGGGTTGCATATACATATAACAATATATACGTCACAATTAAAATAGCCCAGCACAAAGCATTACATAGCATCACAAAAAATATCAATCCATCATGAAGCATTGGCAATCAAACATCTATAATTAAGATGAATAAATCTATGTGGTTTTAAATCTATTCCTCACATAATCACTTTCATTAGTAATGAACTATCCTTAATTGCTTCTTTAATTACTTCTAAATTAATTACATTAATTTATTACCTATTATTGATTAATTAATCCAAATTAATCATCCTTAATTACATCACTAATTAAATAATTAATGATTTAAATTATTTCTTAAATTGATTACTCAAAGTAATTAACAACTTAATTACTATATTGACCCAAATTAATTATCCTTAATTTAATTTCTTAAATTAATTATTTGATTAATTACTAAATAATTAATCCAAATTATCTCCCACTTAAACATCTCCACTTAATTACAATCTGTAAATATTAAACAATTACTTAACTATGTAATTTCCAAATCATTAATTACATAAAGTAGTTATTTATAAAACCCAAATGTTTAAAATTAATTAAACTTAATTAATTAAATTAAACAATCTCATTTAATTAAATTAATTACATTAAGTAATTAATTTCTTAATTACTTAAATTAATTATCCATTTCATTAATTAATTAATTATATTAATTAACCATTTGTACTACCTTAATAATTTAATGAATTACAAATCATTAAACTTTTCTTTATCTTTAGATAAACATTCCTTATTTAAATTATGCATTTAAAAACAAAAATGTTTTTAAATTTTACATTAAATTCCATTTAACATTTCTTTAAAACTTTAAGACTTAAATTTATTTAAAATAAGATTCTTAAAATAATACAAATCTAAATCTTATATGTTTACAAGAAACATATACTTAATTAATAAGTTAAAAAGGATTTAAATCTCAATTCAAATCAAATTTAAAAATTCTTTAAATTTCAAAACTTAAATATAACTTCCATTCTCATTCTAGTTTAAATTCTTTAAAATGCTTCTTACAATTACCCCTTCCATTCAATGCAAATCATTTAAAAAAAATTTAAACTTAAATCTTCATTTTAAAACTGAAGTTTAAAATTTTAAATTCAGATTTAAAAAAAAACTCAGTTTTAAATTCATTTGAATTTCCTAATTTAAACATTTAACCTTTCAATTCAAATGCCAAAACACAATGCATTCACACTTGAGAGTTTAAAATTAAATTTAAATTTAAAAGCCATCAATGATTTCAAATTCCAGACAAATCAAATTTGAATTCATATTCAAATTCCAACCAAAACTCAGTTTAAAATCTTCACCTGCAAATTTAAACTTTATCTTTACATATGAAACAGAAAACAGTTTTTCTGTATTATTAAAAAAAAACAAACTTTGAATTTCCCAGAATTCAAACTATTTCAAAGAAAACAGAATTTAAACTTATTTAAATTCATATTTGAATTCAGTTTTAACATCCTAAGTAAAACTTTAGTTTGCATTTTATTTCAAACTTTACAAACCTGAAACAGGCTTTCAATTTTCCCTTTTCTCTTTATTCTAATTTCAAACCAAATTTGAATTCTGCATTTACATTATTTCCAAATAAGAATTCAAACTCTTTGAATTCATTTTCAGATTCAGTTTTATTTCTAAGTTCCATATTTAAATTCAAACTTTTCTTTATAAATTTCTAAATAAAACAGAACAGTCCTGTTTAATTCAAAAACTTAAGCTTTGAAATCTTTTTCTTTTTTTTTTTTTTTAAAATTTACATTGTTTCAAAAGAACAGAATTCAAACTATTTGAATTCATACTTATTTGAATTCATATTCAAATTCAGGTTCTTAAGGCCTAAGTCCAAATTGAGTTTGCATTTTAAACTTTCACTTTCAATTTTAAAAACTGCAAACAGTTTTTCTGTTCCTCTCTTCTTTTTTTTTTTTTTTTTTACAACTTGAATTACTGCATTTAAAGTATTCAAAATCAGAATTCAAAATATTTGAATTCAACTTAAGGTTCAAGTTTAGATTCTGATTTTAAATCTCCAGATTAATTTAAGACTTTAAAAAAAAAATTCTTAAAACAGAACTGCTCTGTTTATTAAAGTCTGAAACAAAAAATGGTATACTCGAGTCACCATAAATTTTGCTTCGAGTCAGAAGCTTATATGCTTCGAGTTTCACTTCAGTTAACCCGAGTCCATCCCGAGTCAAAACACTGCTATCCCAAAACCAACCCCCAAACCTGAAACAGCCTTACCCCCAACTTCCTAAGACCTGTCAACTCCAATTTCTCTCATCCCCGACCAACATCATCGACCAAACTCCGGTGAATGACCCATCTACACCCCCTCTGCAACCTCCCAAATCCCACTCCAACTCGATGCAGCAGAGAGCATGGGAAGAACAAAGAACTGCAACACTTAAACAAGGGTTTTGAAACCTGGAAACCCCAAACTTCCATTTTCTTGTTAACCCAGAAAACCCACTTAATCCCAAATTATAAAATATGATTTTAGTTCAAAAATCAAGTTAAAGCTTATGAATTCAAGTTATAACCCTGAATTTATAAATTTTCAAAGTTTGGATTCTTGACACATTTTTTTTTTTTTCAACTGTCATCATCATTTTTTTCTTTTTTTCTGAATATTTCCAGATACCTAAATACCCTTAGCTTAAGTAAAGTTTTAATCTAACTTTAAGATGAAAAACAACTCAGTTTAATTTACAACTTAAGTTTAAAACATAAATTAATCAAGGGTTTGGAGTTTTTTTAAATTTGAATAGGAACCTGGAAACAGTGGCAATGGACAGAGGCACTCAGGGAGACAACACATGCAGCCATATATTTTTTTTTTTTGAGTTTTAGAAATGAAGTTACTCAACTTTTTACATGCAACCATAACACAACTAAATTCTCTGAAGTATCATCAATTGTAACAGGTTCTATTGCATGTTCAAACTTCCAGGTAGTTTAGAAAACAAATCATACTCAAGTACACTAGCACATCAATAACATCTCCAGAACAAAGTTTAAGCAAGCACAACATCATTCTCACAAGCATCAAAACATAAAACAGAGGTGAAAGTGTTTGCTCACAAGATTGAAGCAGAGACAGGGGACAGAGGCAATGGTTTGCCTGGGCATTTGTTTTCCCAGTTCTCAATCTTTGCCTTTGTTTCTCAGGTCTTCTTTGGTTTGGGTAATCATCCCCTCAGCATAAAAATGATAGAGTTGTTTAAATGTTTGTTTTATTTACTGATTACTAATATCAAACTCGAATTTTAAAAAGATATTTCACTTGCCTTATTTACTTTCAGAAACCCTGCACTTGCTTCCCAGGCTGAAGCAATTTTTCTTTCTTGATTATTTTGCTGCAGTAGTTGATTTTAAACTGCAGTTTTGAAATTTGTTTGTGTAAAACTTGATTTTTGAAACCAAAAATTCATTACTTTTGATGTTAAAAACTTACCTGAGATTGATCTTGCATTTTCAGATTTGAGGAGAGAATGTTATTGTTTTGTTCTGATTTTTTTTTTCTTTGGTGTTATAGTTATGAAATGCCAAATCTTTTTTACTGTTTTCTCTTCAGATTTGGCTGAGATATCAATTGATTACATATGGGAAAATGAAGAGTTTTTGAAATTTCTTTATCTTATTATTTTATTTTAAACAATTAAATTGAATGCCATTTGTAAGAAATCATTATAACTTTTAGATTTTGTTAACTCTTACACTCCATCTCTCATGTGTATATGTTTACATTTCAGCTTTTTTTTATGTTTACAAAGCAAATGAATTTATAAATTTTGTATTTATAACTTATACGCTTTGAAAATAAATTTATATCTTTATGCTTTTGTATATATACATACTTGTGCAATGTTAAAAGTATTTAACCAATATTTATACATATACATTACATCTTAATTCCTTTCAAATGCTACTTACTTTTTTTTTTTTTTTTTTTTTAAAACATTTATTTCAAATTTAAATTCAATTTTCCACTTCAAACTTGAAATATAAACTTTCATATCCATTTATACATACACACTTTATTTTGAACAAATTTAAATTAATTTTACATATTCATTCAATTTACTCATATTTGTAATATACATATATATATATATACATATATATATATATGTAAGATTTTAAACTTAAATGACTTTTTACAATATTTCTTATTTCAATATTTTAATCTCAAAATAAAATTGGGATTTAATTATATATTACTATCGCTCATTTTTATTTGTTTAGGATTTTTCTTCCAATTTAATTTGAAATTAGATTCCAAAAGTTTAAAACATATAATTTATTTAAATTGTTAACTTTGGGATGTTACTTTTTATCTATAAGATTTTAAATATAGAAATTCAAAATCTCAATTAAATTTTAAAATAAATACTCAAATAAACAAAAATTCCTATTTAACTTGAAAAATCCAAATTAATTTACAATTTTATTCCAAAATTTATTTACACTATCAATTTAATTTTAATAAAAAATCTGGATCGTTACAGATTTCCCCCCTTAAAAGAATTTTCGTCCTCGAAATTGCAAGTAAGACGAGAAAGAAAAGATAATAGATAAAGAAATGATTAATCAGATCAGAATCGAGCTATTTATTCTGCATTTGGTTTCCCAAATCAGAATATCAACAATATGAGAACAAACTCATACAATTATTTCACAAGATGTTTGAGTCCACCTGTCTACGAATATGCAAGGGCATTGATTAGTTCGAAGGGATAACTAATCGTTCGTAGAATATATCGGTCCCCAAAGAATATATAGATAGATCAAATCTTCATATTAGTTAACAAATTTACTTAATTTAAAATTTCCAATTTATTTAATTTTTCAATTTCAAATTCATTAGAGTTTAGATCGAAAAGCTGATAAGAAATCGATGAAGATACAAAGTAAGAATTTTTTACAACGATTCGTAGGGCCACCATCGCATCGAAACTTCTTTCTGGAGCTGTCACGAAGCAATCAAAAGAATTTGTGAATCGAATCAAAGGAGATTGATAGAGAAAAGATATTTCCACTGTTGCAGGGTATTGACCATTTGTAGTGGTACTCCCCCGTCCCCTATCTCGTTCTCTTCTCGCACTCATACTTACTATCGGTGAATAGTAAGAGAATTTACTGAGGCGTTCGAACAGATATCTTAGGGATATACTCATTCTAGGGTTTACTTCACCCTATCTCTAATGAGTTACTTAATGTGTTATACTCCTGAGCTAAGGTTTTAACCATCAGCTCTGATACCACTTATAACGACCCTGACTCGACCTTCGAAAATCGGCACCGAATACGACACTCGTATTCAAATGCCGCAGATCCAAACGTCGAGCCTGGTTCGCCGGAGCTTATAACACATTAAGTAAATAACACAGCGGAAGAAATGAATAACATATGTCAATATACAACATTTGATACAACAGAATGGTACAATAGATATCAACATTATCAGAGATACAAAGAATAGCAGCGGAAATAAAAGATAACACCAGCAGCGGAACCAATCTCCAAAATAGTCTTCAAGGAAGAACTCCAGTATCGGTAATCTCCAAAGCACCAATCCAGAATAGCTCGAACTCCCAAATCAAAATGAAGAGAAGCAACTCGATCCAAATGCGATTGCCAAATCCTAAGGCTGAAAGCTATCGAATCTACACCTATTACAGATTATCTGAAAACCCCAACTCTAGACTGCCCGTGTGGGAAATAGTGGGCACCCAGAGTTTAGGAAAGGAACAATAAACTCCAGGTCAGTCATGGGACTGGTATGAGCAAACAAAAACATTTGGTCTTTTAAAACAGATAGAGAAATTTAAATTTGAAATCCGCAATGCTTTTTAGAAAATGAAACTACCATAAGGCCTCCCGCCACACACACAATGCAAACGCAGACTTGGAGGAGATTTCTCCTTATGATAGTCAAATATGCTTACTACGCAAAAATCAAATCATTTTTGATATTATTATTAGTGCATAGTGTAGAAAACAATTTCGAAAGTAGAATATAAATCCTAGCCAACATAGACATTCCGAACTATGCCTACTATAGCTACCATCCAAACAGTGGTGACCACCATAAGTGAATGGCAGGTAATACAACTAAAACCGTACAAGGCACGTATTGGATGAATGGATTTCCAACAAATGGTCAGGCTAAGGAACTTCCTACTATCTATGGGATCGCCTCTGGCGGGACGTCCCGAGAACTAACGTTACGGTTAGATCTCTGCCAACACAAGGCCGGGTTACCTCTGTAACTAGGTAACTACTACACGAATATGTCATCCCCCGGTCCTTTGGGACCTTTATCCGAGCGCTCGCAACAACAACCACAAAGTATCACAAAGTAATAGATCTGCAGTATCCACATAGGTAGGTATCTGGGCTCCATACCATGATACCACCCTTTACCAGAAGGGAATGACACACCCTAAAGGGAGCGACCCTCATAACCTTGCCGCATCTTTCCTGTTTCGACCATTTCCGGGGTGTGAGGTCCTGATGCAGTCTCGTCCACAAAGCTACGCTTTGTGCAACAAAGCCATGCTTTGGGTCAACAGATGACCAAAGCAATGATCACAAAGATAAATGATCAAACAAGTGATCATATCACAAATGATCAACCAATGATCATCACACAGCAGCACTCAGCATGCCACATTACCAAATTGGGAATATCACTGATAAATATCAACTACATAACCTCTGAGCTCGTACGTCTCAGAGAAGGGTGTTAAGCTAAGAGAATAAATTCTCCGCCACCAAGCAGAAATGTATTTGATAGAGATCAGTTAACATCTCAAAGTGTAATGTCGGACATACAACCATACAAGTCTGTTCCGGGTTCGAACAGAACCGAAGGCACTTCCGAAGAAGCCCTTGCAAATCCGGGTATCCACAATCCCGATCGGACTTCCCATCACTAAGGAGAACTCTATACCGGAGCAACTCAGTGCAGAGTCAATCGATAGGTTATCCTATCGTTCTCACAAATACCCGGTCTTCACCACCGGTCTTCAAATGCAATCCATAACGTCGTATCACTATTCGGAATGGGTTATATGACACAAGGTCCTCTCCCGGCTAAACCGAATAGTACGCGCCATATTTTAAAACATATGGATATGGGATTTTAGCTAAGTCACAACTTATAAAATCCAAAACTTTCTTTCAAATGGTTAAACAAATTACCATTTTAAATCTTTAAATAAAAAGATTAATTTCACAAAGTTTCACCAAATTTCACAAAGATCTATTCATAGATTTCAAAACAATTCCCATTTCAATTGGATTAACCCAATTAAATCTTTAAATTAAAGATTTATAGCTTTCAAAACACATTTCCAAAAATTTATCTAAAACTTGGAAAACAATTTTCCTTTTAGACTTGAAAATCCTTTTAACACAACTTGAAAGTCCATTTCTTATGAGAAAGCAAATCTAATTTATATAAGTTGAAATCTTGAGTTGAATTTAAATTTCAAAACATCACCTTGAAAAATGGTTTAAAACCATATAACCCATTTGTAAGTTGAATAACTTTTTTAAACCCTAGTTTCCAAGTCATAGAATTCAATTTCAAATATTGAATTCAAATTTAAATCAATTTATTTACATTTCAAAAACTCAATCAAGTTATTCAAATAACTTTTATTTTTTGAAAACTCATTTTCAAAAGCATCAATTCTAATTCCAAAACTATTTTTGGAAAAAATTCAATTTTAAAACGATTTTTAAAATCTGTGACTTAACCCATTTCCACGTGCAATCCATATTTGTGTGTGTATAGTGTGGTCCAGGGGTTTTACACAATAGTGCACAACATCATCAATCAGCACAGATTCAATTATTACAATTCGATGTGGGTTTCGGATAACCAAATGGAATCCGACTCCCTGTCGCATCGAAATTTAAATGTCGTTCTACGGGTCAAGGGGTTGCATATACATATAACAATATATACGTCACAATTAAAATAGCCCAGCACAAAGCATTACATAGCATCACAAAAAATATCAATCCATCATGAAGCATTGGCAATCAAACATCTATAATTAAGATGAATAAATCTATGTGGTTTTAAATCTATTCCTCACATAATCACTTTCATTAGTAATGAACTATCCTTAATTGCTTCTTTAATTACTTCTAAATTAATTACATTAATTTATTACCTATTATTGATTAATTAATCCAAATTAATCATCCTTAATTACATCACTAATTAAATAATTAATGATTTAAATTATTTCTTAAATTGATTACTCAAAGTAATTAACAACTTAATTACTATATTGACCCAAATTAATTATCCTTAATTTAATTTCTTAAATTAATTATTTGATTAATTACTAAATAATTAATCCAAATTATCTCCCACTTAAACATCTCCACTTAATTACAATCTGTAAATATTAAACAATTACTTAACTATGTAATTTCCAAATCATTAATTACATAAAGTAGTTATTTATAAAACCCAAATGTTTAAAATTAATTAAACTTAATTAATTAAATTAAACAATCTCATTTAATTAAATTAATTACATTAAGTAATTAATTTCTTAATTACTTAAATTAATTATCCATTTCATTAATTAATTAATTATATTAATTAACCATTTGTACTACCTTAATAATTTAATGAATTACAAATCATTAAACTTTTCTTTATCTTTAGATAAACATTCCTTATTTAAATTATGCATTTAAAAACAAAAATGTTTTTAAATTTTACATTAAATTCCATTTAACATTTCTTTAAAACTTTAAGACTTAAATTTATTTAAAATAAGATTCTTAAAATAATACAAATCTAAATCTTATATGTTTACAAGAAACATATACTTAATTAATAAGTTAAAAAGGATTTAAATCTCAATTCAAATCAAATTTAAAAATTCTTTAAATTTCAAAACTTAAATATAACTTCCATTCTCATTCTAGTTTAAATTCTTTAAAATGCTTCTTACAATTACCCCTTCCATTCAATGCAAATCATTTAAAAAAAATTTAAACTTAAATCTTCATTTTAAAACTGAAGTTTAAAATTTTAAATTCAGATTTAAAAAAAAACTCAGTTTTAAATTCATTTGAATTTCCTAATTTAAACATTTAACCTTTCAATTCAAATGCCAAAACACAATGCATTCACACTTGAGAGTTTAAAATTAAATTTAAATTTAAAAGCCATCAATGATTTCAAATTCCAGACAAATCAAATTTGAATTCATATTCAAATTCCAACCAAAACTCAGTTTAAAATCTTCACCTGCAAATTTAAACTTTATCTTTACATATGAAACAGAAAACAGTTTTTCTGTATTATTAAAAAAAAACAAACTTTGAATTTCCCAGAATTCAAACTATTTCAAAGAAAACAGAATTTAAACTTATTTAAATTCATATTTGAATTCAGTTTTAACATCCTAAGTAAAACTTTAGTTTGCATTTTATTTCAAACTTTACAAACCTGAAACAGGCTTTCAATTTTCCCTTTTCTCTTTATTCTAATTTCAAACCAAATTTGAATTCTGCATTTACATTATTTCCAAATAAGAATTCAAACTCTTTGAATTCATTTTCAGATTCAGTTTTATTTCTAAGTTCCATATTTAAATTCAAACTTTTCTTTATAAATTTCTAAATAAAACAGAACAGTCCTGTTTAATTCAAAAACTTAAGCTTTGAAATCTTTTTCTTTTTTTTTTTTTTTAAAATTTACATTGTTTCAAAAGAACAGAATTCAAACTATTTGAATTCATACTTATTTGAATTCATATTCAAATTCAGGTTCTTAAGGCCTAAGTCCAAATTGAGTTTGCATTTTAAACTTTCACTTTCAATTTTAAAAACTGCAAACAGTTTTTCTGTTCCTCTCTTCTTTTTTTTTTTTTTTTTACAACTTGAATTACTGCATTTAAAGTATTCAAAATCAGAATTCAAAATATTTGAATTCAACTTAAGGTTCAAGTTTAGATTCTGATTTTAAATCTCCAGATTAATTTAAGACTTTAAAAAAAAAATTCTTAAAACAGAACTGCTCTGTTTATTAAAGTCTGAAACAAAAAATGGTATACTCGAGTCACCATAAATTTTGCTTCGAGTCAGAAGCTTATATGCTTCGAGTTTCACTTCAGTTAACCCGAGTCCATCCCGAGTCAAAACACTGCTATCCCAAAACCAACCCCCAAACCTGAAACAGCCTTACCCCCAACTTCCTAAGACCTGTCAACTCCAATTTCTCTCATCCCCGACCAACATCATCGACCAAACTCCGGTGAATGACCCATCTACACCCCCTCTGCAACCTCCCAAATCCCACTCCAACTCGATGCAGCAGAGAGCATGGGAAGAACAAAGAACTGCAACACTTAAACAAGGGTTTTGAAACCTGGAAACCCCAAACTTCCATTTTCTTGTTAACCCAGAAAACCCACTTAATCCCAAATTATAAAATATGATTTTAGTTCAAAAATCAAGTTAAAGCTTATGAATTCAAGTTATAACCCTGAATTTATAAATTTTCAAAGTTTGGATTCTTGACACATTTTTTTTTTTTTCAACTGTCATCATCATTTTTTTCTTTTTTTCTGAATATTTCCAGATACCTAAATACCCTTAGCTTAAGTAAAGTTTTAATCTAACTTTAAGATGAAAAACAACTCAGTTTAATTTACAACTTAAGTTTAAAACATAAATTAATCAAGGGTTTGGAGTTTTTTTAAATTTGAATAGGAACCTGGAAACAGTGGCAATGGACAGAGGCACTCAGGGAGACAACACATGCAGCCATATATTTTTTTTTTTTGAGTTTTAGAAATGAAGTTACTCAACTTTTTACATGCAACCATAACACAACTAAATTCTCTGAAGTATCATCAATTGTAACAGGTTCTATTGCATGTTCAAACTTCCAGGTAGTTTAGAAAACAAATCATACTCAAGTACACTAGCACATCAATAACATCTCCAGAACAAAGTTTAAGCAAGCACAACATCATTCTCACAAGCATCAAAACATAAAACAGAGGTGAAAGTGTTTGCTCACAAGATTGAAGCAGAGACAGGGGACAGAGGCAATGGTTTGCCTGGGCATTTGTTTTCCCAGTTCTCAATCTTTGCCTTTGTTTCTCAGGTCTTCTTTGGTTTGGGTAATCATCCCCTCAGCATAAAAATGATAGAGTTGTTTAAATGTTTGTTTTATTTACTGATTACTAATATCAAACTCGAATTTTAAAAAGATATTTCACTTGCCTTATTTACTTTCAGAAACCCTGCACTTGCTTCCCAGGCTGAAGCAATTTTTCTTTCTTGATTATTTTGCTGCAGTAGTTGATTTTAAACTGCAGTTTTGAAATTTGTTTGTGTAAAACTTGATTTTTGAAACCAAAAATTCATTACTTTTGATGTTAAAAACTTACCTGAGATTGATCTTGCATTTTCAGATTTGAGGAGAGAATGTTATTGTTTTGTTCTGATTTTTTTTTTCTTTGGTGTTATAGTTATGAAATGCCAAATCTTTTTTACTGTTTTCTCTTCAGATTTGGCTGAGATATCAATTGATTACATATGGGAAAATGAAGAGTTTTTGAAATTTCTTTATCTTATTATTTTATTTTAAACAATTAAATTGAATGCCATTTGTAAGAAATCATTATAACTTTTAGATTTTGTTAACTCTTACACTCCATCTCTCATGTGTATATGTTTACATTTCAGCTTTTTTTTATGTTTACAAAGCAAATGAATTTATAAATTTTGTATTTATAACTTATACGCTTTGAAAATAAATTTATATCTTTATGCTTTTGTATATATACATACTTGTGCAATGTTAAAAGTATTTAACCAATATTTATACATATACATTACATCTTAATTCCTTTCAAATGCTACTTACTTTTTTTTTTTTTTTTTTTTTTAAAACATTTATTTCAAATTTAAATTCAATTTTCCACTTCAAACTTGAAATATAAACTTTCATATCCATTTATACATACACACTTTATTTTGAACAAATTTAAATTAATTTTACATATTCATTCAATTTACTCATATTTGTAATATACATATATATATATATACATATATATATATATGTAAGATTTTAAACTTAAATGACTTTTTACAATATTTCTTATTTCAATATTTTAATCTCAAAATAAAATTGGGATTTAATTATATATTACTATCGCTCATTTTTATTTGTTTAGGATTTTTCTTCCAATTTAATTTGAAATTAGATTCCAAAAGTTTAAAACATATAATTTATTTAAATTGTTAACTTTGGGATGTTACTTTTTATCTATAAGATTTTAAATATAGAAATTCAAAATCTCAATTAAATTTTAAAATAAATACTCAAATAAACAAAAATTCCTATTTAACTTGAAAAATCCAAATTAATTTACAATTTTATTCCAAAATTTATTTACACTATCAATTTAATTTTAATAAAAAATCTGGATCGTTACACCACCCATCATCGCAAGTGCAAAACAACTTCCAAACTCACCCCAACATCTTCTGTCTGCACCATCCCCTACCTATACAACGTCACTGCTGTCACTAGATAACCACCTTCACGACCTGACTTCTCCAAACCGTCAAGCACCAAGATACCCGAATTACTGCAACATCACACCCTATACACCACCTGATTGGGTATGATTCATTCCTTGTATGTACTGCAGATGGCACAAGGAAAATCATTCAGGTATCATACTTGTGGAAACCAGATATATGCATAATATGTAAAGTGTTTGGTCACAAAAATGAGAACCGTGATTTAAGATCAGAGCAAATCATAAAAAAAGGCTAATGGAAAAGAAGATGAGATGATAGTTCTGTCTGACTTAGATGATGAGAAGAAAACAAAAAATAACAGTCTGAAACCTGTAATGTATAAAAAATATGTATGGAAAAGATTTTGAAAAAGAATAGGAATATAGATATTGAAAAAGATCGAGCATCTGTTGATGTTAATGGTAAAAACATGACCAATGTTCATATCAGCTCAGGATAGTCAGTAAATGAAAAAAAAGTAACCACGCTATGGAAAAGAAGATAGAAATGAAAATGCAATTAAAATTAGAAATAAATATTCAGCTCTGGACTTACATGAAGAAGGAGAGATAAATGAGTCTTAAGAAGGAGACTGTAATGAAATATAAATTGAAGAAGAAATTGATGATATGAGAAATAAACTAACTTCTGATGGAAATAAGACTCAAGAAATTGATAGACAGAAAACAGCAGATTTGAATGAAAAAGACAAAGGAAGACGCCACACTATAAAAGTGAACAAAATGGTCATGCCGCAACAACACAAAAAATGCAAAGAGAACTTAATACCTAGAAATATGCATGTGCATAGATCTGATATGCATAGTTATATTTTCTCACAATCAACCCATCTGAACTTATTTATGCTCTAACACTTATCTGATCCATCTAGACCCTCCTTTCTTCCTTATCAACTGAAACAACTGCTTTATTAAACTCACACCATTCCATATTTCATTCTTTTAAAACCAATTCCATTTTATCTCCTCTACTTCCTACTCCTACCTCAGAACAGCTTCTATGCATATCACCTGAACATGCTCACATGCACCCTATATCTCACAAACCCATCATGTCAATCCGAAACTAGTCTGAACTGCTTATTGGAGGAAACATACATGTTCCACATTTTTTTCTTCATTTTTTTTTTGAATTTCTTCGATATATAAAAATAGAGAAATAAAACAAAGCTTCTCACTTTTGTTTATTTTTATCTTTCTTTTGTTTATCATTTTGTTTCAAGCTGCTTTTTGCGGAATGTAATAACAAAGTTGGAGAACCTAAACAGCAGAATATGCTTTGGGCTTTGTAAGTTTATAGAGTGATACTAGATTGAGCTACAGCCCATCCTACAGTTGCATCAAATCTGCAGGAACTTCGAAAACAGCACGATAAAAAATACCATTCTACAATTGTTCGTGTCATCAAGTTTATTACGAAGTTTAGAATGGGCACTGGGTGCAGAAAATTTCATGCCAGTTTTTTTCATTGTTATTACCGGTCCAATGTTGCGCTTAAGAAAATGCATCTTTACCTAATCTATGAACTGAAAAATAAAATAAAAATAAATTAAAGAAGTTATACATACTAGAATTTGGTTCCATTATAACGTTCTCAATAGGCCAAGCTATCGTAGTGCCAAGAGCATCTTCAATCACTTCTAATTCGGACGTTGTTCTCCATAGACGTGCTTTTGGAATTTTTACAATTTCTACCCAAACTTTAATTGCATTTTTACCCAAAGGAACACAATGAACTGTTGAAGTTGGATCGGTTGAAGACACACGTCCTAATGCAACTATTTCTCTCTTTTCCGACAAATCGATCAGCTTGCATTTACCATTTACCATAAAATTTGTACTCTATCAATAAATAAAAGGGCTATTTTATCATGTGCTTCAACAATTCGTAAGATGAAAAAAAAAGTGAATCGATTATAAATAAGTTTACCTTCTCGACAACTCCGGCATTACTCCTATGATCATCCGATGATGCACCGTTAACGGTCTCGAGAACTACTTTTGACTCAGGCCATGCGACTTTGATACCAACGGCTTCCCCAACTCGTGTCACACCTTTAGTGGGCCTCCATAGAAAAGCATCTTCCACTTTTGCATTATCTATCCAAACTGCAACAGCACCCGGTCCAAGAGGAAGATCATTCACAAGTTGTTTTGGATCACTCGAAAGTATTTGTCCTTCTGCAACTAATTTTTCGCTCTCACTCCAATCGAATAATTTGCATTTATGATGTGTGCTGCTACTTTTACTCTATTAAAAAAACATATTGGTTATTTTTTTTATACATTCAAACTAAAACTTAAATAATATAAAGATGAAAGATTACCGTATGATCTTCTTTGTCAAAGTTATCTAAGTTATGCAAAACAACTCTAGTAGATGGCCACGCTACTATATCACCTTCAACTTCTCCAATACTTGTCAAATAAAGTGAAGGTCTCCACAAGAAAGCATCCGGTTTTCTCACGGTGTCTATTATAATTTTCTTGGCATCAGACCCTAAAGGGATTTGTTGGACAAGCTCCTTTGGATCACTTGACACAACTCTTCCTTCCGCAACAATTTCGTCTGTCTCACTCCAATCCAATAAATCACATGTGCCATATTTTTTTATCATAATTGTTCTACAATTAATGAAATGAAAATTATATTAATAATAAATTAAATGTCAAATGTAATGATATCGATAGTAATATAAATAACTTTTACCGCTTGAGGTACATTTGTTTCATCCCGGCTTTCTTTTCTCTGTCAAACAAATATAAAAACAACATTAGCCCAGCACTGCCTCTCCAAGGTACACTGTATGCAAAAGGGAAATGGATATCCACAAGTGCACATTTCATGTGGCTGTAGTGATAGGATTTCAGGTGAAACAGCTATGTAGTGGTGGTAGTTCAGTTGCAGTGGGGTGAAGTGAAGAAGTTAAGAGGGGACTGTTTGGAGTGGATGTGGTTTTAAAGGCAGTGAGATAGCAGGTTGGAGGAGGTGGTTGAATGACAGATATGCAAGGCACTGTTGAATGATGCAAGGGAATGGTAGACTGTGAACTGTGAATGCAATGGTAGTGGTAATGTTTAAATTGCAGTGAGAATGTAAGCGTTTGGAGATATGGCAATGATGGAGGCAATATTGGTGGTGATGTTGCTGCTATATGCAGATATGAAACAGCAAAGGGTGGTTGACAGTGCACAGCAGTTAGATGGATATGAACAAGTGAGGCAGTTGTAATGGTCGCAGCAAGGAGTGGTGGAACGTTATGTATGTTTCTTTTTTGTGCTTGGTGAGTGCACTGTGTAGTTGAGCTATATGAGTCAATGTGTCTTTGATTTTATTTTAAATTCAAACAGAGTCAATAAGCCTTAATATCACAATGCATGCCTGATTTTTCACAAGCATTTGAACCATCGCGGTTAATTCTGAAATTTGATTTTGCATGACGATGGTTTGTTTATCCCTTATGTGTGACCATATTGCCTTGCTGTAGTTCATACCTCTTCCCATTCCTCTCAATCATCCTGGTCTGTCTTGTCCCAACACTTTTGCAAGCGCATCTTCTTTGTAATTAGTTGTTGAGCTAGAATTTGATTCAATATTGACTTGTTTAATTTTTTCCTACTCAAGTTGTCGTAATGCATATTATACACAATCGAACTACCACAATAGCAAATAAATTGTTACCTAATAAAATTTCAAAGTACTTACGATAGCCTCTGCAGCAGTCACATTTACTGGTTCGCCATTTTTTCGAGTGTGGGATTTGATCCAAACGTGAGATCGAGTGACAGAAGATGGATGAGGACTCGTCTTTCTCTATGTTTAAAGAATATTTATTACAACATATCACATTCAAAAACTAGGTAATAAATATTATGGTAAATAAATTAGAAATTCTTACCAAATCATCAGCTACTCGAGCCATTCCTTTACGACTACATGTGTGTGGTATCTGATTGTTTCTAATAGCTTTATACATCTGACTCAGTTCCTAAGAAAAAACACATTATTTATGTTGTCTAAAGCATAAAATGTCATGTCTAAAGCATACAATTTCATCAACAGGACCTGAAACTGACTTTACCTTAAACTCTGGAGTTGTTTTGGACTTGACAAACTTCTTCCACTCTTTCATGCTTAGGTTGTCGTGTTTCAACTGATTTCTTTCTTCTTCATTCCTTGCAATTGCTATTTTGCGAACTAATCTAGCTTTTGAAGCTCTAAAAATGCACCCCATTTGCTGAAATATGCACTCTTTTTGCCATTGCTCATCCAATTTAAATCTAACCTACAACACAACGCATTAGCAAAGTTGACGTTGAATAAGTGTACATTTGAAACTAATGCCAAGAAATTGTGACCACCAACATAAAAAATGAGAAGCCGTGAGATCTACAAATTTGCAAACAAAAGAATGGAAGATCAATAGAGGATGCGTGAATGGCACGACACTATTAACAATTTTGTATTTTACTATTGGCAATTAACAATAGTGAGATGAAATCCCATTGGCATCAATTGACCATATTTTTATTATTTTTACTTAAAAAAGAAAGAAAAAGAATTACAAGTAAGCTCTCCATAAACAGATCAATATCAGCGAAGAATTATCTCGCTGCAGTGCGTAATCTGGAGACATACTATTTTACTATTTTACTAGTGTTCAGGTGTTCAGCCAAAAGGTCACTTAATCACCGGGCTATAACTTTGTTCCCGATTCCATACGCTATACCCGCATGACAGAAAATTCAAACTGTTACTGAACTGCATCATGAACTGTTACTGAACTGCATATCACCGGGGTACAGCATTTCATACCGATTGAATTCTACAAAAAGTAACAACTTGTACAGTGAAATCAGACTCTGCATACTGAACTGTTTCAACTGTTTCAACTGAAATGTTTGGTTTTATGTAGGAACAGCTGGATCTTCTTCATACTTTGCATGTGAATTGGAAATACATGAAGCCAGCTTTGGCCAGAGCATAAAGTACTACAGTTGTAGTACTAAGCCTGGCTTTTTCTTGGTCCAGGCATCAACATGCAAAATTTAATGGAATCATACTACACTTTCAAGCTAATCTGATGAAAGATGATATCAAATAAAAACTATATGTTGCTTTGCAGCAATGGTCTGAAATCAAGTCCTTTGTGCTGAAAAGCCTGGAATAATTAAAGTGCATATATTATATGACTGTCAACGCAATATGGTTCGCACACTACATCACTCAATTTGGGAATGATGCCCAACTTACCAATTAGTTAAACCATTAGCTATATTTTGCTGCATCAAAGTAGTTTTACGCTTCAATTTAAAATTACTCGTTAAAAGATAATTTCAGTTGAGAATTCTAATTAAAATAAAAGCGTGCGCATGCCTAGTGATATGGCAAATACAAATTAAACCATTTATTTGAAGTGTAACCGAAACAGTACAGTCATTATATCAGAGCATGCAACTGTATAGCTAATTAGTAAATATAAAAACAGTTTATACCTGAATGCATCCCCACAAAGCAACTTGTAATTCGTTACTTAGTTCCTTCCACTTATCAAGTGTGACGGGAACATGTTCCCTTACTAGCGGACCTAAATATGAAGACAATTTAACAGATCCATATCCTATTGGGTTGCCAACCGCATCAAATTCGACTTCAATACGATTCTCAAGATTCGCTGGAAGTCTTTTCACTTTGGTTGGACCCCTATATTTGCGCTTCGCAGTCGAAGTTGCAGCAGCATCTCTGGTAGTTCCCTCACTAACATCAACTTCAAAATTTTCTTGCATTGTATCTTCGTCACCTGCTTCAACGTTGTCTTTTATTTGAGCATCGTTGGTCTCTTCTGTCTGTATGACTCGGTTTTCACTTTCTTGCGAGTTGTCTTCGGTATGAATTTGATTGACTGCTTTTAGCCATTTTAGAGCAGCCCTCTTCCTTTTAGTCATTGGAAATTATCAACCTGCTCCTGAATTGATTAAGTAGAAGCATGTGATTTATTGGATTAAGTACTTACAAAATTGATTAAGTACTTTAAGTTTTTGTTATTATTATTAAATTATTAATAGCACTCTTTTGTCATTTGATCAAAATTATATGACTATTGACGTTCTTCTTGCTTTTTGTTTGTATTTTTACCTTCCTCCTTTTATGCACAAAAATGAAAGTTGAAATGTTTTGAACTTTGGTTGTATCCCTATAGCTTACAAGTTTCATTGTCGTGTTGCTTCTTAAGGATGAATATTAACTATGAATGTTTGACTGTAACAGGGCATACTTTCATATTCAAGTCCAACACTTGATTTATATTGTACGGTGGTAGCTATGCCAATGATAAAAGCCCAGAATTGTTCTCTGTTTTTAATTGCTACTTACGAAACAACTCTGATGTTCATAAATTCATACAGAAGCACTAAAGCATGCATCCAAGGAAAAATTATAATGTTGCTTTTCTAATATAGATAGACGGTTGAGATTCAGTGCTTTATTATAATTTAATTGTAAAATTTTTAGCACCTTCCTCATTATTAACTCATGACAAAGTGATATTAATGTTGTTTTATGGTGGGTTTTCATAGGGTATTTAAAGAGAATATTAAGTGCCGAATGTTGTGATTTAGACATGCATGCATGCATAGATTATAACTGATGTACCTATATACATATAACAAGAATTCTTAAAATACATCGTTCATGTCTCGATACTGTTAAATATTAAAATTTAGAAAGAATATTTTAATACATTATTGCTTAATTAAGTACAACATAGAGATAGGTTAGGTGGTGGTAAGAACTAATATATGAAGAATATCCTATCATTTTGCAGCACTGTACTATGAACAAATGGTTGCATCTATCAGGTTAAAGGAGATAATATGATTAAATGTGAACATAAACATACTCATCAAGTCATGATATCAAAGGATTTGTTGATAATATAAAAAATGTCGCTTGTGCTTATATTTTCTACGAATGCATACTTACATACAGCAGCAAACTACTCCAAGCATAATCAATAACGATTTGGAAAACTTTTTTCAAGTATGCCTTCACAATCCTCCCTAACATAGCTAGCATCTTCCACATAATCAACAACCATCTCACTTTCTTCACAATCTTGTACAACATAGCTTGTGCCCTCAATATAATCAATTGTTTCTAATTCATGAAAATCTCTTGGTGGTGCCTTCATTACAACATACCAATTAGAAGAGTCATTCTCTCTTGAATAAAAAATTTGTTTCGCCTGAGATGCAAGGATATACGGATCCCTCGAAAATGAAGTTTGATTTTGATGTAAATTAACAAGAGTAAATCCGTTTTCAACTTTCACTCCGTTTCCAATGTTTGCCCAATGACACTTAAAAATTGGAATATAAAATTTATGATAGTCTAACAGGATTATGTCAGTCAAAATTCCATAATAAGTGACCACATCAACTATTTGAGAAACATCTTTCGCACTTGCTCTACACATGGTAGTAGCATCATAAGTCACTCCAGAATTTTGAGTTTCTCTCTCAACATCTTTTGTGTGAAAACGTAACCCATTAATTATATATCCTTTGCACGACAAAGCAGTACTACTTGGACCATAAGCAATCCATTTTAGAAAATCATCATGTTCATTTGAGTTTAAAGATATCTGAAAAAATTCAATCCATTCAATATAGAGTCAAAAAAAAAAATATTTTCAAAGCTAAAAACAAAATTTAAAAGATTTGATCAACCTTCTTTTTAATCCATTCAGCAAAGTTTTTTGTGTGAATTTTCCATAGCAATGTAGCATTTCTTTCCAATCGCTTGTCCGAACTTTGAAGCTCTTCCAAATGCATACTATCATAGTATAAAAGGTGCTAAGTCACATTTATAAATAAACATATATTAAAACAATAAAAAGAAACAATATGTGCTTACTCTAAAAATGGCTCCGTTATAGCCATATTCATTAGCACAGCCAAATGAGCTACTTCCTTCTCATTAGCCGTCAATGTAAATGTTTTGCATGTTGATATCGGACGTCCTTCGAGTATTGCATCATCATTCTCATAATCTTTGTTTCTACCTTCTTTCTCCCATAATTGTGATGATTTCTTTAAAAAATCACCAAAAAATCTCATAGATTCTTCGGCGAGATAATTCTCTGCAATGCATCCTTCAGGTCTTGAATAGTTTCTTACATAATCCTTAAGTGTTTTCATATACCTTTCGAAAGGATACATCCAACGAAAATGAACCGGTCCACATAATCGAGCTTCTTTTCCAAGATGAATTGTTAAATGTATCATTATGTCGAAAAATGAAGGTGGAAAATATATTTCAAGATCACATATAATTCTGACAATCTCATCATCCATTTGTTGTAGCTTTTCTCTATCAAGAACACGCTGACATAGATTATTAAAAAATGCACATAAACGAGTTATTACTTTCCTTGGCCTCTTTGGAAGCAATCCTCTAATTGCAACCGATAGCATCTGTTGCATCAACACATGATAATCATGCGACTTCAATCCACTAACTTTGCAATCCTCCAACGACACACATCTTTTGAAATTTGAGCAATAACCATCAGGCCCCTTAAAATCATACAATCTTCTACAATTTTTTTTTTTCAGAACTAGACAAAGTATACAGAGCAGGTGGAAGATATGTTTTTTTCCCACGAGGTTGCGCATATAAAGCATGTCGAATTCCCCAATCCTCTAAGTCTTTTCTAGAACTAATGCCATCTTTTGATTTGCTATCATGCAACATTGTGCTGAGTCAACTTTCACCAACATTTTTCTCAACATGCATCACATCTAAATTGTGGCGGAGTGGAAGTTCCTATAAACATCAATAATATGACAATTAAACGTTATAAAATTTATAGTTATATTTTTATGAATAAGAAAAATTTTGAATACTAACCTCCCAGTATGGTAATTCAAAGAAAATAGATTTTTTTTCCACCGTAATAGCTCTCTTTTTGTAGGATCGTTTTCACCTTCTTTATTGTCAGTACATTTTATTTCTTACTCGTAATCATTATAATTTGCTTCTTATTTAGCTTCTTCTTGTCCTTTTCTATTTCTTCATTTTTAAATTTTCCAAAATCATTTGAAAAATCTTTCAAAATAACAGAAATATCTCTACCTGTAAGAATTCTAGGCTTGTTACCTTTCTCCACAGTATTATCAAACCAAGCCTTTTGTTTTCTTAATGGATCGGATGAAGGTAGAAATCTTCTGTGTCCCATATAGACATTTTTTCGACTATGATTTAGCCATCGATGGTGAGTATTAATACCACATAATGGACAACCTTGTTTGCCTTATACACAACATCCAGCGAGATTTCCATAAGCTGGAAAATCGTTTATGATCCATAACAAGATTGCTTTTAAGTTAAACAATGTCTTGCTAAATGCATCATAAATCTCCACTCCGTTACTCCATAAGTACTGCAAATCTTCTACCAAAGGAGCTAAATATACATCAATGTCATTTCCAGGTTGCTTAGGGCCGGGAATCAATAATGTTAACATAATATTCTCATTTTTCATACATAGTACAGGCGAGAGATTATATGTCACAAGCATTACTGGCCATCAACTATACTTGGAACCCTTAATGTCAAATGGGTTGAAACCATCAGTAGCAAGACCAAGTCGAAGGTTGCGTGGATCACTTGAAAATGATTTCCAGTTATCATTTATCATGCTCCATGTCAAAGAATCCACAGGATGACGCATTTTATCATCATTACTTTTATTACTAAAATGCCACCTTAGATCTTCTGCCATCTGCTCAGATCTAAACATTCTTTTAAATCTTGGAATAATTGGAAAATATCTCAACACTTTGACTGGAATACCTTTCATTACCTCTTTCGTCCGCTCATTTATCTTCCATCTCGAAGAACCGCATTTGGGACAACTAGTCAAATCTTTGTATTCTTTTCTGAAAAGACAACAATCATTTTTGCAAGCATGAATCTTCTCAAATCCCATATCGAATACTTTGAGGAACTACTTTAGTTCATATAAAGTTTTCGAAAGGACATTATTTTTGGGTAATAACAATTGCTGCACGCTTAGAAGCTTATCAAAACCAGTATTAGATAATCCGGTTTCACATTTCAAATTATACAACGCAGTGATAGCAGATAATTTTGTTTGATCTACGCAAGCAGGATACAGTGGAGTTTCTGCATCTTCCAAATTTTTAAGAAAATCATCTGCTCGCTTTTGTGCATCATCATCGTTTTTATTCTCGGAGAAAAAATTATGGTTGACAAACTCTTCATCTTCAAAGTGAATGGCTTGAAGTAACTCATATGTGTCATCCAATTTCACTTTTTTAGCTACATTTACTTACTCGCCGTGACTATACCACTTACTGCACTTGTATAAAGGATCCATTCCTCTAATAATCAAATGTTCAACAACAATGTTATCATATTGATGAGTAAGATTTCGACAATCTAAGCAAGGATACAATTTTTTTTCCATATTTCCTAAATTTCTCTTAGCGGCATGCACAAAATTCCATGCTTCTTGCTCGTACTCCCTACTAGTTCTAAATTAAAATTAAAATTAAAAAAAAAAGTTATTGACATAAAAAATCAAATTTTAATATTAATTTCCAAATTAAATATTAATCCAAATATTGTATTCTTACCTATGCAAATGCACCCAATCTTTTTCCATCGCCATATATAATATTGCAACAAGCAAATTTCTAAAAAAACAGAAGCACAATATGTGAGGAAGACTTTATTACCGATGCACAATCTGTCAAATAAGAGGGAAAATTTTCTAAAAAAACAAAAGTTAAATATTATTTCTTATGTCAACTGAGTTTAGCATACTATGTCAACTGAGTTTACTTCAAATTCATAATAAAATAACATTCTACAGTAGGGTTTAGTTGTCAACTAAGTTGCTATATTCATATTAAAATAATTGCTAAATATGATTTCCATACACTTAAATGTTCTTAATTTTGCATAAGAGTGCCAACTTGTGGAAATAGTTGTGTTTGCAGTCCATGCAAACAGCTAATTTTATTGAGGAAAGTTTCATTACTAAAAGATAACTTGTAAACAGCTAATTTTGCATAAAAGTTATATCTTCTAATCCAAAAGATAACTTGTAAAAAATTACATCAAATATTTAACATATATTAATTATACAACTGCAAAAGTAGGAAAGCAGCCAAAGCTTGATTCAAGAAACAAAAAACATTCAATAAAAAATGGCTGAAAATTACAAGCTTAAAAATGAGGATAAAAGTTGAAAAAGAGACAAAAGAAAAGTTTCTATGTCTTCGCTGTCAAAAAGAGTATGACAGGAAACAAAAAGGAAAAAAACAAAAGGTCCAGATTTCGAATATAAATTTCCTATAACAAAAAAAAGACAATATCTAAGGAAATTGAAAAAAAGCAAAGTCAACAAACAAAAGAAAGAAAAAACTATGGCTGAAGTGGTATCAGAAGAAAGCAAAAAATTTGTTTTATCTTTTCCTTTGATCATGGCAGATCAAACATATTTCTGGGTTACAAAAACTTAACATATATTTGTTATCATGTAGGTGGGAGATTGTAAAATATAGTCTATGATTTTCGTTTGATGTTTATACGTGTGTGTGTTCGTTGTAGCACTAAAAACAATATCACAGAAAGAAACAATACAGACCAGAGAACGTGTAAACCAGTACACGATCAAAAAAACAAGGTTAATCAACATCAAAAGTGCACTACAAGTCAAGGTATCATGAACCAACAAAGTCACTACACCTTACAATATCAATCATCAAAATTTGTTAAAAAAATACATAAGATAATGCATAGGGCTACAAGCTACTACGATGCAACTCAAGGTAATATATTCAAAATCAAGTCAGGATTGGAGATTTCAAAAGCACCAATTCAGGAACACCGCAATATGTATAAAACAGAAAGCTCTAACACAAGAAGTCAGGTATAAAGAACACAAATGCACCACACAAGGATGATTCGCATAAAGGAAAATATAAGCAATAATTCAAAGTTGAACAAGTCAACAAAGTTAGGTCGTAATCGTAAAATCTAAAGGTTGAAAAAGTCCAAAAACTCAAGCCGATAATCACAAAATCAGGTCACTGCTTCTAGACCCCGAGAAAAATTCAAGCTTCTCTCTATGTAACACATTTCTTTTCTAGGTGGCAAAAGCCGAAAAGGAAGGTTTTGTTCACAACACAGAAATGTTATGTTACCTTTGTTAGCTTCATGTGTACATCTTTTTACAGAGTTTATGTTAAAATTTTGTTTTGGTTTCATGTATGTTGTTTTAAGGTCTGCGAAAAATGGGTAATTAGAATTGGAAATAAAATTGTGTTTTATATAATTTAAAGAATGGTGAACTGGTGACAAAAATGAGAGTGGGTCTCCTTTTATACATTCAGAGAAAGCCAAAGAAAAAGCAATGCATATTAATTTTCCCAAACTTCCATGATGGTATACACTTATAAAACTGAACGCAACAGCTGAAATGCCTTATGCTTGTAACCATGAAATGAAATAAAAAACATAGCAAAACATGAAGAGAAGAAAAAATTCTTTGACCGAATATTGACAAACACACTGCATTACTTGTTGCCATAAGATCTTCTACGAAACCTAACATTGTCAAACTTATCTACTCAGTTAACATGGCAAGTGAAATCAGAACTCACCTAACATTGTCAAACTTATCTACAAATCAAAGCTTACCGATTTCGAAATAAAATAGAGATCGAAACATACAGAAACTAAATAAATACCAACATACAAATCAAAGCTTACTGTTTTCAATGCTTCAGCTTCTTCGGCGATGCCTGCTACAGATTCTTCAACGATGCCTGATACCGCTTCTTCAACGACGCCTGATACCGCTTCTTCAAGGACGCGTGGAGAGTCAGAGCAATAGGCGACAGCTTCAGGCGTGGATAGTTGTGGAGAGTCGTGGGTTGGGGATCGAATTTCTCTGGTATAAGATGGAGATTGAATTTGAGGGGGTCGTGTGGTTGAAGGATGAATTAACTGCGGATAGTTTAAGAGTGGGATCTTTTATTGGGGAGAACGAAATAGCGAAATTTAGGCGGCACCGCAAAGTAATTTTCTTTTCTAATTAACTGCGGTTAAATGCGTTGTCAATTAAATAAGAAAAAGGATTAGCATCAAATGACAGCAAGCCAATTTACTGTGCAATCCCTACTTGCTATTAAATCAACATTTTGTTGTAGTGAAAGGCCGGATAACACTTGCCCGCAAAGTACATCTTGTTTCGACATGACATGCTTTGAATTGAAGCAAGTTAGAGTCGCCATGAAGGATTCCATTCAGTTTCTTGAATAGTCGTTACCCTTCCTTTGAATTGTCTTTCTGAAGAGTCGTATCTCTCTATTCGCTGTGATGCTTGGTTGATGTCCGATAGTATAAACATTGGGCTATAACTTGTAGATAACATTCCTTTTTCGATTCCATCGAGCTATTTAGTTGAGCTACTAGGCCTCAGTTATTTGAACGGGTTCTCGCTCTAGGAATTTCAGGTGAGAATTTAACTTCGTTCGATTCAATAAATTGAGTGATGGAAATGTTCACATGGACATTTATGTACAAATTTGTTGTTGGCTGCCAAACGTGCTCATACGCTCATAGGTCATTGCCAAAATTCATGGTGTTCAAATGCAATGACATTTCAATTTTTATCGTTTTCATTTTTATTATCATTATCAACATTATTATTATTGAAAGCAATGGTAGGGATCAATACGAATCCCCTAGATAAGGGATTGGATCCAATTCTCTTCCTTTTGTGGACTTAGCCGTTTTCGGCTCTAGGGAAGTGGGCCGTACGTACACCATATGTTGGATTATACAAGTCAATATTATAACATCATCTCCCTTACACTTTTACTTCCCTTTTGCAGCCGAACCCTGTTCCTCTCCTTTAAATCGCCATTAATGAATTTGTGCCCGAAATTTTCGAATCTACTTTAATCTTGCTTCCTATCCATCTCCCCTCCTCTACCTAACCTGCATCTCCACTTTAAGCTGCCTCCCTACCTAAATTGACAGATCCAAACCGTAAGATAAGCCAACTCGAATGTGCCATTTAGCCCCAAATCAACATCGACATCGAAATTTCTAAACCTTGATTGATTTGCTTTCATTGCATAGGTGGGTTTGTCGCATGCGATTTGAGCAGGGCTTGGTGACAAGGCGATTTTAGGCGATTCAAGTTGGTGGTTGTGAACTTAGGGTTCAAGTTGGATTAGATAGGTGATTGGGATCTGTGATCGTTGCATTGAAGATGAAGTGAGGTATCGAGGTCATGTGGATGGAATGGCGATGATGAGTGATCTGTTATAATATGGTGTGGAGCGATCGCTGATTGAGGTATCGGTTAGCACAGGTAGCATGGAGGGATGGCTATTGATATGCGATCGGTTGTAGGTGTGGAGGAGGTGAATGCATGATTTGATTTAGGAACGTGGGAGTTTGAAATGGCATAAGGCTACTCCATCTAGGTAAGGGATCATGTACGATCCCTTTGCCTAGGGGGACTTAGCCAATTTTCTATTTGAGTGAAAACTTTTGAACACTTGACTGCATGAACTTGAATCGGACATAGGTGCCTGCCTTGATCTTGGATATGTGCATTTGGGCTAAACACTTGAACACAAATACTTGAGCTTGGAATGGGACACGATTTAGAACTTGAACACATTTATGCGAATTTGGATTTAAATACAAATGCATATGGCTTAGAATCTGATTGAACTTAGCATGCGCCTATATGAACTTGAATTCAAATGTCATATTCCCACATGCTGATAACTGATCCTGGAGTTTAGATAAAATTGACGACCATTAACCTGAAAACTGGTTGGGAAGGTCAACAATGACAGTCACTGCGGTCGAATCCTAGAATCTCGTCACCACTGTCGTTTTTAACTCTAAATTGTTAATCACTGCGTTACACAATGTTGTACCACACCGCACTAGTTTGCACTTTACATAGAGGGAACAGGTTAAGTTTCTAATGACTACTATCTATTGAGTTTGATAGCTATGAGTTTCAGACACTCGGAGCGTTTAGCTACTATGGGTATTGAACAAACTACTTCTTACAACAATTCTGATCTTGAGTCAAGTTCTGCAACAATATCCACTCTAAACTCTCTAGGCCATCAATCTAAACAGCTCGAAAGTTCTCAACAGGTGCTTGAAATTCCTTTGAACTTAGAAGCAGAAATCGAGCTAGCTCCTAACACTTTAGAAGATGTTATATTTTTAAATGATTATGAGGATGTTATAATCGATGAAGCATCTCCCCGTAGACTTTGCATCAAGAATTGAATCCCCTTTGATGATGTACGGGTTCCGTCTCATAACGATAGAGCTCACTTTTTCTTTAGAGGGGTATACTACATGCAACAAGTTTATGCACTGGGCAGGATGTATTCGGCCTTTCAATCCATTCATTCGGAGAATGTCACATTGTTGGAGATTGGTGGCGACTCAGCTGCATCTGAACAGCAACGTGTTTCTACACTGCACGTATATGATATTCCTTGAATTCTTTCATCGTGGGCCAACTTTTGAAGACATCAGATTCGTTTACAATCTCATGTGACATAAGGGAAGCCTCTCATACACTTTCCTTGAGTTGGTTACTAGCTTCCAAGTCGTAACTAGCGATTGTAATAAACTGAGCGCTTTTTAGAATGAATGGTTCTATGTGCGCTGCCCACTTGGTTTCGTAAGATGGTAGCTGGAAAGATGTAAGTGTCGCTTCAAACTCAATCCTTAGGTGCTTTTATTCAAGTCTTATCCTGAACATAGTAGCTTTTATTTGAAAATTGCAGGTAGCCATTGATGACCCAATGATAATTGATATTTAGCGGCGGTTTTGTTGCTAAAAAATATACCAGTGTCGGATAAGGATATCAGATCTCTTCTTATCGACAAGCGCCTTTTAATCTTTGGCTTACTAGAAGTGGGTTGCAACACTGGGAACGCCGAGGAGGAAGTTGTAGAAAGAAGAGGTGCCATTAGGTAGGGAGGTGACAAAGTTGATCCTGTCATGCCCATAATTGAGGGAACTCGGGATGTTTCCCAAGAATGTGAGGTAAGGGGTAATGCTAATGAGCCTAGTCATGATGATGGAGCTTAAGTCATGAGCCTGTGGTTGGACCCTTCCAAGACCCACAATTTCCCACCTTAGAGAAGGGAAGAAGAAAGAGGCTCGTTTATATGCTTAGTAGAAGGCGGATCTCCAAGAAATCCAAGTTAACCTTTTCTGCTATAGATCAATCTTGCGCTCTACCTTTATAAAATTGATTTGAGGGGCTATCGGGGATCCTAATTCCAAATGATGGTGGAAATTATGATTTCACCAATTGAAGCATCGGGGGCTCTGAATCTCCCATTCGATTTAGCGCTAACATGCCTCCAACTAGTGTAGGAGAAATTACTTTAGCTAGCAAAGCTCCAGTAACTGGTCCACTATGGAGGGCACCAGGACACTCACGGTATCACATGCACTACACCATATGACACTTATCTACCTTTAAATCCAATGATTCTTATACACCTTTATTTTGTTTTCACACCCGATGGGCCGCCCTCACAACAATGATTGCTTGAAGAGATCAACATTCTCCCACCTATCTAATTTTTGGGCCCAGACCTGGTCCAAACTCTGGTCGAGATAGGGATGGTCATAAAGGACGAGAAGACGAAGACTAAAGCCACCAATCCAAAAGACTCATTGTCCAAGCACAAGTCAAAATCTAAAGTTTCTCACCACAAGGGTGCCAGTCAACACCCTACTATATATGTTAGCAGCAAGTTGCCGCCACATGCTCCCACTTCGACCACTACGCCTGAGCAACATTCGGGATCTTCTAGCCTATGTTAATATTCGAAATGCACGTCTGACACGGTAGGTCTTGATACTTCATCCCGCAGGCACGAAAAATGGGCCTTCTCAGCCTTAGCTACTCTTGATGCCACTGCTGCTGATAAGATGGGCAAACTCAAGGCCATATTTCCTAAGTTTTGTTTTAATGAGTTTACGTATGTTCCTCCTATGCATCAGACTCCTCTAGATGCTAGAGAAAAAAATGCTCGCTTACGTTAATGATGTCTACATTAAGCACAACATGACGCTTCATGTAGCTAAGAGGATTTCTGAGGTGATTATGGTGAGAAAGCACGAGATCGACCTCTTGACTCTTGAGGCGATCCACGATAAAGACATCATCAAGCACTTGAATGAGGAGGTCAAGCAGTTGGGTACAAAACTGGCCAATGTTGAGAAAAGAGCCAGCGAATTTTTGGAAGTAGTTGACTGTCTAATGAAAGTGCACCAAGCTGAATTGGACACTACGTTTGTCGCAGTGGCACTTTAGCCCTTGAAAAGGACATCTTGCAGAAGGAGAAAGATGTGTCAAAAATAGATAATGATGCTCTAGCCCTTCGTGTTAAACAACTTGAGGAGGAGCATGCAAAGGAAAAGTATGAGAAACTTGTGGCTCAGTTGGAGTCTCAATGATATTGCGAGCAGATCGTCGTGGCTCGCGAAACTAAAATAGTGGCTGACAAACAACATACGGAAGTGGCTATAGAGGCTGGTCGGATAAAGATAAAGGATGAGTTTGATCTGTTGCTGATATATTATAATGCATGCATCGTCATGAATTGCAACCTCCACTTCCTTGGAGAGGGGGCATCCCGAGTCGCTTGTCGAAGCTTGGGACCATATTACAGATCTGAAGAAGAAGTCCCTCAATGGTGTTGAAGTGGATAAAGAGCAGCTCATGCGCGAATCTTGCACGATGTAAAGCCCAATGAACTTGAGGCTGCACAGCTCAGTTTACTCAATGATCAAGTGACCACCAAAAAGGGGAAAGGTGGCGGTAAAGCTTCCAGATCTGGTCCTCAAGATAGTCCTCCAAATGAAGCAACTGATGTTTCAAATTTGCATGCCCCTGAAAATGACATAGATTATAATCCAGATCAACCAGGGATGCACAAGTCTTTTGGGCTATCTCCAATCCTTGAAAGCGGCACTCTAGCTACGATCGAAGGCCAATCTGGCAGACGTATAGCTCTCTCTTCTCCGACGTTCGTGAAGGTTTACACCTTACGTCCCATAATCATAGGTTACCCATTAATATTTATGAAATTGCAGGTCCACCAGCATCTGTCAATGCTCCCGATGGCGATGTTATCCTGGGACAGCAGGTGCTGACCTTGCGATCCACTATGGCTATCACTATATAGGTGTCTCATACCGATCAACCTATTGAGGCTCCTAGGCTGGATGCTGAAGTCATAGGCCTCTGAATGAAGAAAAGACTGATTATCTGCATGGCCAGGATGAAACCGGGGATGTCGTAGTGATTCATGCCTCCAAACACATTATTAAACATAGCAATAAGGCATGCATTTATAAGAGGAGCTGGATTTGCAAGTCAAAAAGGAGAGTGCTAAAGTGGACATTACTCCACTCCAGGTTATACTATCAGGCGGTGTCACTCTTGAGGAAGTTGACCCTTCTAAATCCTAAAGTGAGACTGCTTCTGCTCCTGTGTGACGCTCCACCTCTATACCCACACTAGCCAAGGACACTACGGTGTAATGCCGTCAACTAGCACGGAGAATAAGGCTGTTGAGGAGCGACCATCCGTGTAATGGCTTTGTGCGAGCACCGATATGCCAGATAAAATATAACTTGCATTCTTTTCAAGATGAAATCCGACATACGGACGCAAACTCAAAGCTACTACACAATGGCTATAATATCTCCGGAAACAAATATAGAAATAAGCATAATACAAATCAGTCACAGACATCCATATCACAAAGGCGGAAATAGATATGAATATAACACATGAAATTGTACATCAGAGTAGTGGTCAAACAGGATCCACAATAACACAAAAGGATAGCTACAAGTGCTAGATAAAAGAATAAGGATACATCAATGAGTCTATAACTCAAATGTATACAACAAAATAAACCACTAATCTAAGTAGTTAGCCAAAAGACAGGATGATAATCCCAGATGTGAAGTCAAGCAGAAGCACCTGTAACATCTCGGTTTGACCCGAGTATTATTTAATAAGAAAATAATAAACAGATCAGTCTAGCTATAAATATCAGATGAAATGATATAGAATAAGAGATATGACTAAACGTATAATGATCACAATGCCAAGCTATGATAAATAAGAAATTGAAAATCAACAATAGATTAACCAATATCACAAGAATCTTCTCAAAGATCAAAAGGAATGTCATACTCTATATTTTCATTCACCAAAACTATGAATATTGACAATAATATCAATGCCAATCACAAAAGTTAATGACACACAAATTCACCAATGCACAAAAACTGATAACACATATCAATTAAAATCACGAAAATTGGTGAAACACAAATTCTAGAAATCATCAATGGAAATCCAGAAATCACAAAAAGGGGAAAGAGGCCTGTCACTAGAACGGGAGCATGAAAACTCACCAACACGTGTACCGCAAAACGAGCCGAAGCTCCTCCAAATGAGCCGAAGCTCCCCCAAACGAGCCGAAGCTCCTCCAAACAAGCCGAAGCTCCACCAAACGAGCCGAAGCTCCACAAAATTGAAGTATCGTCCTCGACGAGGACAAAGTGACATCGCACGTCGCTAGTCTAAACCATAAAATGATCATCATCGATCATCAAGAAGTGTCAATTACAATAAGCTAGTAATATATGAGCTTAGCTTCATGTCCCATAACCACTAGCTTAACTTAAATATTTATGAACAAATTGTAGAACTCCACTAGAAAATTGTCACAAGAGTTTCAATCAAACAAGTCCAAGAATTAACCGACGAAGTAAACGCAAGCGTTTCATACCACTCGTTTTACTAAGCCGTTTAATTAGATTTCTCATAAGAGTGAGGTAAAGGTTTGTATATACTAATAGATTGGAAAACAGTTTAAGAAAGGAGCTTTATATTGAAATAGTGTTGAAATCGTTTTGATGAAAGAGTTTTGATATTTACTACTAGTATAGAAAACCTTTAAATTTTTAAAGTGAAAAATCACAAAAATGATTGTAGAAACAATCAATCACTAAAATTCACATTCGAAGATGTGGATAAAATCCAAAGAAATCGATATCAAATCCATCAAAATGGATATTTCCGAAAATTCCCGAAGAAAATGTCATCAAAATCGATAATAAATGATAGCAACAAATAGGGAAATAACACGAATCGATTAAAGTTGGAAATTCAAACAAATAGACAATATGCGCATAATTGGCAAATAGGAGCAGGTCGGTCAATCGGACTCCCTGAGTCGGTTGACCGAACCAAAGATGGAAGTGCACGGGTAGCAGGTCGGTCGACCGGACCCTGAGCTCGGTCGGCCGGAGCCTGTAACCTGCACTACCAAAACAGAGGCAGGAAGTGCTCAGGTAGCAGGTCGGTCGACCGGACCCTGAGCTCGGTCGACCGGAGCCTATTGCCAACACTCCCATGCCTATCTAATGAATGCAAATCCCTTCCGAATTGCAATCGGTCGAGCAACGACACTAAGGATTTACGCCATCGACTACCCGACCATATAAGCTCTTCGATTCATAACCAAAAACATGATCAAAACATCAAAGTTAGCATTTTTAAAGAATTGAACTCAAAACACTAAAAATTGAAATATTCACCAAATCAATCCAAAACAAAAGCAATTGCACAAGAATAAGTGTTAGGAATTCATACCTAACAATCGAAGAAAAATATAGGCATAGATGTGAGACAAAAATCTCACCTTTGAATCCAAGACAAATGAATGAGAAGCTTGAGGACAAGGGAAGATCAACCACACTTCAATCTCAACACAAGAAGTTTGAATCTAAGCTTAAAAAAGAAACATTTCCCAAATTAGGTTTAGGAATTTTCTGAAATCAAAGAGAGAATGAGTTGGAGAAGAAGGAGAGGAGGCTTACCAAAGCTTCTCTTTGATTTTGGAGCAAGAATTTGAGCTAGCAAGAGGAACTAGGGCTTGGAGTTTATAATTCCCTTTCCTTTCCACCATTTTCAGTTGGAGCCTGAGTTTGAGGAGTGGGAATGAGTGAATGGAGAGGAGAGGGCTGAGCTAGAGTATAAGTGGGGTTAATGGGCTGAAACCCAACCCAAAGCCCTAAGTGAAAAGTAGCAAAAATTCGAGTTACTCCAAACATATCGAAGCTTATACTCAAAAAGGTTGCAAACGACATTTTGAACTCAATGGAAGAGGTCTTGAGTCCCAATTCGACCGTTTGCAAAAAGTAGGTTTTCGGACTAAAATCCGACGAACGATGAAATATTTAAATAAGATATTTAAATATACAATCGATAAATATGCGGGTTATTACATCCTGTCTCTGAAATAAACTTACACTTAGTTTCCAATTTTCAGTAACTGAATAAAAACTCTTATGTTTCAATTTGGCTTTTGCATGAAACTTTCTTATGTGTTCGAGCTATTATGTTTTCCATTCAATCTATTTGTAATTCATAGCTCCTCGTTCAAGTTTCACTGTCATTTGATCCCCCGTTGCTTTGGGTATCAATCCGACAAATCCATCACAAGGCCTCCTTTCATTTGTGGCCTTAAGTCGTATCAAATGTTAGGTGCGAGCCACTTTGTTAAACTGTTGCGTTCAACGTTTAAGTGATTATACTCCTGCCCCTAGTCTTGGGTTGGCAGAGCTAATTCGTGGACGGTCGGATCTCATCCATGGTGTGTTTATACTCTTTGGGTCTAGGTCAGAGTTGGAGAATGAATGGTCGAATCACACTTATTTGTTTTTTTATACTCTTATTGGTACTCAGAGAATCAGAGTTAGTCGATGGGGAATTAATTGCACCCATTTGATATCCATAATCTCGCCCACACTCTGAGACTAAAGCAATTCTGGTAAACGCCAAATCACATTTTCTTTGATTAATTCTATTGCTCCCAAGTCTGGGGCAAAAGCCAAAGAGTGGTTAAGTCACACCCATTCTTTTTTTATACTCAACCCGTCGGATTATACGCAAGAGTTGATGGATGAATGGTCGAGTCACGTTCATCTTGTTCAATTCGATTATGGACCCAAGTAATTGGTTCACGCCAAACATCAGGTACTTATTGGTTTATATTTGGCATATGTAGATGTAAGTTGGTCACATATCATAACTATTATATTATCATAAACAATTCATAGATATGGGGCAAACTTCAAATTTTATTGCGAATTAAAAAAGAAGCCATAGAGTCTGTCTTATTACAGGCTTTGTATTCAAATGAAAAGGAAAATTCTAAATGAAAAACAACTAAATGAAACAAAACTAAGTGAAATAGCATCGTAATGGCTCACTATTCCATGCTCTAGGAAGTGCGATTCCACACACAGTCGCTACCTCGAAATTTCCTTCTCTAAGCTTTTGATTGATGAAATATGTTCATTCCCATTAAGTACCCATATTTGCGGGGAAAGGAAAGATCCATTTTAGAACAAGATTGCCAATTTCAAAGGTCCTAGGCCAGACTTTAACATTGTAGTACCGGGCAACTCGGTATTGGTGTGCAGCTACCCCTCAAGTCAACTTCTTCATGCTTCTCATCAACCATGTCTAGAGATTTCAAAAGGAGATCTCTGTTAGTTTTGGGGTCATAGTAAGTCACTGATGAGAAGGGACTTCAAATTTTTGGGATTTACGGGTTTAGAGCCGTAAGAAAGGGCGAATGGAGTGAGGCTAGTCGCGAACTTGTGGGTGGTTCTGTATGCCTATTATGTTGATAAAAGTTCATCAACCCGCTTGCCTCTAGCCTTTTCAAACGCTTCTTTAAAATGGACTTTATGATTTTATTAACAGCTTTGACCTATCCATTAGCTTGAGTGTGGGCGACTTCCACAAATCTTTTCTCAATATGATGCCAACTATAGAAGTTTTTGAATTCAACACAGTCGAATTGGGTCCTATTGTTGGTTACAATTACTTGGTGAGACTAAACTGGAAGATGATGTTTCAAACAACTAAGTCAATTACTTTATTCATTGTGATTATGACCAAGCTTCAGCTTCAGCCCGTTTAGTGAAGTAATCGATTGCCACAAATAGCGTACTTTGCACCACTTTTAGAAATCGGTAAGGAGCCGATAATATCAGTACCCTAAGTAGAAAATGAACGTGGATCGACCATCTGAGTGATTTCCATCAGTAGGACTCCTAGAATCATTGCAAACATCTGGCACTTGTTGCATCATCTAGCATAATCAACTACGTCTTGATTGATAGTTGGCTAGAAATAACCATAACGGATTATCTTCTCACCAGGTTTTGCTACTCAGTGTGATCGCCACGTTCTCCCTCATGGACTTCTCTTAATACTCCCTTGAGTTCATCATTGGCGATACACTAAAGTAGGGGGACGGAGAAACCCTTCCTATACATGACTCTTTCTTGAAGGATGTATCGTGAAGCTTTACGAAGGATCTACCATTTTTCATTCCTCCATCCTCCTTGCAAATAGTCTTTAGTTGGAGTCATCCACGATTTCTTCTTAGGCTCCATATGTAAGACCCAATCAATCTCCATTTAGTCAATGCTTTGAGCGTTAAGTACTTCAACTAGGACCAAGCCCATTTGCTGTGCATCCCTAAAACTGGCCAGCTTGGCCAGTGAGTTGGCTTTCTCATTTTGTTCTCTGGGCATGTGTGTAATGGTCTAATGCATAAAATCTGTTAGCAGCTCTTGGACTCGGTTTAGGTAAGGAGCAAGTCATGCTCCTTTGGCCTTATACTCTCCCTTAACTTGGCTTAGTACTAACTGGGAATCATAGAAAATTTACAATGCTTTTACTCTTAGCTCTCTAGCAAGTTTAAGCACAGTGATTAAGGCTTCATATTCAGCTTCATTATTCATTGCAGAGAAGTTAAGTTTCAGGACGTAGTAGATTGAGCGTTCCTCGGGAGTTACTAGTATAACCCCGATGCCAGAATACAAATCATTGGATGCTCCATCCATGTACATCTTCCTTCGTATGGTAGGTTCTCCACTGCTCTTCGAAGATTCATCCTATGTAGTGATTCAACAATGAATTTTACCAGTGCTTATCCCTGGATGGCCCTCGGAGGGAGATAAGTGATATTGAACTGGCTCAATTCAATGTTCCATTTAAGTAACCTTTCAGATATCTCTGGTTACTATAGGACCCGTCGTAACGGCTAGCCATTGAATACATTGACGGGATGAGCCTAGTAATAAGGGCGGAGCTTCCGTGACACAATCAACAGGAAGTGCGCGAACTTCTCCAGTTTTGGATAGTTCCTTTCATCACCTATCAATCGTTTCCTAACATAATCCACTAGCCTCCGGATCCGATTCTCTTTGTATAGGAGTGCGACACTTATGGCATGCACAGACATTGCCAAGTAAATATATAAGTCTTCAAGATCCAGTGGCTTAGACAGGTTTAGGGGTCTCTCTAAGTGATGTACCCGAGCTTGAAACACATTAATACAATCCTGCGTCCATTCAAAGTTCCTCTTTTCTCTCCCGATCAAGTCGAAGAAATGGATGCACTTATTGGTGGCCCTAGAGATGAATCGACCCAAGGCATCAATCTTCCTATTTAGGCTCTACACATGCTAAATTGTATTTGGTACTTGAATATCTCTGATCACCTGAATCTTCTTAGGATTTTCTTCAATTTTACGAGAGATGACAATAAAACCTAAGAATTTCTCTGACGCAACGCCGGAAGAGCATTTCAAGGGGTTGTGTTCAATTCCGTATTTCCAAAGAACACTGAACATCTCTGCCAATCATTGATGTAGTCATTTGATCGCCGTGACTTTATGAGCATATCATCCACATAAACTTCCATTGATCGCCGGATCTAAACTTTGAACATTTTGTTGACCAGTCTTTGGTAAGTAGCACCATCATTCTTTTGTCCAAAAGGCATCACAACATGGCAGTATAATCCCAGGTCGGTAATGAAGCTTGTTTGTTCCTGGTATGGGACATGCATCGGGATCCGATTGTATCTGCAGTATGCGCACATGATTGAAAGCATTTCATGTCCAATGGTTGAGTTTACCAGCTGGTTGATCCTTAGAAGTGGAAAGCTATCTTTCGAGCATGCCTTATTCAGGTCTGAGTAGTCGACGCTTGTTCGCCACTTCCCATTAGCTTTTCTCACAAGAACTAGATTGGATACCCATTTCATGTAGAGGGCATCATGGATAAACCCATTATTTTAGAGTATATCCACCTCCTCTTTAAATGCAGCAGATCTCTCTAGTTCCGTGCCGTATAATTTTTGTTTCACTGGGACACGCTGCGGGTCGATATTCAATGCATGGCTCACAATGGTCGGTGAGATCCCACACATGTCAAAATAGATCCAAGAGAACACATCAAGAATCTCTAGGAGAAAACTAGCTAATTTCTTCATTATCTTTGTACTAAGTAGTGATCCGATCTTCAAGACGTATGATGGGTCATCATGGCTGACCATGATGTCGATCATCAACTTAGTAGATACAACCTTAGTTTCTTTTGGCTCCTCTTCTCCATCTCTTAGATATATATCTTTATAGAATTGACTGTGGTGCCCGAGGCAAGGTTTAGATGAAGGTTGTTGAGTTTCATTAGTTTTGATGTAGAGGGGCTTCTCAACATCCTTTCACCGAGCGTCTCTTAAATCAGCCATATAACCGGCACGTCCAGTCGCCTGATCTTTGTGAATAATTCACATGCCATTTTTTATCGAGAATTAGAGTGTTAAACACTAAAGGGCAATTGTTGCCCTATATTCAACAAGGGTCAGTCGGCCTAAAAAAGAATTGTACAGAGAGTTCACATCCATCACAACAAACGACAGCTCCCACACTCTCCTTCGGTTGTCGTCTCCCCACCCCATCGACATAGCCTACCACTTTATTGACAATACTATTACACCCATGAATACGGGATTTGCACAGTTTCAGATCTTTGGATTCCAGTAACACCTGATCTTTTTCCTTCTTGAAAATGATATTCATAGAACTTCCACAATAAGTCATAATCTTTCTCTACAAAGAAGGGTTGATCATGGCTGATATCATCATTGGGTTGATCGTTATGGCCTCCATCTTATCCGCATATGATATCATCTGTCATAGTTTGTTGCTGCTTCGCTGGAGCAACGTCCTTCATGATCGAGCAACGTTCAATGTCAGCATGTTTGATAGCATTCACGTAACGCTCCATTTCATTCCAACCATTGTCCGTCGAAAGTTATCCTTCAATAATGATAATAATAACTCATCTCTCTCCCGTCCATCAAGGTTCCTTGGCATTGGGCGGAGCTTGTCCTCGATTGTGGTTAGATGTCCCGTACCTGCCATCCTACGAGGCATTAACGAATTGCTGCAACTTTCTTTCTCGAATTTAATTCTCAATAACATCATGGAGTTGGCGACACTCGTCTGTGGTATGTCCATAACTTTTATGAAATCTACAGTACTTTCCAAACTATCTCTACTTCTCCATCGGTTCCTTCAAAGGTGATTTTCTGTACTGGATAGTGTTACAAGCCGATAGATAAATATTCTTAAGCGACATATTCAAAGGCGTGAGTATCAAAAAATGGGATCCTCGGCTTCCCTCTCTTGTAATCCCATCTTTGGTTACGGTTTCTATCACCACCTTTCTACTGCTATTCGATTTGTTCTGAACATTGATTTAAACTTTCCTTGAACTATCACTGGACTGCTTCACTACCACATTTCTTAGTACTCCCTCGATGCTTGGGTCTGCAACATCTCTCTTCCTATTTTGCTTTGCCTCCTTTTTCCTTGAAAAATGAGTCACCTTTGTAAAGAAATCGTCTATTGTAGAAGAATGCTTTCCTACTAATCAATCATCAAACTCAGAATAATGGTCAACTCCCGTAATCGGTGCCATAAGTATTGCATCATTATTTGATTACTGACTTCTGTAACAGCTGTATTAAAACTTTTTAAAAAATCTTTCAGTGACTCCTGCATGCCTGGCCCAAGTTGGAGAGTGACATTACATCCTTGGGCGAGTCATATTCATGCGGAACTACTCCGTGAACTTCTTTGCTTTCTCATCAAATAAAGAGACTGGCCGCGGTGGTAGCTTAGTGAACTATACGGTCGCAACATCTTCTAGAAAAATGGGAAAACACCAGCACTTGACTACATTAGTGGCTCGGTCAGAGTCCATGTGTCATTCGTACTTCAGGTGATGCTGCTTGGGTCAGTTTTTCTTGCATAGGCAGGCATTATAGGCATATGGAACCTCCACAGATATTCTGCATGTATAATGTTGTTGGTTAATGGAGTATGACTTCTAGAGAATCCCCAATCATCGTTCGTCAAGCCTTAACTTTCTTTCACTAGATATCTCACCATAGCTATTATGTCTAGTGTTTAGAGAGTTGGTGTTAGGCGGTAGTCGTCGTGTTCCACCTCACATGAGCGACCTAAACCACACCTCTGAGTAGCACCACTTTTTTTTGGCTCCTCTTGCTCTTAATCCATTTCCTGAGCAGTAGTTCTATCATCATCTCTTAGCTACGATTCAACCACATCTGCCTGAGCTCTAGTCCCTTGATCGATCATAACACCTCTAGAGTGAGCTCCTCGACCTGCTTGCTAACTGTCCCCATGATTCGAGGGTTCAGTGCAGATCCCTTTTTGGGGTTCGGTTTAGGATCGGCGTTGATCGGCTATAGCCGATCGTTTAATTCCATCTCGATGTTCCTGCTAAATATGCATCCGTTCTGCGATGTCTATTTTTGGGATAATCATCATGTGTAGAGGAGTTCTCCGATCCTGAGTATGGAGTAGGCTTCCTCCATGTCTGTCTATGCTAATCTTTTAACTGGTTCATTAGGTCGATGTTAACCTAGATTTGCTGGTTGAGCAACTGATTGCTATCCATTAGTTCCTTCATTAGGACTTCAAAGTCTGCTTTGGTGACGTAGTCAACAAGATTATGGGGATTAGCAGCAATGGGTTGTACACTTCGATCAACCTGTTGAACGTTGGTATCTTCATTGCCTTCAACATCATGGGAAGTTGTAGACTTTCCTCTGGCCATGGCTAATAGATTCCTTTTAGATGTTCTTCAAATTTGAGCAAAAACGGTAACTTGTCAGCGGAAATCTGGATCTATCTCGCGAATATTAGAATCCATAAGTAGATGATGAGATCCAATCGAGCTGAGAATTCACTCTCACTGAAAGCACCAAAATATTTGCATTAAAAGTTGGCACAAATACCCAATAGGATGAATGTAGAGAAATAAATGAAGAAATCTAAATGAAAATAGAAGAAACAAGTAAAAAACAATGAAAAAAGGATTTATAGTGGTTTCGTGTTGAATGCCTACGTCCACTTTGATTAAACAGCTTTATTGATCACTTGAATTTCTAAGTACAATAGGGATTGGATCGGAATTGGTAAATACAATGGAGTACAAGCAAAAAACATCATATAGATCCCTCAAATGAACAATGAACTCTATATTTATAGGGGTGGATGACCGAATATCTTCTTAAAAATTCACAAGTTGAACCTTTAGATGTAAACGAGGTCACTAAGAAAATTTGGAGTCCCAACTTCCAATATAGAATGATCGACCTCATTCGGTCTTCCTTGCCACGTGTCACCATGCGATCGCTTTTGTAGGTCCTCTCATGCCAGCTTCATGTTTCCAAAGTTGTTTGTATAGTTTTCTTCATGTTTTTTTAAAGATATCGATCAATTCCCATTGCGTTGAACTGTTATTTGATGTTGTTCATGGCTAGAGGAGATAATCCGATCCCTAGCCCAGGGGAAGCACAAATCCATACTTAGAGTATTCCAAAGAGGCTATCGCTTGGTCTTGCTTGATTGTTACTTCATATCTTTGTCTATGCTTAATCTTTGGTCTCTATGATCACATCTCTGGACTGCTTTCCTTGTCTATCATGAAATCTAACTTGTCCAATGATTCTTGATATAGCCGGCTCAAAAGGGTAGATTACCGTACCGACTCGAGTCAACTCGATGCCAAGATAATTATACCCTGGGGCAACACTGGTATGAACTTGGAACATGTTGGAATGCAAAGAGAAAATGATGCTGGAGTAAGAAAAACAAATCAGAATGTGAATGGGCAACGCCCAAAAAAGTATATGCCAGAACCTCACCGTAGGAATGGAGGGCAGAATAAAACTACATGAGTAGGTCAGAACGCTAATGTGTCATAAGAGGAGTATGTGCTGGGATTCTACTACAAGAGCAGGGGACAAAATATCGCTTTTGGACGAAGATTATCATTGGATGGTGAAAAATGAATTGCTGAATTGGAAAGGGGAATAGTTAGAAGTGGACCATGAGGCCAGAGTTTGAAAGATGTGAATAGGAATCTATTCACTTCAAATATCCAGAATGCAAAAAATCCTCCCGATTTCAAGCGTCCGAAGTTAGAAATATACGATGGAAAGTCAGATCCGATGGTTAATTTGATGAGATACATCTGACATATGGAGGTGTTGGGCGCTTTTGAGGAAGTAATGAGGCAGTGCTTCCATTATATTTAGTGGATTTGGCAGTAATGTGATTAAGATAACTGGGGAATGGGATTATAAGCACATGGACCGATTTGGTGAATAAATTCTTAAGACGGTTCATAGTTTATGTCTCGCAACCAAAAAATATTATGATGGTATTGAGCGTTAAACAAAGGCCGGGAGAGACCTTAAGAAGCTATGTGATAAGACTTAATGCAGCAATAGCCATAGTTGATAAGCCAGATCCATCTATAATCTTAATGGCGACAGTATTTGGAGTCGCGAGCAAGATCGATTTTAATGCTGCACTAGAAAGGGATTGTACGAATAGATCTTGCAGAATTCTACCATGAAGCTGAGAGATATTTGCATTAGGAAGAGGTCGAAGCAGAAGTTACTGAAATTAACGCTATGGATGATAAAGGACTGTCCAGAGCAGGCAACGAAAAAGACAAAGGAAAGAAAAGAGCTGATAATGACTTCGGAGAACAAAAATGGTAGAGGAGGGAATTAAAGTTCTCTTCTTACACTGAGCTAATAGAGACCTCTAAAAAGGTATATCTGGAAACTAGAGGCAGATCCCCTATAGTGGGCCAGCTAGGAGAGAGCCCACTGATCAAAAGAAAAGATCTGGAAAGTTTTGCATCTTCCATAAACTAGAGGGACATGAAACGAATGAGTGTCAATACCTTCGTGATCTGATAGAAGAATTGGTTTGAAGCAACCAGCTGTACCAGTCTGTGAGGAACCAAACTGCAATGGTATAGCCGGAGCAACCACCATCTATAGCAAACACATCAATGAACAATTAGGGATCTGGTTCAAGACTCAAAATGTCATGATCGTGATGGTTGGGGGTCAGGTTCAACTCCCTTACTTTGCTTTTTCTTGCTTTGAATAATTAGGATAATAATAACCATAGACCGCTTACATTATAAGAGGCCCGGATTGGTCTCTAGACATGCTCTAAGTCGGATGTCTGGGATGACTATTTAGGACTATAATAATCTCAGACCACTTACACATGTATGAGACTTAGATTATCCTTAGGCATACTTTAAGTTAAATGTCCAGGATGGATAATTAGGATTTCTTCCTATTTGCTTTTAATATTTGAATTCTAAAAAATCCACATTGAATGTAATGATTGATATCGATTGTTTTAAGTCCGCCCGAGAGGCGGGACTGGAGTGCAGAGTGCAAGTCCCTTCGTCGAAGAGCGAGCAGATGTGCTTGTATGATAGTGATCACTTTAAGTTCCGTCCGAAGAGATGGGACCAGAGTACAGGATGCAAGTTCCCTCACCAAAGAACGAGTGGATGTGCATGTACAAAAAGTAAATCCCCTCACCAAAGAGTGAGCGGATGGGCTTGTTGGTCGTTGAGTTCCTTTACCGAAGATCAAGCAGGTTCAGTAAGTATCTTGAGTGATCAAAACACTAGATTGGACGATAAATGATCCGGAGATATCGAACCCTAGATTCAAATTAACGAGATCAAATGCTGGATTGGATCATAATCGAAGAGCATGCACGTTAAATTGAATGTAAAATGATCTGGAGAAATCGAACTTTATAATGAAAAAAGATTTGATAAAAGGATTTGAATGCCTTATAAGTAAAATAAAAAAAATTAATCCCGGATGAACATGGGATGATTTTGATATGTGATGCAATAACTTCAAATGAAATCGAAATGATTATGATGTATAAACAACATTTAGTCAAAGACTAGAGTCTTTAGCTATAATAGGTTCAGAACGACATGTGATTTGCAATAGAGTCCGAAGGAACTGGATAATTCACCAAGATAAAGATTAGCGAATAGACGGAGAGATCAACTACCAACAACTAATTACTGGAACTTGTTCTTAAGCAAATCACACATTACATTCGAAAGACATATTTTAAGAGGAATATATTAACCCGCTTTTGAGCCAAAATGGATTTCAACTGGACATAGAGGATCAAGACAAGGAAAAAACTACTTTAAATCTTGGAGATAGGTTTAGATGAAGCAAGGGAATGGCTCGGAGAAAATTCATTCAAAAATACACTAAGTAAATAAGTCAGTGCTGACATGTTCATGTCGGTGTCGACACAATTTTACACCACAATCGCCCACTCCAACTTCGTATGAGTTATTCACTACTCCTTCTACATGTGATCGAATGGTTTTCAACAGTTTTGGATGACTAATTCCAAGAATTGAAGAGTTAACAAATAGAATGGAAGAAAAAATCAAGCATCACAATCAACCAACAATCTATGGAAATAACATAGGATGCCACAAAACAAAGTAAGTAGAAGGATGTAAGAAAGTTTGAAGTGGTTCAAACTAAGGAAACATGTCAGTATCGACATGTTTAAGTCGGTACCGATATGTTTGGTTAACTTGAGGGGTACTATGATTTGGCATGTGACTTCGTGCCGATCTTTGGTCTCTACTTCAAGTGGACTTCTGACCCAACACGAATGTTTCTCTATAAATATCAGCCTACCTACAACCAAGGTGGGATCTTTCTACTGGTTCTCTACCCTAATCTTTATCTCTTCATTCTAGACAGAATCTCTTTTCCATTGGAGACTTCTTTGTCTTCTTCAATCCTATCCTCTACCTCTAAAACTCTCTAGAACTCCATTGTAAATCTAAGATCCACTACATAGTAATCAGATCCGGTATAACTAGTTGTAATCCAGAGAGAGTAATTAACAAAAGATTAAAGTGGAGTAGGTGGGGATCATGCCAAACCACTATAAAAATTCTTGTGTTTTCTTTATTTTTATGCTATTTTAACTAGCTTGATCTGGGATTTCTACTTCTTTTAATTTATTTTAAATGAACCAGGGGCTTTTATCTGATTTCTGGGTGTTGACCTATTTTTTAGGTTAACACGATGCAATATCCTATACCTGCTTTTTCTAATCTACTCATTTAAAAGTGTCTGAGATGATAAGGGTAACATACCCCACTTGGAGGCCCCAAATTAACGGCTACCGATGTTGTAGTCATCCATAGTTATTAATCCTCAACGACCAAATATGGTAATGTTAGATACATTGACATAACAGAAACACATGGATATATAAAAAATTAAATTTCAAAACAACATTCTCATTCCATTCCAAAACCATTTCAACATTCTTTACATTATCCCATAATCGCAAACCATGTTTAGAAATATATAATTATTACGAATATGCCAAGAGCGACTTATGAAGATGCCCCTTTAGTTGATCAGAGTATATAAATAAGAAACTAAACAACTTTTCCTTTACAACATAACAAAGTGGAATCAAATGAAAAAGAACACTAAATAGCTATAATGCCTCTTGCACGTCTCTGGAAGCTTATTCGTCTAATAAGGTAACTCAAAACCTCAAATCTTAGACTATTCAAAATCAATTGAGCACCCAAGAGTTTAAGTAGAAAATATAAACTTCAAGTGAAACATAAAGCCTGGTATGAATAATAATCTAACATCTCAAACCATTTAGATATTTAGTGAGACCATGCCGCTTAGCGGAACGAGTTTTCTGCTCACTAGTGTCTTAAAGCCTTTATAAAACCATATATTGTGCTCCTGCATCCACAATGGTTAAAAACATAATCATTTCAAAATTTTATGATGATATGCATATAAGTTAAAACATTCTAGATTTCCCATCCCCCGTTTAATTGACCCCTCATCACATTTATAGTTTCTAAGGTCACTATTAACCTTTTAGTTTTCATGAACTTACTAATAACCTTTAAATACTATGTGGACTCCCTCTCTTATTTCATAGTTTTCATGGGTGCACTATGAACCTATTGACCCCTATAAATTAACTTAATTAATTCATGGGTTCCCTTGAACCTGTTGATGACTCCAACAACTTCTCTCTTATCCTAGTTTTCCTATTCACAACTGTCAATAACTTAATCCAGATATAGTTTTCATGGGTGCATTACAAACCAATTGGCCCCGGCTAACAACTCTTTATAACTTAGTTTTCATGGGATCACTATGAACCAATTGAGAACTCCCATAACTTCCTAATCATAGTTTTCATGGGTGCACTATGAACCTGTCTCCCTGACAACTTTTTTATTTAGGCATCCTATATTTTGACCTCCCTGACATCCTAGATGTAATTCCACACATTCAAGAGTTTTATCAATTTATTCACTACTGGTCAACCTAGCTGGTTCTTCCACCCTTTATCCCTAAAATGCGGTTATAGGTCATTTTAATGTGAATATATATACACTATTATATTACTACGAGTTGAATTTGGAGAGGGCACAAGCCCCCCTACGTATTGTGCGAAATCAACGGTCGCATTTTTTTTATTTCTCCATGTTTGTACCCATCTCTCCGCTTCATTCCTTATCCTCCAAACTCTAAATATTAACCTCATGCTTTGCCAAAACATCGAAGTTGGCCTTTTCCCTCTTAAACATTACTTCTCTACGGCTTCAGAACAACGTTCGACCCCTATAGCTCCGAACCTTTGCCCGATCCACTTCCTCCCTTATGTATACAAAAACTAATTTGATATCAGAGGCAGTCTCTACTAGGTTGAGTTCGTTTTTCCAAGGGCTTCTTAAATTCAAATTGTTGCTTTCTTCCTTCAATACTCATTTACACAAATCTTTTTTTAATTCCTAAAATTTGTTAATTCATCATCTATCGCGTCATGAGATTCTATTCATTCTTGATTGTTATCTGTGTTTTCCAAATTTTGTAGATATATTTACAAACATTCCGCTTCATCAATTTGTAAATGAATTTGATTGCTCAATTAAGTTAATAATGGATTGTAAAATAAAGTAATGATACTGTAAGTTTGGTTTATATCAGAAAATTAGGTTATTTTAGTGGAAATTACCCAACATTTGGTCCATTTCATATTGTGAAAACAAAATCCTATGTCTCTAGGTATAACTAATTATTTCTATCAATTTGAAAAAAAGGAATATAAAAAGAAAAGAAAAATAATCCTTGGTACATGCTATGTGAAAGTGAACCATTACATATCTTGATGCAGATCTATCTAAATCCTATGCTACATTATACTCATTTTAACATTCCTTAGTAGTTCATTTTTTGTATCCAATAGCTAAACATGGATAAGCTTCATTACTGATATGTGATAATTGAATAACCACACAAGATGTGCTTCCATGGTCCACACTAGATGCCAATTTTTTTATTTTCCTGATATTTAAGATAAAGGTTAATATGTGTTTCTTTGGTAAGTAAAATTACCTTTCAAGTTTTATGTATAACATATAAATATTTTTCCAGTCTTCTAATTAAGCGTTTCTCAGCTGTAGTGGATGATATATTAAATAGACCTGAAACTTTGACAAGTACAACAAATAATTTATTGAACTGTTTGTTCGATTACTAGTTTACTTGGAAAAAAATTTTGGCCCGAAATTTAGTTTAAAGACATGTACAATAAGTTTTAGAAAATGATGTGAACCAAAGGAGTTATATGTTTAGAAAAGGTAAAAAAAGAAAATTAGTTGCCGAATAATTTCAAAAAAATGGATACGGATGCGACAATGAATGCATCTGCACCGAAAGATTATTCGTCTGACTTATGTTAAAATTATATTTTATATTATGAGTGTTTTAGTGATGTGCACGTAAATGTGCATATTTTTACCACCAAATTTATTCTATTTAAATTAAATAAATACCATATTGGGTATTTTAACTTGTTTTAACCAAAATTCATATTAATTCCAAATTTTCACATATTCATCTTCAATATAAGGGCAAAATGGCCATTTGTGCGCGTATATTAATTTGAGAGAATTTAATTGGAAATAACTATAATATTTTGTAGGAATTCAGCTTCTCATATTAGTGGGTTCATAAAGAAACATACATGCACAAAATGGATATAAAGGAATGAAGATGGAAATAATTCAAAGTGAAGATCATGGAGGACCCCACCTACCTACCTACCTTAATGTACAAATTAAAGGCTAATGCACATGCTTATGGAGTTAATGGTTTCATGCACACTTAATGGGGGATTAAGACATGTTAATGATTACTTGGCCTCCACACTTCCTAAGGGGCATTTTGGGCATTCCCCAAAAAGTGAATTAGGGTTTTAAAACTTGTATATATACCCCTTATGTTTCATGTAATCTTCATCTCTTACTTAGTCTCTCTTAGGCCTTCTTCTCTTTAGTTTAGTTTAGATCAAAAATAAAAGGAAAGCTCCTCTTTCTCTTTTCATGGCTACTTAGCCATTTTTATTTTATGTAATCTTTTTAATTTTATGCAATTTAATACATGCTCTTTCCTTTTCATGTTCATTTACTTTCATGTTGTAGTGTAGATCTCTTCTCTTTTATGCAAGTAGAATAATTTTTCCTTTCATTTTGCTATCTTTTTCCTCTTCTTTTTATGCAATGTTGCTTGCTACATTTGTTTATATGATGACAAATATGAGAGGCTAAACCCCTTCAATTTAGGGGTAATGAAGCTCTCTAATTAATGTAGCTTCAACATTTTGTTAATTTATGCTCTCTTTTTGTGCTTAATGATGATGACAGATGTGGTTTTATTTGTTGTTTTTGCTTTGAATTTGATAGTCTATATTATTGACACCAAATAGGCTATGCTTAAACAATCACTAACACAAATGCCTCTTCATCAATATATGATTATGGCATAAGAAAGTGATTTGAAATTAAAATTTGATGGTCTATATTTCTCATCAATAGTTAATAGGCCATACTTAAAATAGATTTCATTCTCATTTTCTTTATCAATTTTCAGGAAAGTTAGTAAGTGTTTTAAGGGGTGTGTTACAGATTGATGGCTTATGTTGGCTAATCAATAGCTCAAATATGTCATACTTATAATAAACACATCAATTAAAACACTAATGACCATAAAAGAGAGATCATGATTTCATGTGCTGAACTACATGTGGATTTATTCTCTAAATTGTCATTTAACTCTTATATTTGCATTTCTTTTCTTTTTGTTACTTAGTTCATTTTCTCATTTTCTAGCGAAACACTCTCAACTTTGGGTTAATTTGATTGAGTAGGAAATTTAAATCAACAATTCCCTGTGGATCGACCCGTATTCGCCACGTGCTACATTCGTGCACCGTGCGCTTGCGGTTATTTTTAATTTAAATTCGTCCGACGGTTTTCTAAACCGATAGAATTTCCGTCGACGAACAAGTTTTTGGTGTCGTTGCCGGGGAGTTGTTTTGATTTTGATTTTCTATTCTTCGGATTAGTTTTCTTTGATTTTTGTGTGTGTTTGCGTTTAAAAAAAAATTGTTGTATGTATGTTTTTTGTGTGATTTTATTTGTGCGCTTGTTTCTTGCTTTTCTTTGCATTTGCATTGCATTTCTATTAAAAAAACATACAAAATTTCAAAACAAAAACAAAAATATTTTATTATCCTTTTAATTTGCATTTCATTTTACAATCTACATTGCATTCACAATCTCCAAAAAAAAAAGAACACTATTATATTGCATTTTTCCTCTCTGTTTTCATTTCTGTTTACTGTTGCTTTTCTTCCCTCAACACTGTTCTCTCTTCTCTGTCAAGTACCCTGCAACCCACTACTCCACTGCCTGTCATCACTCACTTATGCACACTGCCACTAATACACCACAATACCCAACTTTAATTCTTCCTCGACAATCTCCTTCAACACTCTGCTGCATTCCAAATATTCTGATCACCAAACTGCCCAACATCATCATTCCGAACCCGTTGTAATACCACAGTAACTGTTATCATCACCTCTTCACCCGTCATTCCTACTTTCTTCACTGATTGATACTGTGCCATCAACACACATTAAACAGCACAAATACAACTCCACAAAGCTTGTTGTACAACAGCAACTCTACTTCATAACACACACACCTTTGCTTGCCTCACAGCAAATCCACTCGGCCATATCACTCCTCTGATCAACAAACCCCTCTCAGTCACAACTCGAGACCAGTTCCTGCAATCACACTCAACTGCCCCTTCCACTTCCCATAAACTACAGCCACCAAATAACCCATCACTCCAAACCACCAAGCTCCTTCATTCAAAACCATTCACACTCAAATACTGTCCACTTACCTCTCCACCAAGATTCCTACCCTTACCGTCCACATTTCTACCATCCAACTGCTGTTACAGTTCATCCACACCAATTCCACTGACTTCCCATCTTCAATCACAACTCCTACCATATCGCAGCAGAATCATCACTGCCATATCATAGTAGAATCACTACCTGCACTACTTACTAGCTGCACCTTAACAGCGAACCACAACCAACATCGCAAAATCGAATCGTCACCTCGCCTCGTCACCTAGAACCGCGACCTTCACTACTCAATTACCTACAATTCAAATACCCTCCATCACCTGAATCGAATTCAACTCAGCAGCCACCAACTTTAAATCATCAAAATTTGATCAAAACTCATACTTTCATCCAACCACCACTATATCACTAAACACCCTCAGCACCACTTACTTTTCCTCACTGACATTGCCGCCTCCATCTCCCAAATTCTCAACCCTCGAACGACGAACAACCAGAACAGTTGATTGCGACACCTACAAACTCTGACACCCACAGCCTCACCTACAAGACAACCTCCCACTTCCTGCTAGAATTTGAACAACACAAAACCCTTTCGACTATGACTCCAACGCAAAACCCACCTCAACCCGAAATCGAACTCCATACCTCGGCCAAATTGAATCGTTGAACCTCGAATTGATTTTGAAACTGTGGATTTGGGAATTATATTCGATTTGTCGTTAAATTTGAGAAACTTTCGATTTGTTGGAACTTTAGTTTTTGTTCTGTGATTATAAACCCTTTAGTTTTTGTTATGTGATTTGATTGCGATGTGTTGAAGTTTGACCGTGTACGTGAACTTCTCTACTATCTTGTGTGGGCCGGGCCTTGATTTTGGTTTTTTTTTTTAAAAGAGTGTTTTAGGTTAATTTTGCTTTCTTTTAAAAAAAAATTTTACTGGTTGTTTTAGTTTCTTGATTAGTTTAGTTTTTTTCTTTTTCTTTAAAAAAAAGGGAAATAAAGTTGCTTTGTTTTGTTGAGTTGTGGTTTTTCTTTTGGTTCTAGTTTTGTTTAACTTTCCAAAAAAAAAAATACTGTGTATATATCTTGTATTATTTTCAGGTTGCAGAAGAACATAAGGAAGAACAAGTTGCTAGCCTTGCTCAGCTTGCCAAAAAAAAACTACTTGCTTATTTATAATTTTCTTTTTATTTGCCTTGCATTGTATATATCTATGATTTTTGTGCGTCTTGCATTGTTGTTTTTGCTTGCATTAAAATAAATTCAAAAAAAAACATAAACAAAAAAAAATTCATCGTAGTTGCATTGTTAATACATGTTTAATTTCAGTTTTGCATTTCATCTTAGATTTTGATTAATAATAATAATTAGACATCGATAACTTTTAATTATATATTGACAATTTGTCTTCTTTGAACAATTTAAATTCTTGGTGTCTAGGCTACGGCGGAGCAATAATCAGTTATAAATATTACGGTGATTCGTAATTATTATACTGAATTGTTTCTCTGAAGGTACTTAAACCTTCGGCTGCATTGCTACGGTGATTCGTGGTGCACCGATAACCCCTGTCCGTTACCTGGCTAAGAACCATCTTGTTTATCTAAGACAAAGTGTGATTATACAATTTTGTGTTAACTTAGGATAAATCATTTGTAATTAATCTTGCATTCATTTAGTTGCATTAGTTCATGCATATTTAAAAAAAAACAAAAAAAATTCAAAATTCAGAACAAAAAATTGTAAATATTCTTTTTCTTTTGAAATTTTTACATCCTTCTTTGAAATTTCAAAAAAAAAAAAAATAGAAAAGCCAAAATCCAAAAAAAAATAAAATTCAAAAACAAAGAAAAATTTGAAAAACCAAAAAACAAAACAGAAATCAATTTCCCTTTTGAAAAATAAATTCCATTTGTAAATATTTTTCTTTTACAAAAAAAAACACAAAAACATTCTTGAAAATGTCCAAGTTTCCCCACATACATGAATTTTACAACAGTTGTGAAAATCAATATAATCCATATAATTTCACTTCAAATTCTTATGGATATTTCAACAACAACTATTGTTTAAAGATTCGAATTTTGAACCTCAAAATTTTCAAAATGATGACCAACCTTCAAATCTTGAAAATAGCATTTCATCTTTACTTGAAATCGCTACACAACAAAATCAAATGAAAAATAAGTTGTGAAATACATATTTGTGCGATAACTCGAATAAAGTTTTCAAAATAATTAAAATTTGGATTCACTTCAAAATTCAAACGATTTTGAGTATAACCCAAGCCAATTCAATTTTGAACTCCAAAATGAGTTTCAAAATCAAAATGAAAATGTGAACCAATTTGTGAATAATTTTGGCAATGGGAATAATCTCGACCATGGTACAACTGAAAACTTTGGTTATCAACGAATTCAAAGTGAATTTTCAAACTAATAATCATGAATTTGACTTTGTTGAGCAAATGGAAAAAGATAACGGGGATTTATTACTTGAAAAATACAAAAAAATTCGTGAAAATCATAATCAAATCTCAATTTGCGAAGAATCAAATAATAATCCACCGTTTATCGAAATTGACAATTCTTGTTTTCAACAAGTCCAAATCGAAAATTTTCAAGTTAATAATTACAAATTTGACTTTGTTGAGAAAATGAATGAAATGTACAATGATCATATGGGTTTGGTGTTCGAAACATATTTGAATCAACATGATAAACATACTCAAATTCCAACGTGTGACAAGTCAAGTGATAATCCACCTTTTACCCAAATCGATGATTTTCAAATAACAACTTTCGAAATTGAAAACGAAAATCTTAACAAAGTTGTTGAAAACATGGTAATTGAGTTGGATTTCAATTCTTTTGAGGGTGTGGAACCAAATTTAAAATTCAATCTTCCTTTTCTCGATTCTGAAAATTTGAATACAACAACTTTGGATTTTGAAATGGATACATACGATGAAGTTGTTGATAATCCAACGAAGGAAGATGAATGTAACAAACGCGAGTTTTATGGACTTTTTGAAAATGAGTCATTAAATTCTGATGGGGAAGATTTCGATCACTATTTTGACTTTAAAATCGATAGTTTGAAGGAAGTTTTCAATGATAAACTTGAATTTCAAATTGGTGAAAATAAATATAAATTTCAATCAATCGTTATATCTACCCCAAAAATCATCGAAAATAAAACAACTCGTAAGATTTTTAATAAAACGACATTCGTTTTTCCAAATCCACATTTGAATTCAAAATCTTTTATGGTTTGGTTTTTCGAGCTTAAGTTGTGTCTCGTATACTTGACGAGACAAATGAATCGGTCTTTGGAAGACCGTTTCATTTACTTTTTGGCAATATACTTTCTGATGTCGTTAGATACATTTCATTTTCATGTAAATAATAATAAACGTTCCTTTCACTTAGGTTGACTGTGGGGACACAGTCAAAATCAAGTGCGGGGGGAGACTCATCTTCTTCTTGATTTTTCAAGATTAATTTTTCATTTTTCTTCCAAAAACTCAAAAAAAAGAATTTTTCTTTTTTTTTAGCGTTTTTGATTTATTTTTAAAGAAACACTATAGGATAAATATATGGTTTTGGTTTATTAAATTGAAATTTTTTAAAAAATTATTTGTCTTAACAAAAATAAAAATGAAGTTTGATTACTGATAATAATGGTTTAACTAGTATATAGGAAGATTCATACGTGTTAATTATGAAGTACATCCTAATTGAAAATCTTTGTTTTAAAAAAGTGGTTGATTTAAAGTAAAGGATATAACATTTTTTTGCCTTCTAAGTTAAATGGTGCTAAGATGATTTTGCAAAACTCCCTCTCTTTAAAAAAAATAAAAAGAAAAAATTAATAACATCCAAGTATTCACTCTCGTTTAAAAGTCCTCACGGTTATGCATAAGTGAATTACTTGGAATCTTTGATTATGTGTTTTCATGCTCATTTAAAAGTCCTCACGGTTATGCATGTATGGAACACATGTAAAAAAACATATTTAATAAAAACCACCTACGGTCGATAGGTGTATGCACGAAAGTGTGTGCACTCGCCATGCTCTGTACTCCCCTCACATAAGCCCGAAAGGCAGTGCATGGGTGGTATATCTGGCCTCAGTTTACCTGAGCTAGGTGTGTAATTTTTCTTGCAAATAATGAGAGAGCAAGCTACTGAAATCCTAGCACTATTTTTACTTAGTTGATTTGATTTGTTATTGAAAAGAAATGAACATACCACTTTGATAAACTTTGATAATCAACTAAGGATCCATTTTATAATTACACTTTGTTATCAACCGAAACAACAAGTTAAACTATTGTCTATTTTTATGATAACTTGATTTTTGTTGGAAATTTGACAAGTAAATGACTTAAATTTTCAAGATAATGACCAAAACCAATATTTAACTTATTTGTGTCGATTTAAAAATAAATCCTTAATTTTGTAAATATTTCAAAAATTTGCATTCATCTCTTTGTAAATAAATCTTGCATTTTGAAAATATTTTCATCCTGCATTTGGATTTTGTGGGTAGTATCCGCTGAAAACCCTCACGAGACAGCACTCGTCCTACTGGGGACACCCAGAGGTTTAACGGCTTGTTGCATACGCTCAATGCAATCGTGCTCCCTACGAAAACAGATTTCTCTTAGTTTTTCTTTATTCGAGGACGAATAAAAAGATAAGTGTGGGGGTATTTGATGTGCACGTAAATGTGCATATTTTTACCACCAAATTTATTCTATTTAAATTAAATAAATGATCATAATGATCAAATTGGGTATTTTAACTTGTTTTAACCAAAATTCATATTAATTCCAAATTTTCACATATTCATCTTCATATAAGGGCAAAATGGCCATTTGTGCGCGTATATTAATTTGAGAGAATTTAATTGGAAATTTCTATAATATTTTGTAGGAATTTAGCTTCTCATATTAGTGGGTTCATGAAGAAACATGCATGCACAAAATGGATATAAAGGAATGAAGATGGAAATAATTCAAAGTGAAGATCATGGAGGACCTCACCTACCCACCTACCTTAATGTACAAATTAAAGGCTAATGCACATGCTTATGGAGTTAATGGTTTCATGTACACTTAATGGGGGATTAAGACATGTTAATGATTACTTGGCCTCCACACTTCCTAAGGGGCATTTTGGGCATTCCCCAAAAAGTGAATTGGGGTTTTAAAACTTGTATATATACCCCTTATGTTTCATGTAATCTTCATCTCTTACTTAGTCTCTCTTAGGCCTCCTTCTCTTTAGTTTAGTTTAGATCAAAAATAAAAGGAAAGCTCCTCTTTCTCTTTTCATAGCTACTTAGCCATTTTTATTTTATGTAATCTTTTTTATTTTATGCAATTTAATACATGCTCTTTCCTTTTCATGTTCATTTACTTTCACGTTGCAGTGTAGATCTCTTCTCCTTTATGCAAGTAGAATAATTTTTCCTTTCATTTTTCTCTCTTTTTCCTCTTCTTTATATTCAATGTTGCTTGATACATTTGTTCATATGATGACAAATATGAGAGGCTAAACCTCTTCAATTTAGGGATAATGAAGCTCTCTAATTAATGTAGCTTCAACATTTTGTTAATTCATGCTCTCTTTTTGTGCTTAATGATGATAATAGAAGTGGTTTTATTTGTTGTTTTTGCTTTGAATTTGATAGTCTATATTGTTGACACCAAATAGGCTATGTTTAAACAATCACTAACACAAATGCCTCTTCATCAATATATGATTATGGCATAAGAAAGTGATTTGAAATTAAAATTTGATGGTCTATATTTCTAATCAATAGTTAATAGGCCATATTTAAAATAGATTTCATTCTCATTTTCTTTATCAATTTTCAGGAAAGTTAGTAAGTGTTTTAAGGGGTGTGTTACAGTTTGATGGCTTATGTTGGCTAATCAATAGCTCGAATATGTCATACTTATAATAAACACATCAATTAAAACACTAATGACCATAAAAGAGAGATCATGATTTCATGTGTTGAACTACATGATCTAGAGAGTGGATTTATTCTCTAAATTGTAATTTAACTCTCATATTTGCATTTCTTTTCTTTTTGTTACTTAGTTCATTTTCTCATTTTCTAGCTAAACACTCTCAACTTTGGGTTAATTTGATTGAGTAGGAAATTTAAATCAACAATTCCCTGTAGATCGACCCGTATTCGCCACGTGCTACATTCGTACACCGTGCGCTTGCGGTTATTTTTAATTTAAATTCGTTCGACGGTTTTCAAACTGATAGAATTCCGTCGACGAACATTTAGTATAATGAAAGATATATATTTATTATTTAATTAAGTTAAAAGTTGATAGCATTAGCATTTAATGCATATTAACTACTCAAAACAATTAATTATCATTCTATTTATTCTTTTGCATACTGTTATAATTATTGGGATCAAAAAAAGTTATATTAAACAAAAACTTTATATTTCTTGATGTATCGATTGTTGACAGATAGGATAATTATTCGATATCCGCCTATACTCACGGATGCATATATCCAATATCCTAAAATGATTTACGATATGGATGTAGCACTATCCACATCCGAAAGTTTCAGTTGAAAGGACTAATTTACGTGGTAAAATTGCAGATTTGATAGGGTATCATTTTAAATGTTAACCATTTATAAGTAAACATCACTATTTACGCTTCTCTTACACTACTACATGTAGAAAATCAACTATGGCTTTGTAATTTTGAATGTCTGATCATTTGTTTGCTATGGTACAATCATAATATGTAACGATCCCGATTTTAAAGTCAAATTCGAATTAATAATTAATATAAATTTTTGAATTTAATTGTGAATTAATGGTGAGTTAACTTGAATTTTTCCAAATTTTATAAAGATATTTGGTTGTTTTGTGTTTATATAAGTAAATTATAATTTGAAATTTGAATTAATATATTGAAATTTAATTGGACTTAAAGATTTGAAACAAAAATATAATAAGTATGATTACTTAAGTTTAAAATGAAAATTTTAAAATAAGTATTTATTAATAAGTTTAAAATATAAATTGGATTTAAAACTCTATATTTTAAATTAGTAAAAGTTTGTTTTCTAATAACATATGTATATGGATTGATTTGAAATTGGATTTGAGATTCAAGATAAATATTTTTAAATAGATTGGATTTGAAAATATGTAAAGTGAGATTTAATTAAAGAATTAAATTTTATTTTCTCTTCAAATGAATAGAAATAGTTTGTATATTATAAATGTATAAATATGATTTGTACAAGGATTTCGACATAAAAATACATATATGAACATTCGTAATCAAATAAGCATGAAAAGAAACAAGTGTTAAGGGTTTAAAATATGCAGAGACAAGTGGCAAAGATGTTTTCTTTTGAAAAATAAAAATAATAATGTAAATACAAATCAAATTGTAAACCAGGCTATACTCAGATTTAAAATTTCTCAAACCAAACTACAAAACAGAGAAAGGAAACCAAAACACAGATTTGAGCCTGGAAACCCAAAATCAAAACACAAACCAGGAAAAAAAATTACAACTCAAAGAAGCAAATCAAAATCTGGATTCAAGCATATCGACCTGTATTAAATCTTCAGCAAACTTGGGATCAGAATCAAGAAGAAAACTACAAATCAGATTCAACTTCAACAAATTCAAAGTTTTCAAAACACTGGAACAAATCAAAGTGAAATGCAAAGCAATCAAAGAAAAAAACTCAAAAACCAGGAAATGAAGCCATCAGATCAACTTCAACAAGCATCACATTCCAAGGCAAGCAAGAATTCCAGATCAAAACAAATAAAAGAAAAATCATTTTCCAGTTTTCCTCGGCTCTTGTTCTCTGTCTTCATCAACAAGGTGAGCAAACTAGACCTGAATATACTTTTATGTCTTGATGTTGCGATTGATCCTTGAAGAAAAATAGTAAATGATGTTCTGCATGTATGAATTTGTGTATGCATATGTGTATCTGAGCAATGTCTGTGCATATGGTCTCCTCTGTTTAAAAATTGCAGATTCAAACTCACTGGAAAAAAAATTAGTATCTTCCCATCTAAATGAATTTAAGCTATAATTTCTAAATGGAATATGTTTGTATCAATAAACATCAATCAAAGAAAAATTATAAAGAAGAATATATAGGTAAGATTGCTGGAAAAAGGACGACAGAAATGAAAAAAAATTCAAGCCGAGAATTTGATTTTTAAATTGGCAAGTTTTGATCATACAGATTGATTCGTATTTCAAAAGGATGAATTTAGAAAATCATTTCATGATTTTTAGGCTAGTAATGATCATAATTTCTTAGATGAAAAGAAATCATATTTTGATCAAGTTCTGCCAATCAGTGACATGATTGGCTTTGTAATTGAATCTGAAGCATGCTTGTAGATCAGGGATTATCAGAAAAGTAGTGAGATAATTTCTAGATCGCCAAAGAAGATAGTCGATGTAAAAATAGAGGTTTGGAACCTCGTTTGAATTATGTTGTATTTGAGGTCACTGCGCTGTCAAAAGGAAATCGGACTTCGTCGTAGAGGTTGGAATCGAAGCTCGAATGGTTGACGATGTTTTGGGTAAGCTCACGAGGTTTCAGGCGAACGCTGGCGGCGGTACGTGGATTTTCTGGTGATCATGGTTAGTTCCAGGAAGCAAATTGAGTGTCAAATTTTGATTTCCGATATGATCATCGGAGATAGTGCTCGGCATTCGTAGAGGAGGTCAACGGTGATCTGGCCACGGCATTGATCGAAAATGGTTCTGGCAAGGGTATACATGCACGAGCGTTGATCGTGTACAGGTGTGTATATGGTTCACTGTAAATTTGGGAAGATGAAGATTTCTCGAAGACGTGCTCAGGGATTTTCGATTCATACCCGAGTTCTCTGTCGTGTCATTTTGTTTGGATAGAAGTTTTTTAAGTTTTTACGATGAAGACAATGTGGTTTTGGGTTTACTCGGGAAAGGCTCGAGAAAATTGTGTTTTGCTACGGTATGGACACGAGATACCTCGGGTTTTCTTTAAAGGTTTCAAAAACAAAATAAAGTATTGAAATTTTAAAGGTAAAGTAAGTTTTTAAAATTAAACTTTAAAGTATATGAAAAAAATAAAATAAAAAAGTTTTAAAGTAAAATAAACCAAGTTTTCGAATTTAAATTATAAACAAGTTTTAAGTCAAGTTTTCAAAGATTTGATTTTAAATTAAAAACATGTTTAAAATTGTTTTTTGGGTTTTTAATAATTATATTGGAATAATTATTTTCTTAAGTATTTTCAATTAGAAATTGATGTTGTGATCAAATAAGTAACTAAGATAAGTGGGTTATCTCAAGTTAATCAAGGCCTTGGGTAATTAAAGATTAAGTAATTAACTGAAATTAAAGGTTAATCAGGTAATGAAAGAAATTAAAGAAAATTAATCATTGTGATTAATTTAAGGTTAATCAAATAGATCAATATAATTGATTACTTAATGAAAATAATTAAAGGGTTGATTACTTAAAGAATAATTTCTTAATTCAAAGATTAATTAAGAAATTAAATAATAATTAAAGTCTTAAGTAAATTAATTAATTTAAGCGATTGAAGGGGAATTAATTACTTAAAGATAATTACTTGATGAACATAACTAATGATAATTAAATAAATGATTAAGGGTTGATTAATCAAGTAATTAAAGAATAATTGATTAAAGAATAATTAATTTATGTGATTAATTAATAAAGGTAATTGATTTGAGAATAGTTAATTAAAGGTTAATTAATTAATAAAGAATGATAATTAATTAAGGAGTAATTAATTAATGCAATTAATTAATTAAAGGATAATTAAATAATTAAAGGTTAATTATTTAATGATTAAAGGTTAATCGATTTATTAATTAAGGATGATTAATTAATTAATTTATTAATTAGTAAATGAATAAAGAATAATTAATTAAAATAGTTTGAAATTAATTAATGTTAATTAACTAGGATTAGTGTTTGTTCCTAAGTAATTAATCTGATTTAAATTAATCCGATAATTAATTGATTATGCTTATGGATGTATGAATTGTATGAATGCCTTGAGTTGATCTGCAATGATTTTGTAATGTGGATTGTTTTGATTGAGCTATGTGTGTATATCATTTATCTGTAATATATTTACATATTTATCTGTGATGCATTACATATCTATCTATAAATCTATGAATGAAGATAAGCGTTATAGATTATACTACTTATCAATATTGATATGATTGAATCTGTGATGATTGATGATGTGCACTATTGTGTAAAACCCCTGGACTACACCATACACATACAAATATGGATTGCACGAGGAAATTGGTTAAGTCACAAATTTTTGAAATAAGTTTAAAGTTGAATTTTAAATCCAAATGGTTTTGAAAATGGATTTGGATTAAATATGAAAAGCTTTCGAAAGGGAATTTTCAAAGATAAAAGTTATTTTGAATAACTTAATAGTTTTGAAATTTAAATAATTTGATTTGAATTTGAATTCAAAACTTGAAATTGAATTCTATGTTTGGAAATTATGGTTTAAAAAGGCTATAAAAGTTATGAATGTGTTTATATGGATTTAAACCATTTTAAAAATATTGTTTCGGGAATTAAATTTAACCCAAGGACTTTAACTTGTATAAATGAAATCGAATTTTTCTGAAACGAAAACTATTTGTTTCAAATAATAAAAGCTTTCATATAAGGAAGGAATTTCCAATTTATAAATGAAAATGGTTTTCCAAGTTATGAATGAATCTTTGGAAAATAGTTTTGAAAGTTATGAATTAAATCTTTGATTTAAATATTAGATGAGTTAATCCAATTTGAAAGGGGAATTGTTTTGAAAGAATGTGAATGGATCTTTGTGAAAGATGGGTGAACTTTGTGAAGTGAATCTTTTTGTTTAAAAAGATTTAAAATTGTAATTTGTTTAAACCATTTGTTTTGGATAACAAGTTGTGACTTAACTGAAATCCCAATATCCATATGTTTTTTTAATATTGCGCTCATTATTCGGTTTAGCCGGGAGAGGACCTTGTGTCATATAACCCATTTCGAATAATGATACGACATATAGATAGCATTTGAAGACCGGTGGTGAAGGCCGGGTATTTTCGAAAACGAAAGGATAACCCGTCGATTGTCTCTGCATTGAGTCGCGTTGGTATAGAGATCTCCATATGTGATGGGGAGTCCGATCGGGATTGTGAATACCCGGATTGCAAGGGCTTCTTCTGAAGTGCCTTCGGTTCTGTTCGAACCCGGAATAGACTTGTATGGATGTGTGTCTGACATTATACTTTGAGATGTAAAGCTGGTTTCTATCAAACACATTTCTGTTTGGTGGCGGAGATTTATTCTCTTAGCTTAACACCCTTCTCTGAGACGTAAGAGCTCAAAGGTTATATAGTTGATAGTTACTAGTGATACATTCCCAATTTGGTAATGTGGCATACGAAGTGCTGCTGATCATTTGTTGATCAAAGCATGGATTTTGTGAAAAGCATAGCTTTGTGGACGGTCTGCATCAGGACCTTACTCCCCGAAAATGGTCGAAACATGAAAGATGCGGCAAGGTTACAGGGGTCAGGCCCCTAGGGTATGTCCATTCCTTCTAAAAAAGGGTGGTATCATGGTATGGAGCCCAGATACTTAACTCGTGTGGACACTGTAAATCTAATACTGTGTGATGTTGCTTTGTGGTTGAGGATCCTCGGATAAAGGTCGCAAACGACCGAGGATGGCATATCTTAGGTGTTACTCCCAGAAAGGGAGTACACCGGCCTTGTGTTGGCAGAGAGATGGGTAAGTTCTCGGGGCGTCCCTCCAGAGGCGTTCCCATGTGGCAATAGGAAGTTCCTTAGCCTGACCATTTGTTGGAAATCCAATCATCTAGTATGCGCCCTGTACGGTTTTAGTTGTATAACCTGCGATTTACTTATGGTGGATCCCCACTGTTTAGATGGTAGCTATAGTAGGCATACAATAATGGTTGTATGCTGGCTAAGATTAATATTGTACTTTCGAAAGGTTTTCTGCACTATGCACTAATAATAATATCAAATGGTTTTCGCGTATCAAGCATTTTTAATTATCATAAGGAGAAATCTCCTCCAATTCTGCGTTTGCATAGTGTGTGCGGTGGGAGGCCTTATGGTAGTTTCATTTTCCATAAAGCATTGCGGACTTCTTTTAAAATCTTTTGTTGTTTGTTTTAAAGATAAACTATTTTTGTTTTCTCATACCGGCCCCATAACTGATCCAGAGTTTATTGTTCCCTTCCTAAACTCTGGGTGCCCATAATTTTCCATATGGGCAGTCTAGAGTTGCGTTTTTTAGATAATCAAATAATAGGTGTAGAATTCGATAGCATCCAGCCTTTGGTTTGGGCGATCGCATTTGGATTGGGTTGTTTCACTTCAACAATGATGGCGATTCGAGCTTATTAGATTGGAGTCTTCGTAGCTTTTGATATGAGCTTTTGGATTAGAGATGGAATTGCAGATATTGGAATTCTCACTTGGTGGATCAAGTTCAAGATATTCTTTCTTCCGCTGTTGTATATTTTTCTCTGATATTGTTGTATCATATTGTATCAGATATTATATTCATTGTTGTATCAAAGATATATTATTCATTTTCTTCCGCTGTGTTGTTGTAATTAATGTGTTATAAGCTCCGGCGAACCACATTCGACGTTTGAATATACGACATTTGAATCTACGGCATTTGAATCTAAGTGATGTATTCGGTGCCGATTTTCGAAGGTTGAGTCAGGATCGTTTCATAATAAATTTCTTTTAAATTGTGTGATTAATGCAGACTAATGGCTATTTCTAGGAGGACCAAAAGGTGGCAACCATTAAGAGAAACTGATGAAATCTACTCCTTCCGCATAGGAACAATTTTAAAATGAAATCGAAGGTAATTTTTTCCCGACCTCTTATAAATGCTAAGTGTAAATTTTCCATAATTTCTCATAAAAGCATACTAAATATTTGGTTTGGTTTTTTGAAAGGTTTTATACATTTAAGAATCAAGGCTATCAAGAGAAATATCACTCAACGTTTATGGATAGTATTGAGACTAATAAATATAAAAAGGTGTCACAAATTTGACTGTGTTGTATATTATGGACATCTTGATCATGAATTTTGCCACATTTCTAGCAAAGTGTAAAGGCCCAAAAATCCGTACTCCTTTGAGCTGGCAACATTCCACAACAATCCAGCCAAAGAGGAACGAACTTCCGAATCTTTAGGGTTGAAGAAGAAGAAAGAGGTAGAAGAAGAGAGAGAAAGATAGAAGAAGCAGAAACAAACAACAGAAACTGGATAACAATATCAGAATCTCACAATCGCAGCGGAACAACATATAATAGATAAATGAATATTCATTAAAACAAAAGAACTATACATTTTATACATTACATCACATTACATTACAACAATCAGAGTGTACAACAAAACAGCGGAAAATAAATACTACAATAGTAATATACAACGCTATCCAAGCTCGCCTCCAAATCTTCACAGCAATCTCCCAAATCCAGAATCACCTGATAACCTAACTCTAGACTGCCCGTGTGGAAAATAGTGGGCATCCAGATTTTAGGAAAGAAACAATAAACTCCAGGTCAGTCATGGGACTGGTGTGAGAACTCAAAACAGTTATCTTTAAACAAGCAACAAGAAAATTTAAATTTTGAAATCCGCAATGCTTTTTTTTGGAAAATGAAACTACCATAAGGCCTCCCGCCACACACACAATGCAAACGCAGAATTGGAGGAGATTTCTCCTTATGATAGTCAAAGATGCTTACTATGCATAAATCAAACCATTTTTGATACTATTATTAGTGTATAGTGTAGAAAACAATTTCGAAAGTAGAATATAAATCCTAGCCAGCATAGACATTCCGAACTATGCCTACTATAACTACCATCCAAACAGTGGGGCGCCACCATAAGTGAATGTCAGGTTATACAACTAAAACCGTACAAGGCTCGTATTGTTTTGATTGGATTTCCAACAAATGGTCAGGCTAAGGAACTTCCTACTGCCACATGGGATCGCCTCTGGCGGGACGTCCCGAGAACCTAACCGGATCTCTGCCAACACAAGGCCGGGTTACCTTTGTAACTAGGTAACTACTACTCGAGTATGCCATCCCCCGGTCCTTTGGGACCTTTATCCGAGCGCTCGATTCCAACAACACCACACAGTAATAGATATAGTGTATCCACATGAGTAAATATCTGGGCTCCATACCATGATACCACCCTTTTCCAGAAGGAAATGACATACCCTAAAGGGCGCGACCCTCATAACCTTGCCGCATATTCCTGTTTCGACCATTTCCGGGAAGTGAGGTCTGACGAAGTCTCGTCCACAAAGCTACGCTTTGTGCAACAAAGCCATGCTTTGGGTCAACAGATGACCAAAGCAATGATCACAAAGATAAATGATCAAACAAATGATCATATCACAAATGACCAACCAATGATCATCACACAGCAGCACTCAGCATGTCACATTACCAGATTGGGAAATATCGCTGATGACCTTCAACTACATAACCTCTGAGCTCGTACGTCTCAGAGAAGGGTGTTAAGATAAGAGAATAAATTCTCCGCCACCAACAGAAATGTATTTGAACGAAATCTGCTCTATATCTCAAAATGTAATGTCAGACATGTAACCATACAAGTCTGTTCCGGGTTCGAACAGAACCGAAGGCACTTCCAAAGAAGCCCTTGCAATCCGGGTATTCACAATCCCGATAAAATTTCCCATCACAAAGGAAATCTCCATATCGTAGCTAACGATGCAGAGACAATCGATAGGTCATCCTATCATTTTCACAAATACCCGGTCTTCACACCGGTCTTCAAATGCTATCCATAACGACGTATCACATATTCGGAATGGGATATACGACACAAAGGTCCTATCCCGGCTAAACCGAATAGCGAGCGCTTATTTTAAAAATAAGTGTAGCATTCAATTCCAAACAATCACAACAAACACCATCCAAGGGTAAATACTGATAGTCGGTTATTTAACTATCAATATAGATGCGCCACATCACCAGATTCCAAATAATTTCTCAAATTATTTAATTTTCCAAAATATCTTTACAAGATATATATAATCTTCCACACTTCAAAAATAAACGACGTTTATTTTGAGACCAATTTTTCCTTTCTATTTATAAATTCCATAGTGAATTTATATTTCAAAATATCTACTCATCTATAGTTTTCAATAGGTTTCAAATATTCAATTCCAATTTATCCTCAAAAGGATAAATTCTTAAAAACGTTCCATTTCATATTGGAAAAGCAATTCCATACTTATTTAAAAGTAAGTGATTCACAAATATTATTTATTTTCACAATTTGAAAATATTCGATATACTTAAACCATAGTTAAGTATATCTTTCATTCTTTTAAGGAAAACGTTCTTTTATTCACATTTACTTGGGTCAAAACGAATGTTGCATAAAACATCGTTACGGCAACCCAAAATCACTAGTATAGGGATTCAAAATTTAAAATAGATATATAAATACCAATACTATACAAAGTATTTCCTTTCGGAAATCATTTACTATAACAACAGTGTTATAGTCCACCATTTCCTTATTTTCTCGAAAACGTCTATTTCAACAATGAATGTTCAAACCTACGTATTCGATTCATAATACATTTTAAAACATCTTTTAAAATAATTAACTTCATTTAATAATATCGTTTTTCCCAACACATATCTATTTTATTTCATAATATATTCACGGTCCAAAAATCGTGAATATACTTCCTTTAATAAATTTCTATGTTCTATTCATCAAATTCAATTGATTTCGAATTTATAAACAATGTCTATAAATTCCATTCCTATTTTATAACTTCGATTTATAAATTTCCTTTGTCAATCCAATTCAATTTATATAACTCAATTTTATACCAAAAGTCTATATTATAAGCTAAACACTTATAATATCATTTATTTACGAAGTCGTTCTTTTTAAAACTTCACAAATTATAAATCTTGTTACTTATAAGATTCCGTTTATATTTTAGGACAACTTCAACTTATAAAATCTCCTTTATTAAAAATTTCTATTAATATCCTATTTAAATGCCAAAATCCAGTTTATAAGTTAATTACTTATAAATCCTTTATTTCACAACATCTATTCATTTTATAATACTTATAACACTCGTTTTATAATTCCAATATTTTAAATTCATAAATATCAATTTTTTTCTTTTATATAAACCGTTTATAATAATAATTCAAAAATCTCAATTTAAACCATTTCATAAATTTATTAACTACTTATCTCAAAAACAACATTTTGGTTATATTTTACAAAAATCCTAAATTCTATAACTTTTAAAAATTGAAATTTTAATTTATTTAAAATGAATCGAGTTCAAAAATTAAATAAATACATATACTTTGAAAGAAAAAAAAATCACCTTAAAATCCTTTTTTATTCAAAATCGTTATTTTTAACTTTAAAAATGAATCCGATGATGCAACAGCATCAAATGGTCAATCACGGGAATAAACATCATATATCGATATGATAGTTAACAATCAACACAATATTTATAAACAAGTAACTATTTGCGAGGAATCCAGTTGGATCCCTCCAACCTGTTTCCCTGCAACCACAGACGTTAGCACAATACCAATTCCACTTCAAGGTGGAATATCGCGGTATATGGGATTTTATAAAATATTCCGCTTAATAGGCGGCGCAATAGGGTCTCATCCGCTATACGAGGCGGGAAATCAATTCCAATATATACATATGCCAATATATAGTATATATCCTACTATATCTACTAACACAATCAAACAACAATCATCAATCAACATTAACTATTTAAAATTTTAAACCAAACTGTTCGATTGAGTGAGGAGTTCTCACCTTGGTTTTATTTCCGGTTTCAGCGTTTGTTTCGAATAAAATTAAACGAACGTTTAATTTTACCCGAAATTCAAACGAGCTCCAATCGACTCCAAACTGGTTGCATCGCGAAGTGCTAGACGATACGATTCTAACGCAAAAAATCTCGTCCGATTTGAACCTTGCATGAAAAAGATACGAATTTTAGAAGTTACACGAATTTTTAAATCTAAAAGTTACAACATTATTTTACATTTCTCAACCCAAATTAATCCTGGCCGCACATCACGCTTCCTCCCTCCCTCTCTATCTTCACGCACGCAACCTTCATCCCAGGAAGAAGAACGCGCAAGCAACCCATGATACACGAGCCAGGGTTTGCAACCACTACCGACTCGCTCAACATAAAAATGATCCGAACCCACCGTTGCGAAGCTTGCTACCATCACTATGCTCGCCCCAAAGCACTTGGAGCTCGGCCATCACCCGAGCCTTGGAAACGAAGGCGAACGCAGCCGTTCCCGCTCCACTTTCCCCCTCCTCGTTGCTCGAAACTCGATCTCTACCGTTGGATACGAAGTTCTCCTTGCCCTCTCCGACATTCCAGTTGGAAACATCTTCTAAAACGTGACGGATTTGCATGGATTTGAGGTGGAAGTCGATTGAATTTCGGCCATTAATAACGTAAATGGCGGCTGGCTGAATTTTGCTAGGGTTTAGATAGTTTAATTGAATATATAATATGTTTTAATAATATTTTATTAATAAAATTCTCTTTTTAACAACTTATGCAAACGAACTCCAATTCTCACGTTCCGACAGGCGATTCTAAAGTTTTTCCGCGTTCCGGACGCAATGGAATAGGTTTCGTAAGCTAATTCGATCGTATGTGTGAGATACGGCAATAAACGATCAATTTAAATTAAAACCGATTTAAACGATTTTCTAAGCGTTTTGGCTTGCCCTGGACAAACGATAAATCCGATTGACTTGAAATTTGAAATCGTACAATAATATCACATTACGGATCCGATGAAACTGGTTTCGTCGAAATCCGAGACCGTTGGAAAAATGGCTATTTTAACTCGCTAAATTAATATTAAAACGATATCGATACGTTTCGAGCTGCCACAGTCAAACGACAACTCCGATTGCTACGAAAATTGAAATCCAATAATAACTAACTATTACGGATCCAATGAAACTCGTTTCGTTCAATTCTGAGACTGTTCAAAAATTGGCTATTTTTAAGTCGATAATTAAATATTGAAACATTCGATCTTCACAAATTAATTCCAAATTCAATTTTACAAGTTCTAAAACATTTCTATAACCTCAATATGATAAAATAAAATTTTCCAAATCATTTTCAATCATATTTAACTCAAATTTGAATATTTTTGGAATTTCACTATTATATTATCGTTTTAATTGTCCAATTAAATCCAAATATTTGATAAATAAATTATTCGACTTAAAAATTTCACTTATTAATATTTAAAATTAATTAAATATTCAAATTTAAATTATCAAAAATTCTGGGTCGTTACACAAAGTATCAAAATAATGACTCATTGTTGTATTATGTGCCAGTTTGCTTAAAATCAGGTACATTTATGGCTTATTGAATGCAATTAATCTTTATAGCTAGGTACTTTCATTCCCAATGGTAATCGATTTCAAAATTACCAATGTATCCATAAACAAAATAATTTGTATATTTCAAATCAGCCATTGTGGTGGTTAGGAAGGAGGGATGCAGATCCGGTATTTTTTTCCTTTTCTTTTGGGTTTAAATTTTAGTTTGAACTTTTGTTTATGAGGCAACTATTGATTGCTTACTCAATGGTCAATACATCGGTTGATTACTATAAGTAGGATTTGTATTAGGAAAATCCATCTAGGCTCAAATATATTTTGCATATATGTATGTTTCCAAACATTCTTATCAATTGTTTTACATTTTGTTATACATAATTAATACTTCTGTAAATCCATCTATATTTATATGTAACATAAGGTGAAGTTTCTGGACAATTAGAAACTTCCAGTTTTTGGGATATATCCTTTGAGATTTCCCAATAGAGTCAAAGTGGAAAGTAACTGCCTAACAACTACAATTCTATTAACATGAAGTTGCATATCTATATTACTATTAGATTCATTTTGTGCTCACTTCTTTTTCCTCTTTTTCCCCTTTTCTCCATTGTCCAGTTGACTTTCTATGGAATTTATTTCTTGAAGGTACCATTCTCTTCATGTACAAAAACATTTGAGTATACTTTTTAAAAAGTGTTCTTATTTCTCCTACAAATGCTTTTGTCCATTCATTTATCTAATCTAGACCACCACTATTATTCCAATTTATCCGAAAACTCCTTACATCTTTGATTCCTCAAGCAGGGATATCAGTATTGTTCAACCCATCACTATAGTATCTTAAATCTCTAATCGCTGCTTGGATGTTTAATTTGCAAACAAATTTCATTGTGTTATCCAACAATTTCGCTCAAAGGTAAAGTTCCTTGATTTAGGACATTTTTGTTTTATTCGGTATTGTCCATGTCAATTTTGTGCTATTTTTAATACAAAATTGATTTTTTTCACCTTTTCTCTTAGTTCTTGATTTCCAACAACATAGCATCTAATTTACATAGTTTTCCAAATTCTGAAGTTTGAGAAATTCTACCTTCTAGGGCAACTATTTTTTGCTTACGACCAATGCAAAATATGGATGATTATGACTAACAAAACTCCTCGCTTGATCTAATAATTCATTTCAAGCCACAAATTGTGTTTCGACTCGCTTTTTTTATTCTATTGCTATTTTTCTATCATTTTTTATAACTTTTATAGACAAAGAAATCTACTATGTATAGTTCTGAATTAATCATTTTATTTAACTAGGATGGCCGCATCAATTTTTCACCTGGTAATATTATTTGACACGCATAACTAATGTATTCACTATGTGAAATTGATCAAGAAATGTAAGAAGATGTGCTACCCATTTACCTTACAGTTCTTTGCTTGATAGCATGACATTTGAAGGTATTTGATATTTGGGTTCTTAGTTCATCAATATTATAAAGGCTTGAGTAAATTTTTTTGTTGTACGTAATGTCAATTTTTTTGCACCTTTAGGTTATTAATAAAATTTGACCCATGATTTTAACTCAGCATGTCTTAGCTTTCTTGAATTATAGGTAGAATAGTAACCTTATTGTATTCTATCTTATACTAGCACAATCAAAACAAAAGTTTTTAGCTGTTATGGCGTCTCTTGATTCATTTCAACCTAATTATTCCTTCTTTCAAACCTTGGTAATTTTTTCATTTCTTTCACCTTATATTCTCTATGTTTTAATACCTTGCATTTTTTGCTGCCTTATAATTTTACAAAACTCCTTGGACCAATTATTATCTGTAAACAAATGATATATGTCAAGCAATGACGGAAAAAAGAATTTGAATAGGAGGATGTAAATGGCGAGCTCTTACATTGAACAATATATGCATCGGTTAAGAAACTTTCCTTTTACCATTATATATTTAGATTGACTATGTCCTTATGTTATGGTATTCAAATTTTTAATTATATTTCAGCTTATATATTGAAATAATGGTAATGTGCCATTAAAATCAAGTAACAGCTTTGGATAACAATACATACAATGAAATATTGAGATGAAGAAACTCATGCTATGTGTTAAGCAATAAAACGGGAAAAAGAATTCGAATAGGAGGATGTAAAAGGCGAGCTCTTATATTGAACTATATTTGCATCGGTTAAGAAACTTGCCTTATACCATTATATATTTAGATTGACTATGTCCTTCATGTTATTATATTCAAATTTTGAATTATATTTCAGTATATATATTGAAATAATGGTAATATGCCATTAAAAACAAGTAACAACTTTTGACAACAATATATATAATGAAATATAGAGATGAAGAAATTTATGGGTATGTATACTTCAAACTATATATTTCATCATGCTTTATGGTTCAACCTACACAAGTAAATATTCTATAAATATTAAAATGCATAGAATTATTCTTATTAATCATCCAGCCAAAGTAAATGCACTAAGTGGAGAAATTGTTTATTGGTATCAAAAGGAAAAACTTAAGTTCATCGTTCAAAATTATTGTCATTTAGATCGAAATTAACATGCAAATAACCATGAACTTGGAATCAATTTAGCTAAGGTCACTTTTTTAATAAAGATTAGAAAGAAAGTAACAAACATAGATTCTACTACTCAGGAGCAATCATGCATATTATATTAATATTACATTAATCACTATTTATGTAACGACCCGTTAAGTTCGACCATTTAAAATTGTTTGTTTAATAGGATTTTGTAATTTATTTTAGTTGAAAGAATAAAGGTGGTAGATAAGTATTAAAATGAAGGCTAGAATAAATTATATAGAAGTGACTTAGAAACCTATTTAAAGACATTTGAATAAAATTCAAATGAATTAAGTAGAGAAAGAAAGAAAAATTCTTACCTGTACATAGAATTTAATATGGGAATATTAAACCAATTTAATGCAATAAAAGATTGTGAACGATAAATTGAATAGATTAAGAAACCCTGTTATTGCAAGTCAATAAATTTGTAAACCCTAATGAACATCTCAAAATTTATAAATTTATTGAAATTTAAGACATAGCATAAGCGTAGAACTATAGGTATGATGACAAACTTTTATAAATTGTCTAATTAAGGGTCAGCAAATTTATTTGGAAATCAAACTCAATTAAGGGTAAGTAATTATGATGGATTGATGGCATAAACGTTACTAATTTTTATCATAGTAACGGAAGTGCAGATGGAAGGCAACTGTAGAAATTTAAGTACGTATTAACAATTGAAAGGGACTGTCGATTGAGTGGAGTACTTTAGGTTGTCTTACTAAATTTAGAATTTAACATAAGACAAATAGAAATAAATCAATAAACGTATAGATTTTAAGTTTATTATGATGAATTATTTTAGTGATATGACTTAGAATAAATGAAATAATTTGGGTTAATTGGTATTTAATGGAATTAAAGGTTGCAATATTCATAGGTAAGGATTTAGATGAAATAGATTGATGTATGAAAAATTTAATTTGATAAATGGCAATTAATTCCTTTAATTTGTGCAATTAATGTATGTTTAATTGATAACGATAAAAAGTTGATTTTTTTCAGTGTAACCAACGTAAAATATTATCATAGCATGATACTTGGTTTGAATAGAAGGATTTGATTTAATGTGAAAATTTTTGTTCTAAGTATTGAATAAAATTGGGAATCAAATTTTTTTTTATGATAATAACGTTAGTATTGGTTAATAAATAGATTTCAATGCAGTAACCAAATAAATGGAATAAGATGAGTATATATTGCATAGAAATGAAATGATAAATTATTGATGTAATGGAAGATATAACCATGTCAATTATGCATATAAGGTAATAAGGTAATGAAACCGAGGTAAATTAATTAATTGAGACTTTAAGTAAAATTAACGTGTGGAATTGACCAAGGTTCAATAAAATGAGAATTTGATTGGTTATATTTATTGGTTGAGAAATGTAAATGTGTATTTGGGGAATAAATTTAGTCAGACTTAAGTATTGAATTTAATTAATTAATATATATGATAAATGATGATTAAATAAAAACCCAATACTCTATATATATGTATAATATTTGAGTGAAAATAATAATACACTTATAAATGTGGAATTAAGAGTTTACAACAACTATTTTAAGTAAAGAAATTGTTCATTCAAGTAAATTTGAAACATCGCAATAGGTGTAGATTAAGTGTTGCGTTAAATAAATTATAAAGGAATAAATTTATAGAAACGTAGGAACGGAAGAATGAACATTATAGTAACGTAAAACGTATTGTAGGATAATAATTAAGTATAGGCTTGTAAATTAGATGTATGACAATAAATTTTGTACGTAAATCTTTCTATTAGTTGATAAGTCTTATTTTGATCAATTTAAAGGAATACACTAAATTTTGTAGTTAGTACGGAATATTGATGAGTGAATGAATAAGATGAAACAAAGGTGGAATGTATTAGTTGAGGTTTTAAGTTATTTATGTGATAAGTTACCAAAATTATAATTTTATCTAAATACAGTAATTTATGCAAACAAAAGATGAACATTTTGAAATATTACCACAGTTATATATAAAAGAAACGTTAACTATGTAGTTGGAGAATAATTGATATATTTTGAGTTGGATAATAGAAATCAAGTTATTTATATAATTAGATTTAAGATGAGAGTATAAGTATATGATTAAATAATTGGGTTTTGCGAATAAAATTTATAATTCCCAAATAATAAGAAAACGCAGAGGTTAACACTGCGAAATTTATATACTTATAAATTTTAATTCACATCCAAGCTTGCTAAATTATTTGGAATTGATTGGATTATATAAGTAATGAAATTTGGCCAATATTTAAAGTTGAAAGAAAATTTGGATTTTATGATTTATTTTAATTTATTTAATAAATATTAAAAATAGCCATTTTTGTCACGGACTCGGATTTCGACGAAACTAGTTTCATCGGATCCGTAACGGTGAATTATAATAATGTTTCAAGTTTCGTTGCGATCGGACTTGTCGTTTGATCGTACGGACTCGAAACGCCTTGAAATTTACGCATTTTGAAATCAATTTGAAATTTTTATTTTTTTTAGCATAACTTCTTCATACGATCGAATTTGGTCGCGAAACTTTTTCCATCGCGTTCAGAATATTTTGAAACACCTATTTGGATATATAGTTTTAACAAATTCGACTCCGGAGGCAGAACGGGCTTTTTGGGCCAACTATCGTTTAGCACGTTCGTTATCCGTACCCACCTAGCCTTCTTTTATCTGTCTATATATTTGCGATTATAAACCCTAGCCACTCCTTATTTTCATTTTTCTATACGTACATCTCCTTCTCAACTCCTCATTCCAATGGCAGAAAAAAAACCTAATTCCCAAATTCCAAAATTTTATTTCAAAAAAAAAAAAAAAAAAAAAAAAAAAAAATTTGTGGATCTGCAGCAGCTTCTGGTCGCGCTTCGGGTTTCAGAGGAGAAAACCCTAGAGCAACTTCGGGTCAGGAAGAAAATGACTCGGGTCGCTCCGGGTCGTTTTCGCAAAAACTCCAAGCAAGCATCGGGGAAATGAGGCGGCGCCCCGAAGTCGAACCCGAAGTTGACCCAGGACCAGAATTTTTCATTTTTCAAATTTTCATAACTTTTGCATACGAGCTCGGATTCACGCGCGGTTTGTTTTGCTGGGATCGTATCGGAATTTCTGACGTTTTGGCACTGGTTTGGATGAATTTGGAGACTGTCCAATTTTTGGGTTTAAATTGGATTTGAATTCAATTTAAATTCAAAAGGTGAGTGTTTTAACCCACTCACAACTACTAGAAGCTTTTATGTTTGTTAAATAAATTTTAGAAATGAATAGAAATTTATTTATGAGCTTTTGGCATGTTATTTCATTCATATCTGTTGAATTGCATTTTATTGAATGTAACTGTTAATTTAATTGATTTATTGCGTGTTAATTGGCTGTTAGAAATTTTTGGTTGCATATGAACTGCTAGTTAACAGTTATGTCAATTATCACTGAATATAAATTGTTAGATTAATAGTTGAAAATTTTAATTTGAATAAACTGCCAGTTATCACCTGTTATATATGATCATATATATAATTGTTATTGATTGATATTGCTTGATGTTTGTGATTGGATGATGGATGTGTTATTGAAGGGATGTTTTATTTGATATCATTAAACTGCAAGTTAGTATGCATTTTTCATTTCATTCGGGATTGCGGTTTGAAATGATATACAACCGCAGTTTTATTTTTTAAATTGCGGATTGAAATGATAAATATCCGTATCACTTGACATAGGATAGAAAACTATATACAGACACCGTGGTCTATATATAACTATTTTTAATGTGATTTCTATGGTTTGGATGGAATACGGTTTATAAAAATCTTAAATTTTATACTGAATAAATGTTTTCTTCCATAGTTATATGCATATGAATTTGAAATTTTGAAATTAAAAGGTGAATAAATTTCTTTATTAAAAATGGAAGAAAATTAAGAAAATGGAGTTTGATGATTATATCCTATGTTTAAATATTAAGTTGGAAATTTTAAAGATATGATATTTATAATTGGATTTTTTTCCCAAAATATTTTGAAATGAATATTCTAGTAAAAATTGAATTTGGAAATATATATATATATATATATATATATATATATATTTTACTAGAAATTGAAGTCTTATTAATTATGGATTTTATGTGAATGGTCAAGATTAATTAATAGAATATTGATTTTTGAAAGGATAAAAATCCAACTTTAGTTGAAATATTAATGCTCCAAAATGGATATAAATATATATAAAATTGAAATGGTTTTGCGACTTGAAGTAATATTTTGGATTTTGGTTTAACTTTAAAAGAAGAAATATTTGGAAAGCCATGTAATTTATTTCTTTATAAAGCAACAGTAAAGTTAAACTTTTTTTTTATTCGCATACCGTTGAATATCCAAACCATTTAGTTTTGAAAATAATGGTTTTAAAATGCTATGGATTTTCGAAGAATTATGTTGAAAGTTACAAACAGAATATTGGTTACATGGGATATTAAATAATAAAAAGTGACATAATTTTTTGGAAAGGAATAATTTTATTTGGGATAAACGATATCATATTGTTTTGGGTTTTAAAAGAAGAAATGATATCGTAATATTATGGTTTTGAAAGGGACTATGTTCTGGTTTTAAAGTATAAACTATTTTAAATGACCGCGGTGTTATAATAACGATTGGTTGGCAAAGAGACCGGGATCGGATATGGACATACTCTCTGTCGATACCGAAAACCACTTTGACTAACCGTGTACGCGGTGGAGATTCCAGAATGAAGTAGGTGGTGGCGACGTTTCCTGTAAGGTAAATACGTGGACCCAACTCCCGTGAGTTGGCATAAGGTGGCTAAAACAGGAGCGATTCTCAGGCCAATGAGGTCATTCCTCTGATCGGACGCTCCTCTTCTATATTATAATTTGACTTGGATTTGATTCAGTGGCCACTTCTATATTTTGATTTTGGGGAGTTAGTCCGAGGTGGGCGGTAACTGCGGCTACGCGTTTCCACCAGCCTGGATAGCAATTGGTATATCTACCCTGGCATTGCCTAGTTGTGCCGTGTCACCTACCATATCGCGCCTTGTACGAGTTTGGTTTTCTCCCGTAGCCCGTGTGGTATCCTCTAGTGGCTTCCCGATCAGGAGGGGCTATGATATTGGACGGACTACTGGGACTATTACGTGTTAAGGTGGAAAATGTAAAGCCTTAACGCTATTTAAAAGTAAGTTTATTTTATAAATAGACACTATTATAATAGCGCAATATACTACATAGTAAATAGTTTAACGGATCCTTAGGAGATGTAAATCCCGAACATCTCTTGAGTTACTGTACTCATATTTATATTCTGTTTATTTAACTCACATAAGATATTCTAGTCTGACTCGGGTGTTTTTGTCTATTCAAATTCGCTCGGGTCAGTCCGAGCATTTCAGGATAGCAGATTTTAGCTTTGGAGGACGAAGACGAAGAATAAGTATTATGTTATATATAGTATTACACCACACTCTTTCTATTCCGCTGCATTGCTTGTATTGGTATGTGTAACTCTGATATTTATTGTAAAAGAAGAATCAAGCTTTTGTAAACTGTTTATGAACTGTATATTTGTTATTATATTTTATCCTTCCGCTGTGAGATTCTGTTTTTGTTTTATTTCTTCTCTGTTTTTCTTATTTACCCCATAACAATCCGCCCTTGCGTATGCTTTGAATTGGCACGTGTGTCGGTTTAAAGTGTGCAAAAAGGCGGGATGTTACAGTTGGTATCAGAGCTTTGGTTTAGTGATAAACCTTGGCTTTGTGGGGTTTGGCTCTTTGTTAATAGGGTAGAAATATCCTATGGGAGTCGCTGAGTGTATATATAAGAGAGAGCGTACTTGTTAGTATTAATAAAAAGATTTTAATATTGTGTTAATCTGTTCCGCTTTGTATTTATAAATTCTGGTTGATGCATGGGACGCTATGTCATCAATAGGGATTTCTAAACACTTAATAGGACAGACCGACATAATATTTGTTTTTAATATAGGCGAATGAAATAATTTGCCTATTATATTTCTATATATAAAAATAGTTTTATAAAGATATATATATATTTGGTTGCTATAGATTGGATGTTAGGCAATAAAAATATTTATAATAACTGAAGCTAAGTGAAATTATAATAAACCAAATTTGGAGATTTAGAACTTAAGTCCGGGATTTTTGAAAATTTGCTTTCAAAGAATTTGTGAAATTTATTGATTTGGTTTATAAGTATTTTCTTATATAAATATTTCGTATAAATTGGAAGAATTGTTTTAAAGAAGATTTTGGCAAAGAATTAAATTCTGTACTTTCCTCTCTGTCGCTGGAAAATAAATTCGGTGATGACGGCCGCATCATCGACTTTCATTTTCGAGTTTCGAAGGGGAAAGGCCACTGTAGTAAATTCTACTGCAGATTTATTTTTGAAATTTTCTAAAAATTTTCTTTTATTGTTCTAAATATAATTAGAGATATAAAAGTTGTAAGAACTTATTTATCTATTATTTTGAAATAGATTAAAATTTGACCCGGTATTTAATTCTAAATTTTTCCGTTAATTAATTGTTTAAACTTTGTTAGTGAAATATTAAGTAAGAAAGTTAATGCTAGGGATAAGGGAAGTAAAAGTTTTTAACTGATAAATAATGGAAAAGATTTATTGAAGAATGAATGAATTGAAACCTCTAATTGAAATAAGAGAATAACTGCAAAGCTATAAAGAGGAATTTGCATACATATGAGACAAAGGGTAATATGAATAAACATTAAATTTAATTAAAAGAATGGAGATTAAACTTGTATAAGTTCAATTGCAATTTCCTTAACATAAATAACTTACCCAAATATAAAAGTTGAAGTGTTAAATGAGAAACTGGAATTGAATATTTTACAAGTAGGAATTTAGGAAAAATGAAGTATTCAATAAATTACTGTTATAATAAGAATTTATTGGTATAAACTTAAGTGATAATTGAAATTTTACCCAAATTAAAGGTGAGTATTATTAATAGGTGATTTTAACTTAAGTAAATAAAATGAAATTCTTTAATAAATAAAGATTGATGTGTACGGTTATAAACTTAAGTATGTTTTAAAATGCTACTAGTAATATAATAAAAAGTAGGTAATATAAATAAATGTCTGTAAACCCTAGATAATGAATTAATAAGATCCTTTATTTATAAAAATGGAGGTTTTAAGGTTAATAATTTAAGTGTAAGTAGAGGGTTACTGTAATTAAATATAATAAAACGTAAACATTAAATAAAGGAATGAAATTAAGGGTAAGTTGAAATTGTAATTTATAAAACGAATATATATTTATTGAACCATTAATAAATAAAAAGGAATTGAGAAGAAACTTGTAAATTTTCACTTGCATTCTTAAACATACATAACTTACCATATAATAAAAGTTGCAATGTTAGTAAGAAAATGTAAGGGGAAATCTTACAAGTGAAGCTTGAGGTAATTAAGGTATTCAATAAATTTGCTGTTATAAATGAGAATTAATTGTATAAACTTAAGTTAAATTGGAAATTTTACTATATAAGAAAGGGTAAGTAGTATAAATAGATGATATAAACCTTAGTCAATAAATTGGAATACAATATAATGAATTTTGTAACAAATGGAAAATGAAAATTGTAAGAAACAAAGAAATCCCTCCATAAATGAAAGAAAGAAAATAAAACCACTGAAGCATGAAATAAATATATAATAAGCTATTGTGGTGTTGATTTGAATTGTTTGGTTGATGTATGGTTGTTGGGTAAGGAATTTTGGAGTTGTTGGAGGAACAATAATCTATCTCTATTCCATCTAAGACTGTTGAGTAACGGATGCACTTGATAGTTATTTCTCACTCCGTAAAATTTCATAATTTGAACCCGAACAACTAACGGTTGTTGATTGAATGATTGTGGTTTGTGGTGTGTGCCGTTTGTTAAAATGTATGGTTGTTGCATTTGATTTGGATATGAATGATTGAATCTACCCAAACATTTCACTGTAATATAGATATTTAACTTTTAGATTTTATAAGTGAATACAGGGGTTGGAAGCAACTGCTACTGCTTTTGGTTCCAAAATAATAAGCGTATTGCCCGACAAATAGGTACGTTTCCGGATTACGTATAAAGCGCTATTTTATATATTTTCCCGTGTTGGGATATTTTATTTTGGATAATATATGTAATATATTTATATATTTGGATATTATATTTTCTCCAGAGTCCCTCCGTACAAAGGAGACTCTGCCAAAAATTTTCGTAAATTTTGGACTTAGAATTTGGTTAAAGATATTTTTCCAACTTTAATAGTTCAAGTATTAAAAGACATAATGATTATAAAACAAGTGTATTTCATTAAAGGAAATTAATTTAGTAAATTATTGTTATAAGTTAATATTTGAAATTAGATATACTGTTTTATTCTTCCTTCTCCCTTCCTTTCCCTTTTCGGGGACGAAAAGTTTTGAGTGGGGGAGAGTGTAACGACCCGTTAAGTTCGACCATTTAAAATTGTTTGTTTAATAGGATTTTGTAATTTATTTTAGTTGAAAGAATAAAGGTGGTAGATAAGTATTAAAATGAAGGCTAGAATAAATTATATAGAAGTGACTTAGAAACCTATTTAAAGACATTTGAATAAAATTCAAATGAATTAAGTAGAGAAAGAAAGAAAAATTCTTACCTGTACATAGAATTTAATATGGGAATATTAAACCAATTTAATGCAATAAAAGATTGTGAACGATAAATTGAATAGATTAAGAAACCCTGTTATTGCAAGTCAATAAATTTGTAAACCCTAATGAACATCTCAAAATTTATAAATTTATTGAAATTTAAGACATAGCATAAGCGTAGAACTATAGGTATGATGACAAACTTTTATAAATTGTCTAATTAAGGGTCAGCAAATTTATTTGGAAATCAAACTCAATTAAGGGTAAGTAATTATGATGGATTGATGGCATAAACGTTACTAATTTTTATCATAGTAACGGAAGTGCAGATGGAAGGCAACTGTAGAAATTTAAGTACGTATTAACAATTGAAAGGGACTGTCGATTGAGTGGAGTACTTTAGGTTGTCTTACTAAATTTAGAATTTAACATAAGACAAATAGAAATAAATCAATAAACGTATAGATTTTAAGTTTATTATGATGAATTATTTTAGTGATATGACTTAGAATAAATGAAATAATTTGGGTTAATTGGTATTTAATGGAATTAAAGGTTGCAATATTCATAGGTAAGGATTTAGATGAAATAGATTGATGTATGAAAAATTTAATTTGATAAATGGCAATTAATTCCTTTAATTTGTGCAATTAATGTATGTTTAATTGATAACGATAAAAAGTTGATTTTTTTCAGTGTAACCAACGTAAAATATTATCATAGCATGATACTTGGTTTGAATAGAAGGATTTGATTTAATGTGAAAATTTTTGTTCTAAGTATTGAATAAAATTGGGAATCAAATTTTTTTTTATGATAATAACGTTAGTATTGGTTAATAAATAGATTTCAATGCAGTAACCAAATAAATGGAATAAGATGAGTATATATTGCATAGAAATGAAATGATAAATTATTGATGTAATGGAAGATATAACCATGTCAATTATGCATATAAGGTAATAAGGTAATGAAACCGAGGTAAATTAATTAATTGAGACTTTAAGTAAAATTAACGTGTGGAATTGACCAAGGTTCAATAAAATGAGAATTTGATTGGTTATATTTATTGGTTGAGAAATGTAAATGTGTATTTGGGGAATAAATTTAGTCAGACTTAAGTATTGAATTTAATTAATTAATATATATGATAAATGATGATTAAATAAAAACCCAATACTCTATATATATGTATAATATTTGAGTGAAAATAATAATACACTTATAAATGTGGAATTAAGAGTTTACAACAACTATTTTAAGTAAAGAAATTGTTCATTCAAGTAAATTTGAAACATCGCAATAGGTGTAGATTAAGTGTTGCGTTAAATAAATTATAAAGGAATAAATTTATAGAAACGTAGGAACGGAAGAATGAACATTATAGTAACGTAAAACGTATTGTAGGATAATAATTAAGTATAGGCTTGTAAATTAGATGTATGACAATAAATTTTGTACGTAAATCTTTCTATTAGTTGATAAGTCTTATTTTGATCAATTTAAAGGAATACACTAAATTTTGTAGTTAGTACGGAATATTGATGAGTGAATGAATAAGATGAAACAAAGGTGGAATGTATTAGTTGAGGTTTTAAGTTATTTATGTGATAAGTTACCAAAATTATAATTTTATCTAAATACAGTAATTTATGCAAACAAAAGATGAACATTTTGAAATATTACCACAGTGATATATAAAAGAAACGTTAACTATGTAGTTGGAGAATAATTGATATATTTTGAGTTGGATAATAGAAATCAAGTTATTTATATAATTAGATTTAAGATGAGAGTATAAGTATATGATTAAATAATTGGGTTTTGCGAATAAAATTTATAATTCCCAAATAATAAGAAAACGCAGAGGTTAACACTGCGAAATTTATATACTTATAAATTTTAATTCACATCCAAGCTTGCTAAATTATTTGGAATTGATTGGATTATATAAGTAATGAAATTTGGCCAATATTTAAAGTTGAAAGAAAATTTGGATTTTATGATTTATTTTAATTTATTTAATAAATATTAAAAATAGCCATTTTTGTCACGGACTCGGATTTCGACGAAACTAGTTTCATCGGATCCGTAACGGTGAATTATAATAATGTTTCAAGTTTCGTTGCGATCGGACTTGTCGTTTGATCGTACGGACTCGAAACGCCTTGAAATTTACGCATTTTGAAATCAATTTGAAATTTTTATTTTTTTTAGCATAACTTCTTCATACGATCGAATTTGGTCGCGAAACTTTTTCCATCGCGTTCAGAATATTTTGAAACACCTATTTGGATATATAGTTTTAACAAATTCGACTCCGGAGGCAGAACGGGCTTTTTGGGCCAACTATCGTTTAGCACGTTCGTTATCCGTACCCACCTAGCCTTCTTTTATCTGTCTATATATTTGCGATTATAAACCCTAGCCACTCCTTATTTTCATTTTTCTATACGTACATCTCCTTCTCAACTCCTCATTCCAATGGCAGAAAAAAAACCTAATTCCCAAATTCCAAAATTTTATTTCAAAAAAAAAAAAAAAAAAAAAAAAAATTTGTGGATCTGCAGCAGCTTCTGGTCGCGCTTCGGGTTTCAGAGGAGAAAACCCTAGAGCAACTTCGGGTCAGGAAGAAAATGACTCGGGTCGCTCCGGGTCGTTTTCGCAAAAACTCCAAGCAAGCATCGGGGAAATGAGGCGGCGCCCCGAAGTCGAACCCGAAGTTGACCCAGGACCAGAATTTTTCATTTTTCAAATTTTCATAACTTTTGCATACGAGCTCGGATTCACGCGCGGTTTGTTTTGCTGGGATCGTATCGGAATTTCTGACGTTTTGGCACTGGTTTGGATGAATTTGGAGACTGTCCAATTTTTGGGTTTAAATTGGATTTGAATTCAATTTAAATTCAAAAGGTGAGTGTTTTAACCCACTCACAACTACTAGAAGCTTTTATGTTTGTTAAATAAATTTTAGAAATGAATAGAAATTTATTTATGAGCTTTTGGCATGTTATTTCATTCATATCTGTTGAATTGCATTTTATTGAATGTAACTGTTAATTTAATTGATTTATTGCGTGTTAATTGGCTGTTAGAAATTTTTGGTTGCATATGAACTGCTAGTTAACAGTTATGTCAATTATCACTGAATATAAATTGTTAGATTAATAGTTGAAAATTTTAATTTGAATAAACTGCCAGTTATCACCTGTTATATATGATCATATATATAATTGTTATTGATTGATATTGCTTGATGTTTGTGATTGGATGATGGATGTGTTATTGAAGGGATGTTTTATTTGATATCATTAAACTGCAAGTTAGTATGCATTTTTCATTTCATTCGGGATTGCGGTTTGAAATGATATACAACCGCAGTTTTATTTTTTAAATTGCGGATTGAAATGATAAATATCCGTATCACTTGACCATAGGATAGAAAACTATATACAGACACCGTGGTCTATATATAACTATTTTTAATGTGATTTCTATGGTTTGGATGGAATACGGTTTATAAAAATCTTAAATTTTATACTGAATAAATGTTTTCTTCCATAGTTATATGCATATGAATTTGAAATTTTGAAATTAAAAGGTGAATAAATTTCTTTATTAAAAATGGAAGAAAATTAAGAAAATGGAGTTTGATGATTATATCCTATGTTTAAATATTAAGTTGGAAATTTTAAAGATATGATATTTATAATTGGATTTTTTTCCCAAAATATTTTGAAATGAATATTCTAGTAAAAATTGAATTTGGAAATATATATATATATATATATATATATATATATATATATATATTTTACTAGAAATTGAAGTCTTATTAATTATGGATTTTATGTGAATGGTCAAGATTAATTAATAGAATATTGATTTTTGAAAGGATAAAAATCCAACTTTAGTTGAAATATTAATGCTCCAAAATGGATATAAATATATATAAAATTGAAATGGTTTTGCGACTTGAAGTAATATTTTGGATTTTGGTTTAACTTTAAAAGAAGAAATATTTGGAAAGCCATGTAATTTATTTCTTTATAAAGCAACAGTAAAGTTAAACTTTTTTTTTATTCGCATACCGTTGAATATCCAAACCATTTAGTTTTGAAAATAATGGTTTTAAAATGCTATGGATTTTCGAAGAATTATGTTGAAAGTTACAAACAGAATATTGGTTACATGGGATATTAAATAATAAAAAGTGACATAATTTTTTGGAAAGGAATAATTTTATTTGGGATAAACGATATCATATTGTTTTGGGTTTTAAAAGAAGAAATGATATCGTAATATTATGGTTTTGAAAGGGACTATGTTCTGGTTTTAAAGTATAAACTATTTTAAATGACCGCGGTGTTATAATAACGATTGGTTGGCAAAGAGACCGGGATCGGATATGGACATACTCTCTGTCGATACCGAAAACCACTTTGACTAACCGTGTACGCGGTGGAGATTCCAGAATGAAGTAGGTGGTGGCGACGTTTCCTGTAAGGTAAATACGTGGACCCAACTCCCGTGAGTTGGCATAAGGTGGCTAAAACAGGAGCGATTCTCAGGCCAATGAGGTCATTCCTCTGATCGGACGCTCCTCTTCTATATTATAATTTGACTTGGATTTGATTCAGTGGCCACTTCTATATTTTGATTTTGGGGAGTTAGTCCGAGGTGGGCGGTAACTGCGGCTACGCGTTTCCACCAGCCTGGATAGCAATTGGTATATCTACCCTGGCATTGCCTAGTTGTGCCGTGTCACCTACCATATCGCGCCTTGTACGAGTTTGGTTTTCTCCCGTAGCCCGTGTGGTATCCTCTAGTGGCTTCCCGATCAGGAGGGGCTATGATATTGGACGGACTACTGGGACTATTACGTGTTAAGGTGGAAAATGTAAAGCCTTAACGCTATTTAAAAGTAAGTTTATTTTATAAATAGACACTATTATAATAGCGCAATATACTACATAGTAAATAGTTTAACGGATCCTTAGGAGATGTAAATCCCGAACATCTCTTGAGTTACTGTACTCATATTTATATTCTGTTTATTTAACTCACATAAGATATTCTAGTCTGACTCGGGTGTTTTTGTCTATTCAAATTCGCTCGGGTCAGTCCGAGCATTTCAGGATAGCAGATTTTAGCTTTGGAGGACGAAGACGAAGAATAAGTATTATGTTATATATAGTATTACACCACACTCTTTCTATTCCGCTGCATTGCTTGTATTGGTATGTGTAACTCTGATATTTATTGTAAAAGAAGAATCAAGCTTTTGTAAACTGTTTATGAACTGTACATTTGTTATTATATTTTATCCTTCCGCTGTGAGATTCTGTTTTTGTTTTATTTCTTCTCTGTTTTTCTTATTTACCCCATAACAATCCGCCCTTGCGTATGCTTTGAATTGGCACGTGTGTCGGTTTAAAGTGTGCAAAAAGGCGGGATGTTACAATTTATGTAATTATAGATGAATATTTTAAAGTGAAATTGAATTCTAAAATATCATGACACGTCAATTAAATGGAATTTAAGAGCAAGAACGTCGTAGAAAATGTAACAGCATGTAGGGTTTCGGCAAAAAGCAAGATATTTCCCAAAAAAAGCAAGATAACAACATGCAGATTTTCCAAAAAAACAAAATGTAACAACTGTAGGCTCTTATGTTTTGATTATGCCAGTGCATTTTTTATATTTAGAGTTTCCTTGATGAAGTATACTTGATACTATTTCAAGGTTTTTCCTTTGATATCCTTGATATTATGTGGTGATCCTTAATGAAGTATTCTTGATAGTGAAAAACTGGTATATTTATCTTTGATTATCCATTTAGACAAAACCTGAACACTCATATGTGATGTAATGAAATTTAGTTTTAAGCCTTAATTTGATTTTAATACATAATTGGTTTATCTTGCTGTTTAACATTATTTTCTCTATGATGCTGCATAATTTTTAACATGCATGTTGATATGTGAAAAATATAATATGCTATTATGGTCACCTTCTACAGGGACTCCACTTTTTCCTTCTTGTGCATTTTAAACCCATTCTTGATGAAAACCAACAATCTCCATTCAAAGTATGGTGTACATTTTATCCTTCTTCTATTAGGATGGCATCAGCAAAGAGATGGTATGTTCCAGGTGTTGGTTTGCTAATTTGCAAACGATAGTTATGTCACAACTACTTTGGATGCTCTATAAGGTGAGGGAAATTTGTCAAAACATATTGGTTCATTTTAGTAACTATAATCTTATTTGAGTAACCCTGCATTTAAGCATTTAATAATTCATCCCCCATCATTGGCTGCATTACTTGTCTTTTTACATAATAGGAATTTTTTAGAAAGCATCTTCTTGGAAATTTCTTCAATCCATTTACATTGTAGGATGATCGACCATTATTTTATTATTATATATGTCAATTAACGTTTGCCATGATCAAAGCTTGCATGATTATTTAGCTTTATAACTTCTCCTCAGTACTATATCTCTTGAACTTTAATTATGATTGTGCCTTTGTTTGGATTATCATGGTTTCCTTACATTTAAGAGATATTTGCTGTGTGTGCTAAATCAGTGCATCTTCTGTATAATGACATTTTATTTAGTCCTCTTTTTAGCTAATGCATGCTCATAAACATACAATTCAAATCGATTTTTCAAAGAATGGTTAAACACTTTAATCAATTCGGGAATAAAATATGCTTAAGCCAATGAATTTCTATCAAAATAATAAGTTCTTAGTGATTCTAAATTGTAAATGCCATATTTTAGCAATTTAATATGGTCATTATTATCTCAATTTATATTGGGATATTAACTATCCGTTTAAAAAAATAAAATATTTATTATTTGGACAATATTTCGGCAACTACATAACCAATTCATGATTTTGATTACTGTATGCTTATTTATACAAACATTTTGTCTGTATAATAATTTGTAATTTCGATTATTTTACTTAAATTATGTATCCTTAAACTTTGAAAATGTTTATGCCTTTTGTTTTTTTGGTGAAATGGTACTTAGATACAACATGTCACTGGGACAACAAACCACAAATCATGGGTCAATAAATGTTCGAATCACGCTACATAAGTTTCGAACTTGTGATCTCTCGCACCAAAGTTGAATCACTTAACCACTATGACAATGGTGCTTGTATGTGCCTATTGTTATATCTGAATGTATTGTAATCAATTCAGGCGCTATATACTTTACGGGCTACATCGTGGTATCTATGCTACAAATCCCTTTTAATTTTTATTATAATCAAACCCATACATTGAAATTGAATAACTACATAGAATCTTCTCAGACTGTTTAAGCTCTTAAATAATATTTTGAGATATAATCATAAAGAATAGAAAATAGTAGCTCCTTGGTGATTGGAAATGCAATCAATATGCTATATTCATGTTGTCAAATATTATCATATCTACAATCCTTTTAATATATAACATGGGTGGTTATTCATGTTGAAGGATAGAAAGTACAGTGAAAAAAACTTTCATAGTAGTTTATAGTCTTTGTTAGCATATACTTATACATACCAATGCGAAGTTAAGTGCATAAAAGGTTTCAAAGTCTAAATAATTTTGATCATTATATTCTTTTCATATTCAACTTCTCATAACGCGTATATAAATTAGATGTGCAAAATGAATGGATAAAGAATAGTTAACAACTCAAAAGAGGAAATTCCATAAAGCCAAGCCAAGTATTCAAGCACTATCAGAAGTCAAATTTCCAAATTAAATCTTATGTATTGCAAGCACAATTTCATGTTTCATATGGCACGCCCATAAACATTTTTACCATCTCAGTTTTTACATATATTCATGTGCATTTATAGTGATACTGTTTTCAAAACTTTAAACTCCATGCTTTAGAGTTTAATTTTAGAATTACATGTTCAGTTAATAAAACATGGTCGTCTTCAGCTCATTGAATTTGGTCATGCTTTCTGTAGAAATTGGTAGATTTATTTTATGGAATATGTAAAAATTACAGCGAAAGAAACTATAGAGAATGTATGCTTGAAAATATGTGTTAGAATTTGAGCGACTAGGCTGATTCCAAGTAACTGTGACAAAAAAGCAATTGCTTTGGTTACTTGATATTTAAAGAATTGAATCAAGGTTTGATTTTAGGTAATTGAGTTATTGATCCTTTTATGCTCATGGAAGATGTGATTGATAAAAATAACGTTGTTTGAAAATGTGACAGAGATTGCTTTTTTTTTTCTTTAGTGTTTTTCATTTTTTTACTAGAGGGTCATTCAGTTGTATCTGATTCAATACATAGTTTATCCTATCTCATTGTCCAGTTAAGTTCAAAATTTTATTTAACTTGTATGATGTTATTTAGTATTGAATATTTGAATCATATCTTTATCTATGAACTCCTGCTTTGTTAATTCAATATTTTCTTTCTAATTGTTGCTTTGTTTTCATGCTTGTTTAGAATAAAAATAAGAAATGCATGTTTGATCCACAATCTCATGTAGGTGGTCTCATCTTTATATCGTATGAAAATTAGTCCCAAGCACTAATTTTTGGGACTGCTTTTTTCCTTTTATTAGTTCGCTAACTTGCAAGTTTTTAATATGCTTATTAATTGGTATACGAATGTTGGTCAGTATAAGATATATTCTTGAACCACATTTTTTGGTTAGACAGTATTTTAGTTTTCTTCCTATATTTTATAAAAATACTCGGACTCCATTAACATTTAACTATGTGTATTTTATACTTTACTGATACTTAACTATCATAGGTGCATACTTCTCTTTTTCTAGACTAGATTTTGCATAAAATTTTCTTACCGGCAATGTAGGTTGCGACAAACATATAGAAAATTTATGTTCTCATAGCGACTATATTGTATGTACTAGGAGTTGTGTATTATAATTTTACTTATCTTATAACACCCAGTAATTCTTTTACAGCCGATCGTTTCTTGCATAGCTGGATGAGTATTGGTAAGTTATTGAATGAATTAAGTTTTCTTTTTCCAAAAAGTAGGTTTAAGAGGGATAGCTATCCATGGATGAATACTATTTTCATGATTGGATCAAGAATTTGAATTGTGCAAATCTATGTATTTTTTATAAACAAAATGTAGTCTTTACTTTGCTCATGCTAACTTACTCATATTCTACTATTGCTAACAATAGTTTTGAGTTGTTGTAGTTCCATAAACAGTTTCAATATTCCTAGATGATCTACAGTTATACAATTTGGTCAAAAATTTCAACAGTTATGTCATGGTTCAAACACATTAGAGGTTCCTTTTCTCGATGATTAACTCTTAAGGTATATGTAAATAGGTGATTGTAAATAAAATATAATGCATCAAGATTTTGTATAAATTTGAAATGCTTACTTTGGAACATTTTAAATCTAATTCGTAATGCATCTATGTTTTACCTATCAGCAATTATTGGACTGATTCTTTTTGACTCTCATGCATTCTAAAATGAAGGTGATTGCATCATTTTTAATAAAGAAACATATAAAGATCCAAACATCTTAAAGATATGTATTTACATATTTTATTATTATAGTTAGTTATAGAAAAATAGTTTTGTACGGCTTCGCATTTCCTATGGTATCTATGGACTTATGTTGACCATTTATAGAAAGCTTTCAGCCCTTCAATCTTTTCTGAGCATAGTCATTGTTTATATGTTTTTTAGGTGGAAAATGCTGGCATAGAAAAAATTGAAAAATATAATGAAAGCGGTTTTCCTTTAATCCATAATACTCAACTATACTAATTTTTAGCTATTTTTTTATTCAATACAACAGAAAAAAATACAAAAGATACTAATTTTTATACTGTATATTCGAAGGTTACCAAACGACTTTTTTAGATAAAGTTCTATGTCTATATGCCGAAATATGAATAACAAAACAATATTTATGTAACTAATCAAATCTTATTTCTTTTCATTTGCATAGGATGATCAAAATTCCATCAGGTTGTATAAATAGATTCTACATCCATAGGTCTAAGCTGGTAGTAAATATTTCGACTATGATATGATGTCAAATACATAAAATGGTATATCATATGCAGATGTTTATGTCTATGTATTCCATATACGTCCAAAATAAGGTTAGGTTTGAATTGGTCTTGATTTCATTACTGCTTGCTATTGCAAAATTATTATTTCCTCAATATTCGGCATATTACTGTTATACGTTGCCCACACAAGTGTGGATAATAATGTATATCAATTATTATAATGATCATTTAGCTTATATCAACCTTTGATCATGTCTAATGTAGAAATTTATTTTCGCTTCAATCCTATTACAAAATTGATCAGTCTTAGTTATTACTTTGCTGCAACAAAAATTTTAAGTATCCAGGCAACAAACTGATAGTTCTAACTATAGTACTTCTCCATGCATGTTTTGGCCAAGTGATGTTCCTATTAGTGACCTGCAACTTATATAGTTTATAGTGCCATTTTTAACAAATTTTCCAACTATCCCTTACAGGAATAAGATGAGGACAAGGATGATTTTTAGCCAACAAAATAGTGAAGAATATTGCAAACTACCCAACATCAACAACAGATTACATGCACTGTTAAAGAAGACCAGCGTCAACTTTAACTTACATTTTTAACCGTCTTTATTCATCTATTTATTCCCACTTTTCATTTAGTAAAATTCCATGTGTAAATTCAAGAAATCTAATTCTGATGTAAACAGAAAATTTAGTCTGCTATCATGTATATATATCAAGTTTGCATATTTTTTGTACTTAATTCTTTAACAGTTGTCCTCTAATAGTACAATATCTCTAGATTTTTTACCTTTGCATGAAATGAATTTTAGCTTAAGTTCAAGTGGAATTACACTTATTACCACAATAATTTCATACATATATTATTCATACGAATGCATGTAGTATGGTCAAAATACACATTGTAGTCTAGTTTTTCAATATACATATCAAAAAATTATGTTGGAGCAGACGTAAGGGTCTTTGAAGTGGGGCTTTGACTATAACATCAACTAATACATTCCAAGGTTTTGATTATTCATAGAATAATGATAAGCTCCATGACAATTTAAAGGAACCATATTATACAAAGATTCCATTCTTAATTATGTTATCATTACAGTAAAACAATATTGCAATGTTAATTAATTGTTTCACAACAGTCTGTATGCAAAGCACGCGTTTGCACTAGTTTATATTTGAAGAAGCAACCATAATAACATAACAATACCACTCCCGTGGGTTTAATATCCTTGAAATCATTTTCATGTTAAAACTTGGTTAATCCCTTTAACCAAATATTTTATCAAGGAAAGCTTCTTCAAAAACTTCATACTTAACCATTTCAAAACACTTTTATTTTTGTCATGGGTTTCTTTTTTATGTTTGAAAAACAAATCCTTTCGAAACCATCGAAACCTTACTTTCGATCTCATTGGATAACCTCTTTTGAAAGCATATGATCTATTTTCAACACATTAGGCCCCTGCCTTTCGAACACTTTAAAAACATTCTTTTGAAACCTTTTGAATGTATTAAAGCATTAACATTTAATTCTAGAAGCGTAGCTTTGAAACAATCGAAAGTACCCCTTTTGAAACCGTTGAAAGTCCCTCTTTCGAAACCATTGAGTTTATATTTAAAATATCTTTAGGTCAAAGTGCACATATACGAAAGAACCCCTTTTGAAACCTTGCTATATCATATAAAAGTATTTGGGGAAAACTTGATAGCATCAGCAGCATCCTTTCGAAAGCATAAGTCCTTTAGGTAAAATACTTGAAGGTTTGTTTGGAAACCCCTTTCAAAACCATTGCCTTCGAAACCCCTAACCCCTTCGAAAGCTATAGGAAGTGGCCTATATTTTTAAAACAAAGGTCACCTTCCAAAAGCATTGATATCTTCAATACCTTCAAAAAGCATAAGCGGTATAAGGGTTTCGACCTGGCTGAAACTACCCCTTTCGAACACTTTAATTTTGAAAACAAAGTAGCCTTTTTAAGAGTTACTACTTTAAAATAAGGCGGCAACTCTTTTTCGAAAATTAATTAAAAGACCCTTTCGAAAGCTTTGGTTTCGACCTCTTCAAAAGCGTTTAACAAGCATGCAAGTGCTTCTCTTTTAAAAACAAAACAAAGATAACGACCACATTGGAAGTAATGCTTTCGTCACCCTCCCTACCTCCTTTTTCTTTAATCTACTATGTACTAACAAGTGATACCATGTGTATTGGTTTCAGATTCATTGGGCTCGTCTTGGTGGGTTTCGACCTGATTGGAGGCGGTAGTTCTGGGTTGAAAGGTACCTCTATAGTAGGCGAAACCTACTTTTTCTAGGTAAAGGTTGTTTTTACCAAATAAAGTAAGTTATTTGTAACTAACTTGCCTACTTGTAAACTTTTAATTAGTTGTCTTAACTTTCCAATTTTCTTTTTACAAATAATTGCCGTATATTTTCAAATCTAAAACATGGACAATTTTAGTAAATAAGCCTTTCCCATTTAACCACAATTAAATCATTTAGGTCCTCCTTTAAAAATAATTTAATTTCCATAACAAATCTCTTAGTCAAAATCCCCAAAGTCTCATAAATTCACTTTTAATATGTTATCTAACATATATAAATTTTAGAACTCAATTCATCATATAACAACCGAAAGAATTTCTAAACCCAATTAACCATATTTTCCTTTAAAAATTCATAATAAATTCTCCATGGCTTGGGAAATTATAAAAACTGAAACCCAACTCCAAAATCATGTTTCTCACAACATATAATTTTTCCATGGCATTCTAAAATCATTTGCTATCGATTTTTCCCTAAACACACGAATCATATTTAAACAATTTATTTTAAACCAAACATGTTATAAAACCAAGCATATCATCATTCAAATCATCATAAAATTAATTAACTCATAAATCCTAAAACATATGATTGAAAAAAAATCGAGATGATTAGGATTATTATTCATCTTAGTTTGGATAAGGAAATTGAAGATTGTTTGAGATTAATTCCCCTTGCTTGAATCATGAGCTTTTATCTTGAATTTTCTCTTCTACTAATGTCGGCCTACCCTTTCTCTTTTGTTTTCATTTTTTCTTATGATAAATAAACGTGAATAGTACGCTGGCATGAGTATAAAGAAGATGTAATATGCAGCGGCTATTTTTTTTTTTTGGCAAGGCCAGCCGGTTTTATAGTGGACCATCCACTTTTTATTACGAACGTAATAAAAATTGAAGTACAGGAGCAAGGTAAAAGCACCTTAACTACTAAATAAAATACAGAAAATACAGCACAGGTACGTGACAACTATGTCACGATAACTATAAGAACCACAAATACTAGCACTCCTCCGAGGAGGGAGAATGACCAACAACCCCAGTCACCAAGGAAGTGCACAATGGAACAGTCCTAGAGAGACCAGCAAAGGGGAGAAACCGTGGAGCAAGACAAGGGTCATAATCCACAACATCAGCACAGTAGATAAAAGATCGATCCCAGGATGGATCATCAAGCATGTCAGAATTAGAACTCGCATCCATACCGTCCAAATCAAGAACTAGAGAGTCACCAGATAGTTTGTAGCGTAGGCACCTAAGGTCAAGATGATCGTCAGAAACAAACCGGAAGAAAGATTCATTTACCGGGTTATACCTCATATCAGAAATGGGATCAATCCAACACCCTTCGGGCTCATCCCAAGCTACAGGAGGCAGCAACAAGGAAGGGACTTGAGAAACTAAAGGGGTGGCAGGAGCAACACTCGAAACCTCAGAACTAGGAGGTGAAACAGGCATAACTAGAGGCAATGGAGGAACACTCAGAACAGGCATCGAAGCCGCAAGAGCAGGATATGAGATAGAGGTAGGGGCAGAAGCCTTAGGGACCCAGATCCTACGACGGGGGCGCGGCAAGGGTGAATTCAGAGCTGCCGCGGATGCTTCAGAGTGATGGCAGTCGATACACAGGTGTCCAAAAGAGTGACAAGCTGTACAAATATCCGGAACCCAACCATAGCGAACTCTGACTTCTACCACATGGCTAACAGCAAGCTGAACAGAAATAGAAGAAGGGAGAGGCTTTGTTGGGGAAATTTCAATGAGAGCCTTCGCAAACATCAACTTATCACGCGCTACAGTATTGGAGTCAAAACATTTCAGCTTACCCACATTACAAGCTAACCAGTTCAATCCAATAAGAGGCTGTAGAACAGAGGGAATCTGAGAAAAATATACCCAAATAGGGATAGAAAATACTTTCTCACGTGCACTCGCCACGGTAGGAGACCATGGGGTAACAATAAAAGGCCTTCCATCAACAAAAGATGGCTCCGCATCCAAAACAAGCCGACGATCCTCAGAAGAGGAAAACTTCAGGTAGTACATCGTATCAATCAGCTTCACATGCAAATTTTCACGAAGCTTCCAAACCCTTCGAAATAACGTAGACGCATACGAAAGACGGTGAAGCGGATCCAAGAAAAAACCAACCAAATAGTCTGACCAAAAATCCTCACCGGCTTGCATTACAATCGGGGGAGGAATCATCACTCCATTTTCCTCAACCAAATCAAAATCAATTGGGATGTATGCACCCGCATTACGGGGCAAGGATGTGAAAAGAGAAGACCACAATTTTGAGGAGTTCATCGATCCATCAGTTGCACGGCTATCAACAATACTGGGGGCAATACCAGGAGTGTGCATAGTAGTATCAGAGCATTTAACAGTGTCATTAGGAACAGATTTCTTTGGGGAAATTACACAAACATCTGATGTGCTATGTACACAACTAGGGAGACCGGCAGAAGTACACCCCTGGACAAGGTCTTGCTTACCAACGACTACACTAGTATCACACTCAACAAACACAGTAGTCTTGCCCACAACACTACCCACTTCAAGATGCTTAACAGGCTGAACAACACCCTTGGTCGCTTTCAAACTAACATCAGAAATAATAGGACCAAAATCCCCTGTGTCATTTGAACATATAGGTGACGTGCAATGTTCAGAGAAAGTAGCTTCGCCCAACCCCACGTTACAACCACTCGTGCCACCAACACCACACTCATAGTTAATTGCAGACGAACTGAAACCACCACATTTAATCAACAAATCTGACATTCTGGAGCCGTTCACAGGCAAACTCGATTTGGTACCAGGGAGAGGCGACACAGCGCGAGAACGATCAAAGCCAGATGCCACAACCCCAATAATTCCAGACGACGCAGCAGTTGATTTGGAAGCTCGAAGCAGAGGAAAGTCGGAGTGGGAATGAATTATTGGCATGGAAGCGGACTTGGATTTGAAGGGGCGTCCAGACCTAGTCGAAGAGGGAGAGGAAAGGGGGGAGGAGAGGGACGAGGCGTAGAGCGGGACATGGAAGAAAAGACGCGATTAGAAGAGGGAAGTCACGACGAGGTAGAGAGCAGCGGCTATTTATTCTAATGCCCTTATGTTTATTTAATTAACACTTAACCTTTTATAAACCCATTCATTTTAACAAGCACTTAACCTTTTATAAACCCATTCATTTTAACAAGCACGGCCACTAAATTCATTTGCAAATCTCAATCCCCTTATTACTCCACATTATTCTATTTAATTAATCTAATTAAATCTAGTGAATAATGTTAATAAAAGTTAGGGGTGTTACAAGCTCCCCTCCTTAAAGAATTTCGCCCTTGAAATTCAGTAAGGACTGAATACTGAACATAGCAATCTTCTGTAACGACTCCTAACAACCATACTAGTCTACCTGACAGCTAATATCTATACAAATCTAATACGGACATACCCTCAAAGTAGATTAGGATAAGTATCTCGAATCCAGTCCTCTGTCTCTCAAGTACAGTCCTTTTCAATGTCGCTTCACCGAACTTTCACCTACTTGACTGTCTTGTTCTTCAATCTTTTCTTATCTCTCACTACAACTCGAACTGGTTGTCTAACAAAAGTCAATTTAGAATCTACTACTAGATCTTCCAACCCTGTTGGAGGAATAGTAGCCTCTGGATCATGCACACACTTGTGATGATGAGACACGTGGAATACATTATGGACACCTGTCGTGCTACTTGGCAACTCTACGCTATAGGCAAGCTTTCCAATCCTCTATAATCTGGAATGGATCAACATATCTTGGGGCCAGTTTCCCCAACTTTCCAAATCGTATCACTCCCTTCATCGGTAAACTTAATGAAAAGCATGTCTCCCACTTGGAACTCTAGGTTCTTACGCCTCTTATCTGCATAACTCTTCTGTTTAGATTGAGCTTCCTTCATCCCTTCTCGGATCAACGCAATCTTTTCTGACGCCTCGCTAACCAAATCAAGACCTACGGCCAATCTGTCTCCGGTCTCTAACTAACATATTGGTGATTTACATGGCCATCTATACAAAGCTTCAAAAGGCGTTATTCCTATACTAGTCTGGTAAGTATTATTATAGGAAAACACAACGAAATGTTGGCGATCCTCCCAAGATCCACCAAAGTCCAATACACAAGCTCTCAACAAATCCTCGAGTACCTTATTGACTCTTTCTGTCTGCCCGTCCATCTGTGGGTGATATGTTGTACTCATCTTGATCATGGTATCTAACATTTCCTGTAGACTCTTTCAAAATTCGCTAGTAAACAATACATCTCTGTCCCTGACTATGCTACTAGGAATCCCATGAAGTCTAACCATGTTCTTCATGAACAACTTCGTCAAAACATGTGTCGTCCTGATTGATTTGACTGGAATGAAATGGGGACTCTTGGTCAATCTATACATTATGAACCATATGCTTTCATTTCCCCTAATCGACCTTCACAACCCATCTATAAAATCAATGGTTATCGAATCCCATTTCCAAACTGGATTCTCTAGAGGATGAAGCAATGCAATAGACTTCTGATATTCGATTTTCACTTGTTGACAGTTTTCACACTGCCTAACCCCCAAGCCAACATCCCTCTTCATACCTTCCCAATAGAAGCTCCTTTTCATATCTTGATACATCTTGGTCCCTCCGGGATGAATTGTAAACTTGGATTGATGATATTTCCTAAGAACTTCTTTCCTCAAGTTCTCAACATGTGGAACACACAACTGTCCCTTCTTTCTCAACCATCCCCTCTGGTCAAGAATAAAATCTTTCATTTCATCGATCTTAGTACCAACCTCAAGCCTTCTGATCTCCGCTAATAATGGATCCTCCTTCTGCTTAGAAGCAATTATCTCGATCAACACTGGTCGAAATTCTAAGCAGGACAACATGATAGTACTATGACTAGAACTAGCAGTCGATCTTAATTGCACTCTACAACTAGCCAAAGCTTCTAGATCCTTCCATTCTGCCAACATAGCCAACACAATATTCCGGTGTCTTCTGCTAGGAGCATCCACTACTTTATTACCTTTCCCTGTGTATACTCTATACCAAAATCATAAGCAGTCAAAAACTCTAGCTACCTCTACTGTCTTATATTCATCTCCTTTTGAGAGAATAGTTATCTTAAAGACTTATGATCGGTATATAGCTCAAATCTCTCTCCTAAGAGATATCCTTGAAATCTTCAATGCGAAGATTACCGCAGCCAACTCCAAATCATGAGTAGGATATCTCACTTCATGCGGTCTAAGCTGTCTGGATGCGTAGGCTATAACTTCACCCTTCTTCATCAATACAGCTCCCAATCTAGTCCCTCATGCATCAGTATACACCAGTAACCCTTAGTTTCCATCTGGAACTACTAAAACCGGTGCATTTGTCAACAAATGATTTAATTTAAAGAATGGTCCTTATATTTGTCGAACCAAATGAACATCACATCCTTTCTGGTCAATTTAGTCAAAGGTGTTGCTATCTGTGAGAAATCCTTAATGAACCTTCAGTAATAGCCAGCAAGTCCAAAAAAACTCCTAATCTCGGTTACCATCTCTGGTCTCTTTCAATTATTGACAGCTTGGATCTTAACTGGATCGACTCCTAAGCCCTCCTCTGAAACTACATGACCAAGAAACTTAACCTCTTTCTTCTAAAGTGACACATAGAAAACTTCGTCTTTAGATGATGCTGCCTTAGCGTCTCAAGCATTACTCTCAGATGATCCTCATGCTCTATTTCTTGCTTTGATTATACTAACATGTCATCTATAAATACCAACACGAACCTATCCAATTACTCTCAGAAAACTCGGTTCATCAAGTCCACGAAGAAAGCAGGTGCATTCGTTAACCCGAATGGCATTGCTAACCACTCATACGAACCATACCTAGTTCGAAATGTTGTCATTGGAATACCGTCCTCTGCCACTCTTAACTGATAGAACCCCATCGCCAAGTCCAATTTGGAAAACACTCTAGATCCATTCAACTGATCAAACAGGTCATCTATTCTCGGCAAAGGATACATATTCTTGTTCTCTCATTCAACTTACGATAGTCAATGCACATCCTTAACGACCCATCTGGTTTCTTCACGAACACCGCGGTCGCTCCTCAAGGTGAACTGCTTGGTATAATAAAGTCCTTCCATCTAGATCCACTAGCTGCACCTTCAATTCCTTTATCTTAGTAGGTGTCATCATGCTAGGTGGTCTACTAACAGGTTCAGCTCCTGGCACAAGATCTATCTGAAACTTGACAGCTCGTTTCAGTAGTAGCCCTATGACCGGCTCAATGACATCTGCAAACTCTTTTGCTACACGAACCTGACTTAACTCCTTGCCTACTTCTGTAGCACTTAACAAAGCACAAACACTGTCGCTGGAATTCTTCCCTGAGAAGATGATTCGGTTATGACTATCTAGGTGTCTCAATGATATTTCTCTATCCTGGAAAAATATCCTAGCCTCATACTTACCCAACCAATCCATACCCAAAATGATCCTGAAATTTACAAAATCATAAACATACAGACTACATGCAAACTTATGATCTAACAAATCAAGTTCTAACTGCTCGCATCTCATCCCTAGAGTTGCATAACCTCCAATTGGATTCACAACCCATAAGGAAGTAACAAGGTATGTGGGTTCTATGCATAACCTATCAACCAAATAATGTGATATAAATGAATGTGATGCACCGATGTCAAATAGTACCCTAACTGGTGTACTCTGAATCAAAAGCATAACTTCCATCATAGTTTTCCCTTTATCTATGGTAGTAGGCCTATAAGAAGATGGTGGTCCAATACCAAAAACCTTCGCTCTGTCTGCCCCGACTAGCTTTGGACACTGGTTCTTATAATGCCCAACTTGGTCGTAGTTAAAGCATTTCACATTCTTCTTTTCTACAGGCTTTTTTCCCTTGCCTGACCAGAACTCGTGAGCATAGTGACCCTTCTTGTCACACTTGAAGCACACTGAATCAATCTTTGCTTTCTTGGCAGCATCCCCCTTCTGGGCTCCCATTTTATTAAAGAGTTTCCTCTACTTTCCCTGAGGAACTTAGGAGTCAACTGGCTTCCTTCCGGCACATCCAACAAGCACCTCTTCATGGCGAATGGCCATCTCCACCACCACATTACGAGTATCATAGATATGGGTCATGGTCACTCTAGCAAGCTTGGGCCTTAATCCCTAAATGAGCCTCTCATTCCTTTTGATGTCAGTGTCTATAGTGGCATATCCATATCGAGATAGCTCATCAAACTTAGCAGCGTACTCGATTAACGACATGTCTGCCTGAACTAGATCCATAAAATTTCTCATCAATGCTGACTTAGCAACTTAAGAGAAATACCTCTGTTCAAAACTCCTTCTGAACTCAGCACATGTCAACTCCACCTCTGAAATTCCAGTAGTAACACTGTTCCACCAATGAAGTGCTGACCCCTGCAATTGTCTAGAGGCCAACCATCTCTTCTGCTCATCATTCAAACCCAGATCAGCAAAGATATGCTCATAATGCTTCAACTAATTCTCTATCTCAATAGCATCCTCTGTTTCCACAAATTGTTTCCCACTAAGACTAGTGTAGTCTCTGCTTAACTTAGCATAGTTATTCCCCACTAGAGCCAGAGGATTAGTTCTTCCAACATTCCTAGCAATGCCAGCAGCAACTTTTACTTGCATAAGATTAACCAAGAACAGATGCATTGCCCCTAGATCTACTGGTGGACTTCGAACACCCATATTGGCATCAGCATTTTGGTTAGAATTAGCCAGTTGACCTTGGCTCCTCCTGGTATTAGGTCGAGCATTTCTATTGGTTATGGTGCTGCCTCTATAGAGATTTCCTCTTTCGTTTCCTACTTCCATGTCTTCTTTCTTGTAAATCTACATATGGTCCTTAGTATGATACAGAAGAACAGTCCAAGAGAGAGTGGAAGACATACTTATATATATATATATATATATATATATATATATATATATATATATATATATATCAACCACAAGTACGTTTAACCAAACCTCGATCTTATTTCTGATTCATTGGATTATATTCCAAAAAGCTTTTAAGTTTAACTTTTCTTTTAACTTTTCATAAACATATGCTCTGATACAAATTCGTAACATCCCCCACTTGGAGGCCCAAAACTAATGGCTATGGATGCTGCAGTCATCCATAGTTATTAATCCTCAGCGACCAAATACGGTAACGTTAGATCATTGATATAACAGAAACACATAGATATAAAAGAAATTTTAAATCTCAAAACAACATTCTCATTCCATTCCAAAACCATTTCAACATTCTTTACATAATCCCATAATCACAAACTACATTAAGAAATATATAATTATTACAAATACGCCAAGAGTGACATATAAGATGCCCTTTTGTTTATTATAGTATATAATAAGGCAACTAAACAACTTTGCCTTTACAACATAACACAGTGGAATCAAATGAAAAAGAACTCTAAATAGCTATAATGCCTCCAATGTGCCTCCGGAAGCATATTCTTTTAATGAGGTACATGAAAACCTCAAAATCTCAGACTACTCAAAATCAATTGAGCGCCCGAGAGTTTAAGGGAAAAACATAAACTTTGAGTCAGACTTAAAGCCTGGTATGAATTATAATCTAACATCTCAAACCGTTTAGATATCTAGTGAGACCACGCCGCTTAGCGGAACGGGTTTTCCCCTCACTAGTATCTTAAAACCTTCATAAAACTATATACTGTGCTCCTGCATCCACAACGGTTAAAATCATAGCCATTTCAAAATTTTATGATGATACGCATATAAGTTAAAATATTTTGGATTTCCCATCCCCTGTTTAATTGACCTCCTATCACATTTATAGTTTATAGGGTCACTAGTTTTTTATAGGCTCACCAATAACCTTTAGATACTATGTGGATTCCCTGTCCTATTTCATAGTTTTCATGGATGCACTATGTAACATCCTTGAATTTTAGCCAAGATAATTTGATAATTAATTTAGTTTTTGAAATTAATTTGTGAATTTATTCATTAATTTGAAATTTCTAAAATAAATAAAAAAATTAGATTATAAATAGAATTTTGATTTGAAATTTAAGGATAAGTATTTTACAAATAAATATTTAATTTAAGGATAAAATAGAAATTAGAAGCTTTAAGATAAATGAAAGATGTTTTCTAAATTTTAAATATATTAATATTTGGAAGATGTATTTATTTTCAAAAGATTATTTTTAAGATTGAATTCTCTTATATATATACATATATGAATGAATGTGATCGTTTGTTAATATGTAATCAAGATTTTCAAATCATTCTTTTCTTTTAAAAGTTGTACAAAAATAAATGATAAGAAATGTATGAATGTAATATATATATATATATATATATATATATGAATATATTGAACTAAATTAAGATTGTAATGTGAAAAATAATTGAGATAAAATTTTATTCGTGCAAATATAAATATATGAGAAGATATAAACATTTAGAAATAAAGATATATGTTATATATGAAATTATATATACATAAAGGGAAAAAATAAAATTTACAAAAATATTTGAATGAGGGATATAAACATAATTTAAGTCACCTAGGACATTTATAAGATGATTAACAAATGTAATTACTAGTGTTGGCCTAATTGAACAAGTGGCAAGAGAATTGTTTTCTCTTTGAATTAAATTTCAGAAAACATGCATAAGGAAGAAAAATAGATCAGGCTGTTTCATTTTTCTTCTCAAAATTTTCTAATGCCAAATGTGACGACCCGGATTTTTACGCTCGAAAATCGACATCCATACTTCACTCGTATTCGAATGTCGCGGATTCAAACGATGAATCCGATTCGCCGAAGCTTATAACACATTAAGTACAACAACACAGCGGAAGTAAAAGAATAATCAATATATACAACATTGATACAATATCTAATACAATAAGAATCTTAATAATATCAGAGATAAATATACAACAGCAGAAAGATAAGCATTAATAGAGAACTCCAAAAGAGAACTCCAACATCAAACTGCAACTGCAACTCCATAGCTAAAGCTCCAAAAACTCCAAAAGCTAGGTCCACTAACATGCTTTCCAAACGTGAAGCGAGAAACCCTCATCACAATGAATTAAGCAAGGTCAATCCAAGAGAAACAAATGCTATCGCCTAATTCAAAGGCTGGATGCTATCGAATCTATATCTACTACTTGGTTATTTGAAAAACCCAACTCTAGACTGCCTGTGTGGAAAATAGTGGGCAACCAGAGTTTAGGAAGGGAACAATAAACTCCAGATCAGTCATGGGACTGGTATGAGCAAACAAAAATAGTTTATCTTTGAAACCAACAACAAAAGAATTTTAAAACATTGAAAACCGCAATGCTTTTGGAAAATGAAACTACCATAAGGCCTCCCGCCACACACACAATGCAAGCGCACACTTGGAGGAGATTTCTCCTTATGACAGTCAAAATGCTTGATACGCGAAAACCATTTGATAATATTATTAGTGCATAGTGCAGAAAACATTTCGAAAGTATAATATTAATCTTAGCCAGCGTACCACATTTTGTCATATGCCTACTATAGCTGCCATGTTCAATAGCAGGTTACCACCACATTCCATGGCAGGTTATACAACTAAAACCGTATAGGGCGCGTATTGTTTCTTTGTATTTCCAACAAATGGTCAGGCTAAGGAACTTCCTATTGCTACATGGGAACGCCTCTGGAAGGACGCCCCTAAGAGCCTAACCGGATCTCTGCTAACACAAGGTCGATGCTACCTCACGCTTTAACCAAGCTATAACATAGATAACTAACACACAATTATGCCATCCTCGGTCGTTACCGACCTTTATCCGAGGCACCTCTCAACCAACAACCACGCAACAATAAGTATGTAGCAACCACATAAGTTAAATATCTAGGCTCCATACCATGATACCACCTTTTATCCATAAGGAAATGGACACAACCTAGGGGCGGGACCCCTAAAAACCTTGCTGCAACATTCCTGTTTCGACCATTTCCGGGGTGTGAGGTCCTGATGCAGTCTCGTCCACAAAGCTACGCTTTTTCACAAAGCCATGCTTCGATCAACAAACAATCAGCAGCACTTCGTGTGCCACATTTCCAAATTGGGAATGTATCACTAGTAACCATCAACTACATAACCTCTGAGCTCGTAAGCCTCAGAGAAGGGTGTTAAGCTAAGAGAATAAATCTCCACCACCAAACAGAAATGTATTTGATAGAAACCGGCTTTACACCTCAAAGTGTAATGTCAGACACACATCCATACAAGTCTGTTTCGGGTTCGAACAGAACCGAAGGCACTTCACAAAGAAACCCTTGCAAATCCGGGTAATCCCTAATCACGTCCGGACTTCCCATCACAAAGGAGATCTCTATACCAGGGACCAATCGGTGCAGAGACATTCGACGAGTTATCCTTTTGCTTTCGAAAATATCTGGTCTTCACCACCAGTATTTAAATGCTATCCATAACATCGTATCATTATTCGGAGTGGGTTATATGACACAAAGCACCTCTCTCGACTAAACCGAATAATGAGCGCAATATTTAAAAACATATGGATATGAGATCTCAGTTAAGTCACAACTTAAAGTCCAAAACCTTTCTTTCAAATGGTTTAAACAAATTACCATTTAAAAAAAAGATTCATTTCACAAAGTTCACCCATCTTCCACAAAGGTTAATTCATAGTTTTCAAAACCATTTACAATTCCATATCTTTTCATATAAAAGATACACCCTCAAGATTCTCTACAATTTGGAAAAAAAGTTCACAATTCTTTCACAAAGATTCAATTATAACTTTCAAAACCATTTTCTTTCCAAATTGGATTAACTCATCCAATCATTAAATCAAAAACTCAATCCATAGCTTTCAAAACCATTCCCAAAGATTCATTCATAACTTCCAAAACAATTCCCATTTCAAATCTTTTATATAAAAGATATACCATTTAAAATCTTCTTCAATTTCAAAACAAGGTTCAACCATCTTTCACAAAGATTCATTCATAGCTTTCAAAACAATTTCATTTTGATTTGAAATCTTTCAACATAAATTGGAAATCCTTTCTTTAAATGAAAGCTATTATTATTTGAAAAACAAAGGTTTTCGTTTCGGACAAATCTGATAACACTTGCACAAGTTAAAGCCTTTCAAGTCTAAAACTTGGGTTAACTTCAAATTTCCAAAATAATATTTTTAAAATGGTTTAAAACCCATAAACACATTTATAACTTGCAAAACCCTTTTTTTAAACCATAATTTCCAAATATAAAATTCAATTTCAAATCTTGAATTCACATTCAAATCAAATTATTTAAATTTCAAAACTTAATCAAGTTATTCAAAATTATTTAAAACTCCTTTCAAAAGCTTTTCACATTTAACCCAATTCCGTTTTCCAAAACCATTTGGATTCAAAATTCAATTTTTAAACCCATTTCAAAAATCTATGACTTAACCAATTTCCTCGTGCAATCCATATTTGTGTATTGTGTAATCCAGGGGTTTTACCCAATAGTGCAACAACATCAATCATCACAGATTCAATCATATCAATATCGATAAGCGGTAAAATCTATAACGCTAATCTTCATTCACAGATTCATCGATAAAGTAAATTTATCAATCACAAAGATTCACCATTTCGATTCGATGTGGGTTTCGGATAACCAACTGGAATCCGACTCCCTGTCGCATCGAAATTCAAATGCCGTTTTACAGGCCCAGAGGGTTTTCACATTCACATAGCAGTATATTTATCACAGATATCACAGCTAAACACAAAGCAATTCATATTTCATAGCATCACAATCACGTAACAGAGATATCAATCCAATACACAACATTCAATAATAAACAAACATCTTCAATTAAGATGAATAAATCGTGTGGTTTAAATTACTTAACCACATAATTACTTTCATTAATTATCTTTAATCAATGATTAATTATCATTAATTACTATTGATTAAGTCTTAATCACCATCATTAATTAATCATTTCTTAATTAATTATCTTAATTAATTTATCCTTAATTGTTAATTAACCTTTAATTAATCCTTTGATGAATTATCCTTAATTAATTACAATAATTAATTAATCAATTCTCAATTAATAATAATCATTTAATTACTTTTATTAATTAATTAACCTTTAATTAATTAATTATTCTTAAAATAATTACCTTAATTAATTAATCACATTAATTTTTGGCAAGGCCAGCCGGTTTTATAGTGGACCGTCCACTTTTTATTACGAACGTAATAAAAATTGAAGTACAGGAGCAAGGTAAAAGCACCTTAACTACTAAATAAAATACAGAAAATACGGCACAGGTACGTGACAACTATGTCACGATAACTATAAGAACCACAAAAACTAGCACTCCTCCGAGGAGGGAGAATGACCAACAACCCCAGACACCAAGGAAGTGCACAATGGAACCGTCCCAGAGAGACCAGGAAAGGGGCGAAACCGTAGAGCAAGACAAGGGTCATAAACCGCATCATCAGCACAGTAGATAAAAGATCGATCTCAGGATGGATCATCAAGCATGTCAGAATTAGAACTCGCATCCATACCGTCCAAATCAAGAATTAGAGAGTCACCAGAAAGTTTGTAGCGAAGGCACCTAAGGTCAAGTTGATCGTCAGAAACAAACCTGAAGAAAGATTCATTAACCGGGTTATACCTCATATCAGAAATGGGATAATTCCAACACCCTTCTGGCTCATCCCAAGCTACAGGAGGCAGCAGCAAGGAAGGGACTGGAGCAACTAAAGGGGTGGCAGGAGCAACACTCAGAACCTCAGAACCAGGAGGTGAAACAGGCGTAACTAGAGGCAAAGGAGGAACACTCGGAACAGGCATCGTAGCCGTAGGAGCAGGATATGAGATAGAGGAAGAGGCAGAAGCCTTGGGGACCCAGATCCTACGACGGGGGCGCGACAAGGGTGACTTCGGGGCAGCCGCGGATGCTACAGAGTGATGGCAGTCGATAGACACTTGAACATATTGATAAATCAAGTAATTAAAAGTTAATTAAGCCTCGCCCAACCCCTGTGTCATTTGAAAAATCCTGCTTTTGTTTTTCCTGGGATGATCTACTTGATGATGAATTACTTTAACTTTCTTTGATTCGAATTTGCCTGGCTTGAACTTATTGCTTTGGTTTCAGATTTCCATACTTTTGAAAACTTGATCACAGGCTTTTTGTTTTGATTTTTAAACTTCCAGGCTGTGATAAATTTGCATCTATTTCTGGCTTAAGACTTTGGTTTGAGGAATTTAGATTGGAAGAGGACTTTGGTTTCTTGTTTCAGAGAGGAGGATTTCGAATTTAGAGTTAAAGATGATTTTGATTTCTTGTTTTCTCAGGCATGAGAAAATTTTGAGAAGAAAAATGAAACAGCCTGATCTATTTTTCTTCCTTATGCATGTTTTCTACCCACACTTGTAATTACATTTGTTAATCATCTTACAAAAGTCCTAGGTGATTTAAATTATGTTTATATCCCTAATTCAAATATTTTTCTAAATTTTATTTTAACCCTTTATGTATATATAATTCATATATAACATATATCTTTATTTTTAAATATTTATATCTTCTCATGTATTTATATTTGCACAAATAAATTTTTACCTCAATTATTTTTCACATTACAATCTTAATTTAGTTCAATATATTCATATACATATATTTTTATATATATTTTACATTCATACATTTCTTATCATTTATTTTTTTACAGCTTTTAAAAGAAAAGAATGATTTGAAAATCTTGATTACATATTAACAGATGATCACATTCATATATGTATATATATAAGAGAATTCAATCTTAAAAATAATCTTTTGAAAATAAATACATCTTCCACATATTAATATATTTAAAATTTAAAAAACATCTTTCATTTATCTTAAAGCTTCTAATTTCTATTTTATCCTTAAATTAAATATTTATTTGTAAAATACTTATCCTTAAATTTAAAATCAAAATTCTATTTATAATCTAAAAATTTTATTTATTCTAGAAATTTCAAATTAATGAATAAATTCACAAATTAATTTCAAAAACTAAATTAATTTTCAAATTATCTTGGCTAAAATTCAAGGATGTTACACACTATAAACCTATTGACCCCTACCAATTAACTTAATTAATTTATAGGTTCCCCTGAAACTATTGGAGACTCCAATAACTTCTCTCTTATCCTAGTTTTCATGGGTGACCAGAACCTATTGACAACTGTCAATAACTTAATCCGTATATAGTTTTCATAGGCGCACTACAAATCAATTGGCTCCTGCCAGCCACTCTTTATAACATAGTTTTCATGGGATCATATGAACTTATTGGTAACTCCAATAACTTCCTAATCATAGTTCTCATAGGTGCACTATGAACCTGTCTCCCTGATAACTTATTTATCTAGGCATTCTATATTCTAGTCTCCTTGACTTCCTGAATGCAAATCTACTCATTTAGGAGTTTAATCAATTTATACACTACTTGGTCAACCTAGTTGGTTCTTCTACCCTTTATCCCTAAAATGCAGTTATGGGTCCAGTTTAATGTGAATTTGAAGAAGCAACCATAATTACATAACAATATCACTCTTGTGAGTTTAGTATCCATGAAATCATTTTCATGTTAAAACTAGGTTAATCCCTTTAACTTAATATTTTATCAAGGAAAGCTTCTTCAAAAACTTCATGCTTAACCATTTCAAAACTCATTTATATTAACCATGGGTTTTCTTTTAAAATGAGATTGAGTTTGTTTGTTTTGAAAATAAAGCCCTTCGAAACCTTCGAAACCTTTGTTTTGACCACACTGGATAACCTCCTTCGAAAGCATATAATCTATTTTCAACACATTAGGCCCCGTAGTTTTGAACACTTTAAAACCATTCTTTCGAAACCTTTTGAATGTATTAAAGCATTATCATTTAATTTTAGAAACATAGCTTTGAAACATTGAAAGTACCCGTTTCGAAACCATTGTAAGTCCCCCTTCGAAACCATTGGGTTTATATTTAAAAATATCTTTAGAATCAAAGCGAACACATAGGTAAGCACCCTTTCAAAACCTTACAATATCATATAAAAGTATTTGAGGAAACTTGATGGCTTCGGCACCATCCTTTCGAATGCATAAGTCTGTTGGGTAAAATACTTGAAGGTTGGCTTGAAACGCCTTTCGAAACCATTGCCTTCGAAACCCCTAACCCCATTCGAAAGCTATAGCTTGCCTTTTTAAAACAGAAGTTACCTTTCGAAATCATTGATATCTTCAATACCTTCAAAAAGTGTATGTGGTAGGAGGGTTTCGACCTGGACGAAACTACCCCTTTCGAACACTTTAATTTTGAAAACAAAGTAGCCTCTTTAGAAGTTACTACTTTAAAATAAGGCAGCAACTTCTTTCGAAAACTATTTAAAAGACCCTTTTGAAAGCTTCAGTTTCAATCCCTTCAAAAGCGTTTAACAAACAGGCAAGCTTCTCTTTTAAAAACAAAACAAAGGTATCGACTCCATGGGAAGTAATACTTTCGACACCCTCTTTACCGCCTTTCTCTCTAATCCACTACGTACCAACAAGTGATACCATGTGTATTGGTTTCGTCTTCATTGGTCTCAACTTGGTGGGTTTCGACCTAATTAGAGGCGGTAGTCTTAGGATGAAAGGTACCTCTATAGGAGGCGAAACCTACTTTTTCTGGGTAAAGGCTACATTTACCAAATAAAGAAAGTTCTTTGTAACTAATTAGACTACTTGTAAACTTTTGATTGGTTGTTTTAACTTTTCAAATCATTTTACAAATAATTGTCGCATATTTTTAGATCTAAAACATGGTTAATTTTAACAAATAAGCCCTTCCCATTTAACCACAATTAAAACATTTAGGTCCTCCTTTAAAACTAATTTAATTTCGATAATAAATATCTTATTAGAAATCCCCAAAAATATCAAAAATTTAACTTTTAATATGTTATCTAACATATATAATTTTAGACCCAAATTCATTATATAACAACCGAAATAATCTCCAAACCCAATTAACCATATTTTCCTTTGAAAATTCATAATAAATTCTCCATGGCTTGAGTAAATTATAAAAATTGAAACCCAACTCTAAAATCATGTTTCTCATAACATATAATTTTTTCATGGCATTCTAAAATCATTTGCTATCGGTATTGCCCTAAAACCTTGCGTATCATATTTAAACAATTTGATTTTAGATCAAACATGTTACAAAACCAAGCACATCATCATTCAAATCGTTATAAAATGGATTAATTCATAAATCCGAAAACATATGATTGAAAATAAAATAGAGATGATTAGGATTATTGTTCACCTTATTTTGCATAAGGAAATTGGAGATTGTTTGAGATTGATTCCCCTAGCTTGAATCCTAAGCTTTATCTTTAATTTTCTCTTCACCTAATGGATGACCTACCCTTTCTTGTTTGTTTGCATTTTTGCTTATGGTAAAATGAACGTGAATATAATGCTAGTATAAGTATGATGAAGAGGTAATATGGGGCGGCTATTTATTCTAATGCTCTTATGTTTATTTAATTAACAATTAACCTTTTATAAATACATTCATTTTAATAAGCACGGCCACTAAATTCATTTGCAAATCTCAATCCCCTTATTACTCTACATTATTCTATTTAATTTATCTAACTAAATCTCATGAATAATGTTATTTAAAATTAGGGGTGTTACAATAAGAAGCTAAACAAATAACCATGGGTTAAGACAACAGTCTAACATGAATGATCTATAATCTCAAACTCTATTAAATCGATAACGTAATAAAGAACGAATGGTAGGGAGAATCATGCCTGACTTATCCCTGCACCCAACAAGTTAACACATAATATGCAATACTATCATCATATGGTTGTACTGCTCTAAGTATACTATTTATTTTCGAGGTATCTAACACGATAATACTTACAGCACATGTCATATACATAATCACACACAACGCACGCATAGTAATCATGGCACATAGATAAATCATCATCTTTACATCATATAAACCGACTAAGATGCCTTTGGATAATGAGTTATATGTCCCACGAAGATGGTTAACGACTACTCAATGCCATGTATACTTAATGCTCAAACTCGTGCCACACATATACTAGCTATGAACTGGATACACACAGATGTCTAATCACATGGGTACACACAGACCACCCAAGGTACATACATGACCCTTGGTTAGTGCCCTTAAAGGTTCCTATCCACGAGCGTAACTTTGTTAATATAGGTATCCAACGATACTTTGGCACGTCATATGGATTGTTGAACATGTCAATGACCTACTCTAGTAGCTCACATCGCCACCAGTGCCTCATCGGACCACTAATTCCCATGAACACTCTCAAATTGAAGCGCTCGATCAAATAACTCACATAGTTGAGTCATCGAATGTAACATATCCCACTCCGAGACCCGAAAATAGACGTCGATGATGCTACACTCATCACCGGAATCATTTTCGAGAAAAAAAAGTGAGTTCATTGTTTATTTTGCATAATACTAAGTAACAAAGTAGCTAAATAAATTTTGAGTACATCAATTTGTTTTACATAATTCATTACATCATCATTAATTCATTTCATTCCCCCGTAGAAGTAAATATAAATAAGAAATAATTATCGTTATCCTGCCTTTTGGTAAGGCCACGATACCAAGGACTTGACTGGAAACTAAAGACGATCCGTCCTGAAGATCGGTTATACACAGGTCCATTATGGATACTGGAAAATTTGGTCCAAGTCCGGATCGAGCTACAATAACATGGTACGACAAACAAAGCAATGAAAGCCAATGTTCTAAATTTCAGGTTAATCGGAGTTTGTATGCTCAAGTTATGGATCGATCAAGATTCATGAAGGACACGTTCAATTCGTATCCATCACCATCCTATCCATCAACTTCGTATCCATCTAGTTCGCATCCATCCCCTTCTTATCCATCAACCACCGACAGCTACCCATTTCATATCGGTTCCATGTCTAACCATTTCGTATCGATCAGCCAAGCATCGATATGAAAACTACCACTAAGTATCGATATGAAACCTACAGCCGAGCATCGATACGAGGGCTGGAATATAGGATCGATAAGAAATTTATAACTTGGTGTCGATATGAAAGTGAGCTCCAAGCATCAATACAAATCAATGACAACCCATTGATACGAAAAACTATGTTCCAAATCGATACAAAAAGCATGGTCAACCAAGAGAAGCGATCCATTAGCAAGAAAAAAGGATCTCCACATAACTGTCACCCCACATCATCGATACTAGATCGATTGATACGAAAGTATCGATACGCACCCTTCAGCTTACTTGCAAAACCAACATTCGATTGATCATAACTCGAAATCTACAAGTCCAAATGCTATGAAATTTTCACATGAGCTTGCTTGCTGCCTTAGGAATTTCTCTGATCGATCACATCCCAAATGGATAAAATCTTGATTAATACCAAAATGGTTGGGATCGATCTAGATCGATCCCAAATGACCCCAGATCGATCTGGTGGGCCCACCCACGAGTGAGAAGAGGTATTCCGAATTTGGAGGCAGATATTTAAGACCTACACTTATAAATAGCACCCGTACGTCTACAAAAAAGATTTTTGACTCCATTATGTCGTCATTCTGCCGCAATTCCATTGAAACTCGAGTGTTAGAGTGTTGTTCTATTGTAATCAAATATCAGTAAACAATAAAACATTCAAAGTGGACGTAGGCTACAAATGCCGAACCACTATAATTTCTTGTCTTTTTCTATTTCTGCATGCTTTTATTTGTGTGATTGCTAGATTATCCTCCTTTTCCATTTAATTTCCTCATTTTATTCTCTTCAATCACATCCGAAGAGTGTTATGGCTAATTTTCATAGAAACGCTTTCGTTCTTTCACCGAGAGAACTCTGTTTTTCTCTGATTCATTGGATCTACTATCGTTGTTGGATTGCTAAAATCTAAGGAGGAGATCCAAATCTATCTTCTTATGGTTCCTTCCATTCTACTCAGATTACATAAGATCTAGGAAAGAGCTACATCAACCATGGTGCATATTACCAGAACTACTTCAAATTCTGTAGATCCAAAAGGAAAGGATATGCAAAATCCCATGCACCTGGCTACCATAGGCCAGACATCAGATGGAGCCTCAGATCCACGAGGCCCTATGACTAGAGAGGAGTTCTAGATCTTCATGCATGAGCTCACTCAGGGCCGTCAAGAGGGAACCCAGTAGATCCATGCTAACAAGGAACTCGCGAACCAGCTAAACGAGGAACGGCGAATGAGACCTAGGAGGGATCATGTCTCACATTCCTCGACTGAAAGCTCGGCTTCATATGACTTTAACCATAGATCACATGCCATCGGCTTGATGGGAATTATGCAGAAGCCTCCGGGCATCAGCGTGTTGTGAATTTCGGACAAGCCAGGGTTGGTCCTTCTATAGGGCACTAAGTTGGACCCTCCTCCTGAGGAGGGGCGCTTCCTTATCACACCATCCATGACCATGCAGCTGCTGCCGCTATAGATCTAGAAGTTGAGATCCAAAATCAGCCAGATCCAAGCCTTCGTCAACACATCCATGCTCATGAACCCTACGTTCATGAAGACTGGGAGCCAAGGAGGCGATGAACGGACCGTCGATGGTGCCTGAACCGTCCCTACAACATGAAACCCGACCATGCCTTCGCGACGAACGTCCAGATGCCTGACATTCCAACCACGATCCGCCAAATGGTCCGAGGAAGTCAAGGTCTTATTATTGACGATTGGGAAATCTCCCAAAGTCGTACTTCGTTCACCAACGACATCCTTTATACCGAGCCACCTCGTCGATTTAGGATGCCTACCTTACCCATGTATGAAGGAAGTTTGGATCCTAACTAACATATATTAAAGTATGAATGGCTCATAAACACTGCTCAGGCTGACGATGCGGTTAAGTGTAGGTGTTTCCCTATCTCTTTGGGTGGGATTGCAACTATGTGGTTCAATCGCCTACCGCGCAGATCCATTTCAAGTTTCGATCAATTGGCTACAAATTTTGTCGACAGTTCCCTATGCATGTTACAAGTCCAAAGGATGTCAACATCTTGTCCAGTGTTACCCAAGCTCTAGGAGAGATCCTTAGATGTTATCTGGAAAGGTTTCAAGCTGCCTGTGCTGAGGTCAGCAACCCTAAAGATAATTCCATTTTGATGGCAATAACTAAAAGGGATCAATTTCGAGTTTGGCAATTGGTTGGCTGTGAAACCCCCCACTTCGTTGGATCGTTTCGATGCTAAGGCAACCCACTTTCTAAGGAGAGAAAACATTAGGCGATCTAGGAAGTAGGATGATGCAGGGCCTGGTGTAGAAGACATTCAGTAATGATGCTGTAAAACAGACCAGTGAGTATTCCGATAAAGAACAATTGAACATACAGAATAAACAAGGTCAACCGAAAGGTAACGGAGGTTAGGGGAAGAAAAGAGACCCAAATCATGGACCGAGACCTAGAGCTCCCATGTTCGATCGACATACCCCATTAAATACATCACTAGAAAATGTTTATTTGCAGACTTGTAATACCAGACAGTATAAGAAGCCAGCTCCAAAACCATCATATGATTAACAGATTCAGATCAGAAAATTCTACATATTCCGTGATTTTTATGGCCATAACACGAATGAGTGCCATCATTTACAAGACATCATTAAGATGTTGATTAGGGAGAGGAAGTTGGAATAGTTTGGCGGGCTCCGCAAAATGGAGGTGTGGGCCCATCTAACATGAATCAAGGTCAAGGCCAAGCTAAGCCCGAAGAACCCGCACGTACTGGTGAGAGATTAGTAATAAACACAGTGAGTGGTAGTCCTCATCCAGCTGATCGGAGCTGGAAGGAAATGGAGTCATATGCCAATTCGATTAGGCATGTGGACTTTGAGTGTTGTAGTAATCCTGATGATGGGGCCCCGATTAAATAGCAGAGAACGATGAAAAATGAAATCTTTTTCAAAAACCGAGATGCTGAAAGAGTCAAGGCCCCCACAATCGATCCATTAGGCATTTTAGCTCAAATAGGTCCTGCTTGGATGACGAGGATCTTGGTTGACAACGGAAGCTCCGTAAACATTCTTTTTAAGCAAGCTTACTACCAAGTGAGAATGGAAGCGAAAGATCTAAAACCGTGTCAATCACGCATACATGGTTTTAATGAAAGTGCAACTATACCCGCTGGGATGGTGGAGTTTCCAGTCGAGTTGGGAATTGGAGACCGTTAGAGAATTCCGATGTTGCAGTTTGTTGTGTTAGACATTCATTCCCCCTACAATGCTTTCTTGGGCCGACCGACCCTCATAGAATTCAGGGTAGTAATTTCCCCATGGTGTTTGACTCTGGTGTTCCCTATTGATAATGAGGATGGAGTAGTACATGGTAATTAGGCAGCTGGAAGCACCTGTTATGTTGCTGAGCTACGGGATGTGCAGCGTAAGGGGAAAGGCAAGGGCGTAGAGGAATCTCCCTGCGTCCGTTTTTAGAGAATTGACAGCTAACACCTAGGCCTAGGCCCGGGGGCCACAACCAGTTCCTTAAAGATCTTGATCCCCGAGACAATAATGATGAAAAGGAGGTTAAAGACAATCAGTCTTCCCCGGCAGAGTTGACGATCAATGGTTCGATCCACGACAATGACGATTCGAGAACGATAATGGTCGGGTCTCAATTTAGCCTTCAGACGAGACATGAATTGGTTGATTCAGACGAGACAGGAATTGGAAAAACCTCGACATGTTTGCCTGGACTCATTCTGACATGTATGGGATCTTATCAGACATCACGAGTCATGCATGAAATATTGACCCATGGCACGTCCCGATCAAACAAGAAAGGCGCGGCATGGATCCAGAGTGATCTGCCATCCTTAAGGAAGAAGTAAATAAACTCAAGTCAATTAGGTTTATTCGCAATGCATTATACCCGGAGGAGGTATCAAATCCCGTGCTTTTCAAAAAGTCAAACTGGAAATTTCAAACATGTGTGGACTACTCGGATTTGAATAAAGCCTAACCTAAAGACAGTTTTCCTCTTCCCAAAATTGATCAGCTTATGGATTCAACAGCCTGACATGAGCTCTTATCTTTCATGGACGCGTATTCTAGCTATAATAAAATCCCAATGCACCTTCTGATCAGGAAATTACTAGCTTCATCACTGACTTTGGACTCTATTGTTACAAAGTAATGCCGTTCAAATTTAAGAATGCTAGGGCAACTTATCAATGGCTCGTGAATCGAATGTTCGCTAACCAAATAAAAAAGACCACGGAAGTATATGTGGACGACATGCTCGTAAAATCATGAGTATCCATCAACCATGTCAATGATTTGGAAACGATCTTTAAGATACTCCGACAATATAGAATGAAGATCGATCCGTTGAAGTGCCATATCTTAGTTACATCAGGAAAATTCCTTGGATTCACCATCAACGTTATATGAATTGAAGCCAATCCAGAGAAAATCTGGGTGATTCAGAATCTTGAAACTCCCACAACCATAAAGCAAGTGCAAAACCTCAATGGGAAGGTGACAACCTTAAGTAGACTCATCTCCAGATCTACAGACAAGTGCATCCCTTTCTTCAATCTAATTAGAAATGGAAAGCGGAATTTCGAATGGACAGAGGAGTGTGAAGGTGCATTCCAAGCACTAGTTCAACATCTGGCAACACTTCCTATTCTATCTAGTCCAATTGATCACAAGATATTATATGCCTATTCGGCGGTTTCAGCAAATGCGATCAGTGCTATGTTGATTTGGGAAGAGAATCAGATCCAATGAACGGTCTGTAATATCAGCAATCAACTGACAGGGGTGGAAAGAAATTAACCGAAGTTGAAAAAGCTGGCTTTTTGCCTTTTCAACACCTCGATAAAGCTCGTCCATATTTCCAGGCTCACTCGATCACAGTCTACACCAACCAACCATTACGACAGATCCTAACACGACCTAAGACGTCTGGTAGATTGCTCAAGTGGAACATCGAGTTGAGTCAATTTTATAATACTTATACACCGAGGCGACCCATCCATTGACAAGTTTCGGCTGACTTTATTGCCTAATTCACCATACCGAAGACTTGCCTGAAGCCAGTGAATCTCCTAAGCATGTGTGGAAGCTATACACCTATGGCGCATCAAACGACCATTGTTCGAGCGGTGGAGTGGTACCTGAAACCCCAGAAGCTCGATCCATATGCTATGCTCTAAAGTTATACTTCCACGCAACTAACAACGAAGTCGAGTACAAAGCTCTACTCGCTGGACTCAAACTTGCCAAAGACTTGGGAATTATTGCTGTGGAGATTTACTGTAATTCACAATTGGTTGTATGCTAGGTTTGAGGAGAGTATCAAGCCAAAGACCGAAGATTGGCCACTTACCTCACTCGGGTCCAAGAAGTGTTGAAACAGTTTGACTACTATGCTATCCATTGTATACCCTGAGAGAAAAATCAAAAAGCCGATTGTTTGGAAAAACTGGCTAGCACTGGCGAAGTGCAACAAATGGGACTCGTCCATGTTGAGACACTTACTGCTTCAAGTATTGATCAAATGGAGATAGACTAGGTGCACGAGGCAACACGCGAGAAGGATTCGTGGATGACTCCATTATGAAATTATCTTGAGCATGGGACTTTACCCGAGCGCAGAAGTGAGAAAAGACAGATTCTCCGAAAAGCTTCACGATTTATTATCCATATTAGAGTCTTTTACAGGAGAGGGTATTCTGTTCCTTTACTCTAGTGTATTGCCCACGATGAAATTAAATGAGTGTTACATGATGTGCACGAGGGACAGTGTGCTGACCACACTGTGGGGCAAGCCCTTACAAAAAAGATACTCAAATATGGATATTACTGGCTAACTACGAATCGAGATGCATTGTCTTATGTCAAGAGATGTACTAGATGCCAGAAGCATGCTAGGCTTCCAAGAGCCCCGCCTACCGAAATCACTCAGATGGTTAGTCCATGGCTATTTGCCATACGAGGCATCAATATAATAGGGTCTTTACCTTTGGTCAATGGTGGTGCGAAGTACGCCATCGTGGCAGTTGACCACTATACTAAATGGGCAGAAGCCGAGCCCCTTGCACTGTAATGATGAAGAAAGTAATCAACTTTATTGTGCGCAACATCATATGTCTCTTTGGTCTCCTACACACCACTGTAACCGATAACGGGACCCAATTCGATAGTGTTGAGTTCAAAAATTTCTACCAACTTTACCACATCCAGAAGAAGTTTTCGGCAGTAGCTCACCCTTAAGCAAACGGATAGGTCAAAGCTATTAACAAAGTTATTACGTCCATTCTGAAGAAACGATTAGAAAAGGCTGGCGACAGATGGGTCGATGAACTTCCCATGGCCCAATGGGCATATCGAACTACCCTCAAGTCAGCGACGGGCCACACTCCGTTTGCATTTTCCTATGGCTCCGAAGTTGTTATTCAGTTGAATTAGAAGTATCTTCTCAACAAGTGACGTATTACGATCCAAAGACAAACGCCATCTTACTTGTGAAATATTTGGGTCTATTGGATGAGAAGCGTGAAGAGGCTGATTTGAGGGCAGCTGCACACCACAGCCGAGTTACCCGGTTATACAATGCTAAGGTCCGACCCAAAATCTTCAAAGTTGGCAATCTCGCACTCAAGGGAATTTATCTGGCTCCTTGACACATGAAACCGACATAGGAAGGACCGTATGTCATTAAGAGAAGACTTAGAGATGGCACATTCAAACTATCAACCGCTAATGGTCTTACTTTGCCAAGAGCATGGAACTACGAGAGTCTCCATCGCTATTACACATAACTAACTTTTATTCCTTTAGTTCGCTTTTTCCTTTGAAATTTGCCTATGCATTTTTTGAATTCGAATTTGTAATAAGGAAATTGACTTTGCCGTACTGTCTTATTTCAATAATGCAATGCAGACTCATCAAGCCAGATAAACAATTTATGAAATGCATCGTGCGACCGTAACAAATGTACGAAGAGAAAAGTTCCTTCTCATGGTGGGACTTAGTTAAATAGGGAGTGTGTGTGATCCGACTGGTCACTCGCTAAGTGAAACCCAAGCTCAGGGACAAGCAACAATAAGGTAAAAAAAGATTGAAACATGACAATCCACTAACAAACTCCAACTCTCGGAGTGCGAGCCGGAGTACAAACTCCAAAACACGGGCTCGAAAAGAGTGGATCCTTCATCCCACGACTTCGCCCTCATCCAATCCAAGCTTGAAGAGGATGGACCCGTCTATCTATGTCTTCCTTTGCCAACTTAGTCTGGATGTGATCCGACCATCCATAACCCCAATCAACTCCTTGTTCCCGGAGTGCGAACAAGATCTTAATACTTAAATAGATGTGATTGACCGTCTGTCGACCGTCTTCATATTTCCAGAGTGCGAACCAGAGTATGAACATTAAAGGGTGTGATCGATCACCCACCAACTAACTCTGATCCCAAGAGTGCAGGCTAGAGTATGAGCACCAAATGGGTGTGACTGACCACCCATCGACTAACTCTAGTCTCGAGAGCATGAACTAGAGTATAAATGCTAAACGGTATGACTGAACGCCCGTAAAATTAACTTATGTCCCCGGAGCATGGATATAAATCTAAGTCTTAAACGGGTGCCACTGACCGCCCATAAAATAACTTAAGTCCCCTGAGTGCAGATATAGTTCCAAGTATTAAACGCATATGACTAACTGCCTATAAAAATATCTAAGTCCCTAAAGTACAGATATAATTCTATATATTAAACGAGTATGACTGACTGTCCGTAAAATAACATAAGTCCCCATAGAGAGGATATGACTTCAAACATTAAGTAGGCCTGACCGATTTCCAACATACAAGTTTAATCTCTAGAGCATGGATGCGTATACCAACAAATGAGCGAGTGTGATCCGACCACTCAAACTCTATTCACTTTAACTTTGTTCCGACTTAGTTAAATTAAAGTTAGTGAATGCGGAAAACTACCACTAACCGACCACTTCAATTCTCCCAAGAACTGGAGGCGTAACTCAAGTACTAGCCGCTAGCCAAAGCGGTGCAATGTTGGGACTCGACTCGATGTCTAGTTATGACCCAAAGCCATAACTTAGGGACTTAACGATCAGACTCAAGTTCAACCTAGAAACTAAAGTCTCACAAGTTCATTAAATGGAAATGCGAGTTCTGAAATACTTAAATAAATAAACACAGAGTTATGCTGGAAAAAACAAAATAAAGTTTTATTTCCACTATTCTTTGAAAATGATAAGTGTAAAAACTTATTCGAAGAATTCCTATAAGCAGGGGCCAAACCCGCATCTATAGACGACCTACAAAAGCAAAAGGAAGTCTTTTTCTAAGCTATCTGCAAAAAAGAAAAAGTGCAAGTCTATGCCTTTGGTTTTTTTATCTTTCTTGCTTTTTTTCGACGTAGACTTGCTAGAACTGCCGCTCAGCTGCCTCTTCGAGCCTTTACCTCCCCGGCCCACTTTAGCTGGTTTGTTTTCGGCCGAGGAAATTAGAACAGTCTCCTCCTCGAAACTTATGGGGATTGAAATACCTATGTGTGTGGAACTGGAGGAATGGTGGCACCCTCAACGTTGGAAGAATAAGGTGTGCTGGTATCGATGATGGTGCCACGTAGAGAAACAATAAACATAGGGATCGAGCAGGGACCCACCATGCCACCACCAACACTACTAGCTTGCTTGGCTTGCTTTATCTCGGTTTTAATTTCCACCACTATCTACTCAGCCCGATCTGCATGAATCCCCATTGGAATGCTACTAATCTGGCCTGAGGAGCTCGTAATAACCACATCTTCATCAATGATGAAAGGCATTTTTGTAATTGGGTCGCTTTGATGGTCGAGGAGTGCTTCCATCATTTGTTCATAAAAAACGCAATCGCTTTCTTGCATCTCCCCAACCGATGCAGCGAGCGTTGCAGTTGTAGCTTCCATCATTAGTGCCTCTTGCTCGTGATGCATTCCTTGAGTTGTAAGAGGATCAAGTGATGCAGAATCTAAGGCCGAATGAAGATATGATAAAATATTAGTAATGTCTTCTGACAGTGTTCCTACCTTCGAATGAATAGGAAAAGTGTTCAGAATACCTTCCTCAGTTTGGCTCCACGATTGTGCTGACACACCTTCCGGACCATGCTCAGTCAGGGGTGAGAGATGTGGCATGTCCGGGTCATAGGTCGAGACAACCGGAGGATCGACGGATGAAGTAGGCTGAGACTGAGACGCTACAGGCTCTTCAAAACCTGCTTCATGATGCTCAACTCCAAATCCTTCTCCAACATTCGAATATTTCACAGCAAGCTTTTCCTTTTTGAGAGCAACGATAGTGTCATGGAGGACTTTCGACACATCTGCGACAAGTATTTGATTTTCTAGTTCGAATTCGTCGATGGTTGCAGTGTTACGAGTCACCATCTCGTCCTCCACCAAACTGCTCCAAGCCTCATGCAATTGAAAGGGATAATCTTCGCCGAGCAAGATTAGATTGCGGTTTCTTAAAACTTTGACGTTGTATGTGACTAGGAGATCTTAAAATTCATTCTCCATCCTAGCCTCCATCACTTTAATTTCACTCTTGATCCTGGCCTCGGCTTCCTGAGCCTTTAAATTTGTTGCACCCCTTTCATCCTTAAGCGCCACCATCTGTTCGCATGCCTCCTGTGCAGCTTTGTTGGCCTCATCATTTTCCTTAATGGCCTCGACAAGTTTTTCCTTTAGCTCGTTGAGCTCTTTCACTACAGCATCTCTCTCCTCCATGAAAAGAGTATTCCGATGGCCTATCTCCTGAACTAAGTCGATATGAGACCGTCAACTGTTTTGCCTCTTTGCTCTCTTATCAGCCTCCATCTCTGATTTCTGTGAAGACTCGGTTTTATTATTGAGCATTTATATTATCCAATTTTTCTTCGTAAGATCGTTCTCCATTTTCTCAATTATCTTGGCTCGCTCGAAAGCTGCCGCCGAAGCCTTTTCTGCAGTTTTGACCGACTCCCTGTACTAGCTGTAAATACATGCACATAATCCTGCACCGATCTTTCTTCATTGGTGGAAATTCATTACAAGTTTGGAGGAAAGTTGAAGCCATCGAAGTAGATATTTGGGAGGTCTTGATTTAACTTGGCAATCTAAATGGCTCCCTCTCTAGTGGGTTCTATAGCGGCCGATCTCCTAATGATCCGAACTTCCGCCTTAATCCTACGCCGTTGTTCGCTAGATTTCGAAGTTTGAGGAGGAGCTATTTGGTGGGCACTCTAAAAGGGTTGTCTACCGAAGCCGGAGGGTTTTGATGAACCTTTAGGTATAGGCGATCACGACCAGGAACGACGCCTATGTTGATATGGCTTCTCCCTCTCCCTTTCATAATGCTCATGCTCCTGGCTGGAGTAATGGCTACGGTCATAATCTCTTTCAGCTTCGCGCCTATGAGACTCGGAGCAAGAGCTAAAAGAATGGCATGAACAACAAAAACTGCCAAGCATAGACCCCTGACTCACCATTGTATCTGAAAAATGAAAAGAAATCAGAATTAGTTATCTCTTGAGATTAAGAAACATGTGATTAGATGTTGTGTGGTGCCGTGAAATGTGTGTATGCATGTGCAAGCCCCCTAACCAACTGATTGTGGTGGCCTTGCTCGCAGGAGTTGGCTCCCCTACATCTAAAGCACTTAAGCCTTCATCGGTTTGCGATGGGGAATGAAGTAACTCTAATACAAAATCTTGGAATGAAGTCAAGTCATTTGGAATAGGGATACCTTCTAATCCTTTCGATTAACTCTCCATTTACGAAGAAGAAGTCTCTCGGCTTATGAAGCTGCAGCAGATAGAGATACCACAACAATTTTATGCCTTTGGGATTTGTGGGAGATAGCATTGCCTTTTCTTTTCTACTCTGGTGATCGAAGACACTACAAAAGCGCAACTATGGGCTCATCCCCAACGGGAACACTCTCATCATCATCCTGTTTAGCGATTATGACTCCAAGTTCTCCACTTCCTCTTTGCCTCACCGGAGCCACTCTAAGAACCCCCGTTGATCCAATGCTCTGGCCTCTCGCTATAAGCCCAACAACATCAAGTTTTCGTCAATAAGAACTTCATTGAACTCTTTAAAATCAATTGACATCGAATGGAAAGTTTTGGCTATCTCCTTGAATTGTTCTCCTTCGAGCCGTGGAACTGAAGCTATAAAAGAAATGCGGTATTAGACTCACCATTAACTTATATTATCCAATTAATTGATAAATACGTTAAAGCACTTACATCTTGCTAGCTACTATTTGGTGAATCTTGGTTGGCACCGAACGAAGAATCGTTCGATCTTGAAGTAGCTTAATTTGCTCCATGTGCCTGCCAATATTTGACAGTTTCACACTGCTTCTAGGAAGGTGAATGAAGGGTTGTCCCCATGACTTTTGACGTTGAATAGATATCTGATTTCCTCGATAGCCAAGGGTCAAAAAAGATGCTCCATGAAGATAATGTATAAACTGTTAAGAAGAGCGTATCCATTTAGATGCAATTGAGACAGAGCGATCCTCAAGAAGAATAGCACTTTCCGAACAAACTGGTTGAACGGACGCAGCATTCTGGCTACGCACAGAAATCTATTGTAGGAGGTAACCCTTCTGGGGGACTGTGGGCTCTGTCTTCTGGCCTTGGCAATAAAACATCATTTAGAGATAATCTATGCCTAAGATAGATCCTTCCTAACATGTCTTCGGAGATATTAGAACAGATAGAATCCTCCGGGTTTAGAACTAAGATTGGACCCGGCAGTTCATCTGGTGTGGGATTAACTATATCTGCGTGACATCTAGCATTTCGATTCCAGGAAGTGGAGAACTCTGAATGTCCTACAGCTCGGAGCTTCCAGGATCCATAGCTATTGAACTCAGTAAAAATCATCATTAGATGGCAATAAACCCGTGTTCCCCCAGTGTGAAGTGAATGATCATGTTGTGTAGTGCAGTGCAACATGATACATTGATTTAATACAAATTCAGAAGATGTTAAATGACAAGACTTCGAGACTCAACAGGTGTGACCGTCATCGTTGACCATCCCAACCATACCTTCTTGACTTCGAAGAATGATCCATATTAAAGTTGGCTATGTTTGTCAAATTACAGTTCCATCGACAAGCTTCAAAGATAGTCAAATATGTAGTTTAGTGGTCGAGTTCAGTTATGCAAGGCTAAAGCTCGTCGGAGTCAAGCGTTCGAGTATGCAAAAGGCCACTAGTTTATATCCATTAAAGTTCAAATTTGGATCGTTCCTCGAATGCCCGCTTTCTTATCGATCCCGGAGTTTGGGTTTCGTATTGATCTAAAGCTGTGACTTCATATTGATCGTTCCAGATCGATGCACTTCGTATCGATTCCGAAGCCTTGGCATCGTATAGATCACCCCAGACCGCTCCTCTTTATAACGATCCAAGGCAAGCATAAGGCAAGCAACTTCGTATCCATCTACCTAGATCGATACAAAGCCTCACCATTCCAGATCGATACGTAATACTTCCCAACATTCTAGTCACTTCTTCGTATCCATCGATATAGATTACTCCATCGCCTCGATCGATAGCACTTCTTCTCCAAGCTTCCACACGCCATTAAAATGGTTCCAAGACCTTATTCCAACCAGATTCCGGCATCAACGATGCCAGAATTGGCCATGACCTTGGATGAAATGGCATTAAGACTCGAGTCTCATCATTTTAAAGTGGTTTTGATCAATCGATTACCTAGTTCAAGTGTAAGTGATTTGGAGGTGAAGACTTCTATAATTCTTTTCTCTCATGATTTGATCAATACGAATTGGCTGAAACGAAAAAAAGGCAAGCAAAATTTTTCTAAGTCCAGAAATAATTTATATGACTTCATATCAAGGGAAAAACGTTTCGCATTCCTGTGGTAAAAACCGGTGGAAACGGTCAAAGTGTCATCGATACGAAGAACCCCTTTCGTGTCCATCTGTTCAAAGCGATCCAGAGTCTAGTATTTCATATCCATTAGCGAGCAGCCTTCAAGCCCATCGATATGAAATACCACAGTGAGATCCTATTTGGACCACTCAATTCTAATGATACGAAATGTCTATTTCGTATCCATCTATTCCAAGACCCTGAGACCTCATATCCGTCGATACAAGGCATCTCAAAATTTATCTAATTCGTACCGCTACCCATCGATACGAAGCGTGCATTCCAACATATCAAGTCGATCCAAGAGTGGATCGATACGCAGGAGTGACTTAAACCAACCATCAGTTTTTATAACAACTCAAATTTCACATCGATCCAAGAGAGGATCAATAGGAAATCAATCCAAATGAGAGCAAAAGAACTTGACAATGACCCATGAACGTGCAAACATGAACAGGAGTCGGGTTAACTTACGTGCATGTATGAAAAATTAACTTTCGATTTTCAAAATTAATAAGGATTGAATGCTACCTGGTGACAACCAAAACACCGAACAACAAATTGTTAGCACTCAACCTTCAGCTACAACAAAACACTACATGATCAGTGGCAATCAACAATTCAACATTTCTACTACTGGAAATCAGTTAAAGGTTACATCTCTTGACGAAAAAATGATGACTATTCAACAAATCAGATAGAACTTTGTTTGAATAAAGAATGCAGTTTTTCAACGTACGTTATGTTTACAGATGACGTACTTTGGGGGGGGGAATGTTATCTCGCCTTTTGGCACGGCCATGATACCAAGGACATGACATGAAACTAAAGACAATCCGTCCTGAAGATCAATTATACATAGGTCCACTATGGATACTGGCAAATTTGGTCCGAGTCTGGATCAAGCTAGAATTAACATGGTATGACAAACAAAGCTATGAAAGTCAATATTCCAAATTTTAGGTCAATCAGAGTTCATATGCTCAAGTTATGGATCGATCAAGATTCATGAAGGACGTGTTCAATTCGTATCCATCACCTTCATATCCATCAACTTCATATCCATCCTGTTCACATCAATCCCCTTTGTATCCATCAACTATCGACAACTACCCATTTTGTATCGATTGACCAAGCATCGATACGAAAACTACCACCAAGCATCGATACGAAACCTACAGTCGAGCATCGACACGAACGCAAGAATATAGGATCGCAACGAAATTTATAACCAAGCATTGATATGAAGGTGAGATCCAAGCATCGATACAAATCAATGACCAACCATTGATAGGAAAAACTGTGTCCCAGATCGATACGAAAAGCATGGTCAACCTAGAGATGCGATCCACCAGCATGAAAAATGGATCTTCACGTAACTGTCACCCCACGTCATCGATACTAGACCGATCGATACGAAAGTATCGATGCACCCTTCAGCCTACTTGCAAAACCAACCTTCGATCGATCATAACTCAAAATATATAAGTCCAAATGATATGAAATTTTCACAGAAGCTTGCTTACTGCCTCATGAATGTCTCCAATCGATCGCAGCCCAAATGGATGAAATCTTGATCGATACGAAAATGGTTGGGATCAATCCAGATCAGTCCTAAATAACCCCAGATCGATTTGGTGGGCCCACCCATGAGTGAGAAGAGGTATTCCGAGTTTGGAGGCAGATATTTTAGACCTACTCCTATAAATTGCGCCCCTACACCTAACAAAAAAGGACTTTTGACTCCATTATGCCATTATTCTGCCGCAACTCCATTGTAACTCGAGTGTTAGAGTGTTGTACTGTTGTAATCAATCATCAATAAACAGTAAAACATTCAAAGTGGACATAGGCTACAACGCTGAACCACTATAATTTCTTGTCTTTTTCTATTTCTACATGCTTTTATTAGTGCGATTGCTAGATTAGCCTCCTTTTCCATTTAATTTCATCATTTTAATCTCTTCAATCACATCCGAAGAGTGTTGCGCCTAATTTTGGTACAAACAATTATAGTTTCATGCCTGGCATATGAAGATGCTGATACAACACTTAACCGATTATAATTCCTTGTTTATGCGGTAGAATTTCAAAATTACTTTTATTTGCAAAATAAGCATCTTGCTTTGTCTTCGGCTTCTTTATTCGTCTTTCCAAAGGTATCCGTCTAAACCATAAACTCAGCATACTTGACTAAGTAACCATGAGTGTATGGAAAATAATAAAAGCATAGTTCAGACATAAAACCCGATCTGAGTAATACTTTACCCTAAGCAAACAATCATACAGTGAGACCTCGTCGCTAAAGTACGGAATGGGTTTTCCCCTCACCATTCCAATCATAATTAAATACAGCATATTATGTAATAACATCGCGCCATGAACAAACATAGGTCATTAATGAATCTAAAATATGAGATTCCCTTTACACAATTTTGACTAGTTTCTATAGTCAATTCACTTTAAATTGCCACTAAGGCCTTACTCTTACCAGTTCGATAACTGTAATACACCTAATTTTTGTTAACATCCAAATGCTTTGCGAATTTTATATAAGGTTAGAAATGATATTTTGGATATAGGTTTCAAGTTTCGTAATTTTCTGAATTATTGTAAAATTAATACTAATGTTCTAGTGAAGAAAAGGTTTTTTGAATTTAAAATTATTTTCGACAATTATGTATGTTTTTTGGGTCTGAAATTTAAATGTGTTTGAAAACGTATTAAAAGAGATTAATCTGAATTTTTATAGAATTTTCCTAAGTGTTTTAATAGATATATAAAATTATTTAAGATATGAGCCTTAAATGTTTTATATATTTATAAAAGGAGAAGGGGCATTTTGTAAATAATTTTATTTGTTTAGTTCTGAAATTTTTATAGTACTTTTAGAAAAGAAAATTAACAACCAATAATATTTTGACAAACAAGGCAGGTTAATTGAATAGATTACTTTAAAATGCTAAAAAATAGATTTTACATGCTTCTCATATGTTTTGCCACTTTCGGCACCTAGGTACCGATTAGTAATTTTGCCCCCATCACCATCGAAATTACCAATGCAAATAGCATCCAAGACTTGGTACAAAGTGAATTGGGTATAAGCGAAAGGTATCGGGTCGATACAAGGGGTTCCGATGGGGTCGAAGCCTTTGATTTGCTCTCTAAAGAAAATGCACCTGCATTGCTTTCGAAAGGAATGGTTTCAAATAAAACAGATTTCGAATTAGTCAATGGTTTGAAAGAAAGAATGCTTTCGAAAAAGGTTGAGCCTTTATTTTAATTTGAAGCGGTCGAAACCCCTAACTACCGCCTTTTTACCTTTCAACCCTGATTGGTTTCGAAAGGGTTACTTAAACTAAGCCGCTTCTCTAATGCTTTCGAAGGGATGGGTTTCGACACCATCCACTTCTTTGACATAGGAATTGCTTTCAAAAGAGTTGCTCTCGACTTGGCTTCTTTATGACCCTTTTTGATATTTGAAAGTCAAACCCAAAGGTTTCGAAAGGAATGTTTCCAATGGTTTCGGAAGGTTTTCCACACATTTATACTTAAACCCAAAGCTTTGAAATGTTTTGTCCTAAGTAGTACACTTTAATGCTTTCGAAAGGTAACAAGTAAAGGTTTCGAAGGGAAGGTTCCTAGTATGTTCGAAAGGTACATGTTTATAAGGTTTCGAAGGGGTGATTCCTCAGTGTTTTCGAAAGGTTTTCCTTGGGTAATGGAAGGTTTCCAATGGTTTCGAAAGGCATATTTAAAGGATTTTAAAAGAGCATGTCTAAGGTTTATAAAGCTTTCGAAGAAGATGTTTTCAATGGTTTTGAAAGGTATAATTGGCCTTTAGGCCTAAGGTTATAAAGTAAAGTAGTTTACATGTATCGAAAGGGGAACTATCAATGGTTTCGAAAGGGGTACTTTAATTGTTTTCGAAAGTGGATTGTTTAAAGGTTTTATACAAAGGTTTTGAATGATTTACCCTAGCTGTGTAGCCTAAGTGTATTAAAGTTAAAAAGGGGTTTTAACTTGTTTTGGAGGGATAAGTAATCCTTAATATATTTCATCAACATTATTTTGAGTAAAGTATATAAACAACATGAAAAACAACTTAGAGTGAAGCAAAGAATATATATTTCTTGTATATGTATGATTTAAAGGGATTAAATGGTTTTAAGAAAGGTTTTCAAGGAAAATTTAAAGGGTAGCTAACCCTAAGAAAATGACTAAGGTTAGAAGACCAGATGGGACTGGTATAAGGTCGTGTCCTATACATTAACTATTACCCCCAAGCTAATTTAGTCCAAAATTACAGTGTGTAGGGCTTAGTCACACGTAAGACTTAAATGATGGTTACATACAGAAAGGAACATTATGTGCAGAGATAGGTTATCGGTGAGCCCGCAAAACCATTATGATCGGGTGACCGTTAGAGAAGTAAGTTAAGTACAGACCATTTTAGAAAATTGTCTAACTGGTGTTAGACCATTTGATATTTTGTCTGATAGGCCCAAGTCAGCCAAGAGTTAGTTGTCAACCAAAAAACTATAGTTTTTTCGTATAGCTGGCCTAGTTATTACCTGTTTTAAGCATATATTATATTTGATATTATTGATATAATTAGTTGGTTAACCAGTTTGGTTACAGGAATATGATTTGCAAAAAGATATGTTTTAAAAGGATATTAGTCAGGGGAAACCCATTTTGCTAAGCGGTGTGGTCTCACTTAATATCATATAACCGAGATGTATAGTATTACTCATACCAGGCTTTATGTCCAACTTAAGGTTTATGTTTTTCCCTTAAACTCTCGAGTGCTCAAAATTGATTTGATTAGATTGAGAGTTTGGGTTTTTTAGGTTTTAGTAGGTGGACGAATAAAGCTTTCGAAGACGTACAGGAGGAATGCTAGCTATATAAAGATTTTGATTTGTTTTAAATTATGGTGTGTTGTATTGAGACAGTTAGTCCATTAGTTCTTTGATCATCCGAGGGGGTCTCTTTAATGTCGCTCTTGGCTTATTTTGTAGTAACTATATTTGAACTGAACCTGGGAAACGATTGGGAATATGTAACAAAATATGATACATGTTTTGTGAAATGTAATCAGAAAAGTTGTTTTTTGAAATCTATGATTTTGTTTCATATTCATGTGCTTTTGATATTATGGATACATTAACATTACCGTATTTGGTCACTGGAATTTAATACTATGGATGATTGCAGCATCTCTAGCTCTTAGCTTAAGGCCTCTAGACATGGGATGTTACAACTTGGTATCAGAGCATAGGTTTACGAAAAACTTTAAACTAAAAAGATTGTTGAAAATATAATCCTAAGGAATTATTGTAAGATCAGGTTATAGGATAACGCTATAGTAACGTACTTGTATTTGCTATATATTTAAGTATACGCTTTGTCTCTATTCTCCTATCTCTCTTAGGCTATTCTTCTGTATCTTATGAGGCTTGAATACAGATATGGATGCTAAAAGTGGAAGAGTTAACCTTGGAAGGGAAAGCACCACCACAAAAGGAAGTCCTAGACCAAATATGAGAAGGAACCATAGTAAGGCTTAGGCTGGAAATGTTTGTGATGGAGGCCCACAAGTTGATATGGGAGCGATGTATCTGGTTTTTGTGAACATAATGCAAGCGAGAATTGATGCTGGAGTAGTTGGAGGTAATGCCGGAGGAGGAAACCTAGAAGGTCTAATGGTGAATTATTATGCTATTCTGAGTAGAGATTATGCTCGGCTAGGAGGAAAACTATTCATTGGAACCGAGGACGCAATTGAGGTAGAGAATTGGCTGCTTCATTGCAATAGGATATTTGCTGATCTAGGGCTCAATGATGAGGAGAAGAGAAGTCTCGCTTCAAGATAGCTGTAGGAAGCGACATTGTATTTGTTATCCTGCCTTTTGGCAGGGCCGAGATATCAAAGAACTGATTACAAGCTCAAGATTAATCGTTCTGGATATCAAGTATGCATAGGTTCGCTATGGATATCGACGAATTTTATCCGAGTCCGAATCAGGCTACAACTGACAAGACATGACAAACTAAGCCACGGAAGCCCGCACTCCAAATTTCAAGTCAATTCGAGTTCGTATGCTCAAGCTATGATCGATGTAAATTGAAGGCGATAACCCCATTTTCGTATCCATCACCGAGCTCCGGTTTGACTCCATCACCTTCGTATCCATCAGAGCGGCAGCATCTTCATATCCATCAAGGAACCTCGGGTCGCATCGATCTCATTCATATCCATCAACAGAGCGTACGTTTCGTATCGATCAGCCAGGTCCTACTTTGTATCCATCTAGTTCGCAACCATCGATAAGTGGTTATTTGAATTCATCTGGCAACTGCTGTTCGCATCCATCAGGTTATCTCACTTCACATCCATCGTTATGCCATACTTCAAATCGATCGGTTTTGTATCGATCGATGAGTAGTATGCTTCGTAATGGACAACTAGTGTCTAGTTCGTAACCACCGGTTGTCATCTGTTCGTATCGATCAATGATTGTTGTTGTTCGAATCCATCGTATTATGGCTCTTCGTATCCATCAGATACTCGATATTCGTATCCATCATATGGTTACATATTATACTTAGAGACCCCTGTTCGAATCCATGAATAGTTACTTGTTCGTATCTATCGAGTCAAACAGGCCAGAGAGGACGCGTTAGTTATGGATGCGAACGCGGCGAAATACGTCGAATGACTTGATCAAACCGGAGTGAAAAGTGGATCGACACGAAGAGCGCGCGCCATGTCAACTTGCTCACGCGTGTTATCATCGAGTCGAAGTGATCGATTCGAATCAATGGATTCGAACCAAACAGCCACCGAACATCCCAAGTCTGTATCGACCATAACTCAGAATCCACCGATCCAAGTGCCATGCAATTTTCATAGAAGATTACGCACGAGCCAAGGGACGTTTCGACCAAATTTCAGCTCCATCGGACATGATCTAGATCGATACAAAATGATTTCGTATCGATCAAAAATTGAGTCGAAACTCTCTGAAATTCGTCGTGTGGGCCCCCTTACGTACCAGAGCGAGTTTCCCGAAGTTTAAGCAAAGTATCAGCCTCCTACGCCTATAAATAGAGCCCCAGAGCCTATAGAAGAAGGATCTTTTGATTCTTAAGCGCCCAGACTCCGCCGGATCAAGATTTGCATCATATTCTTACTGCTGAATTCGAAATCCAAGTTGTACTTTGCTGTTTTTTTGCTGTAATCACTTGTAATCGTTGAAAGAGAATCAATAAAGTTGCAAAAACTTCATAGTGGACGTAGGCAACATGCCAAACCACTCTAAATCGCTTGTCTGTGCATTTACATTCCTGTTGTTTAGAGTTTTTGTTAGATAATCTTAATTTTAAATTTATATTCTTCATTGTTATCTCTTCAAAAACTTCCGAAGAGTGTTGTGGCCAATTTTGGTACAAACACTTTGGTGCTTTCACTGTGAAAACCCAGATTTTCTCCTGCTCGTTGGATCTGTCATCGATACCGGATTGCATAAATCTAAGAGGGAGATCCAGTCCATTAATTTGAGTTCCTTTCATTCTATTCGGATTTGCATAAAGTCTAAGAAAGGAATTCAACCCTCAAGATAGTTAGCACAAGAACCACCTCCAACGTTGGCGACCAGGAAGGCCGGGATAGTCAAAATCCCACGCAGTTGCCACCAACCAACCAGAACACAACCAGACCCTCAGAGTCACAAGACCCGATTACTAGGCAAGAGTTCCAATTGTTGCTACAGGAACTAATACAAAGTCGACAGCAGTTGATAGAACAACTGCGTGCAAATGCTGAGTTGACCAACCAGCTAGACCGCCAGAAGCGTAGAAGGCATAGAAGAGATCAAGTCTATCGCTCCTCCATAGAAAGCTCTGCCTCATCTAGCTACAACCAAAGATCCGTTCGTCCTTGACTGAATGAAGGTCATGCACAGGTCATCGGACATCAGCTCACCTTGATTGTTGGACAACTAAGGGTTGGTCCTTCGGTCAGCTTTCATACTGGACCCTCCTCCCGAGGAGGAACTATCCCTCAGTATATCACAGATAACCATGCCACCGCTACTGCTGTTGACATAAGGGTTGATACCAGAAATGAACACGGACGTACTCCTGAACCTTACGTCCCAGAAGATGTTGAGCCAAGGAGGCAAGACGTGGACCGTCGACAGCGCCCGGTCCAACCTCGCAATGTGGAATCCGACCACACTTTGGCCTAACGTGCGCAGAACGTTGCAATGCAAGACCTTCCAGCCATGATTAGGCAAATGATCTGTGAAAGCCAGGGTCTTACCAACGATGATTGGGGAATCTCCCGGAGTCATTCCCCTTTCACGTACGAGATTCTTTATTCCAAACCTCCTCGGAGATTCAGGATGCCGACATTACCGATGTATGAAGGAAATTCGGACCCCAATCGGCATATTTTGAAATATGAGTGGTCAATGAGTGCGGCAAGGGCTGATGACACTATGAAGTGCCGTAGTTTTCCCATCTCTCTAGGAGGCATTGCAACAATGTGGTTTACAAGGCTACCACCATGATCTATTTCTTCGTTTGACCAATTGGCTACAAAGTTTGTAGAGCTGTTTCGTATGTATGTTGCTAGACCTAAAGATGTTAACACTTTATCCAGCGTCACCCAGACCCCAGGGGAAGCACTTAGATGCTATTTAGAAAGGTTCTGCGTAGCATGTGAAGAGATCAGTAATCCCAACGACAATTCAATTCTAATGGCACTGACTAAGGGAATTGACCCTGACTCTGAGTTTGGGAATTGGTTAGCTGGGAAGCCTCCCGCGTCGTTGGACCGTTTCTACTCCAAAGTCGCTCAATTCTTAAGGCGTAAGGACGCGAAACAGTATAGGAAGCAGAATGACGTGAGACCCAGTAGTGAGGGGATTCAAAGTAATGTGGCAGTTAAACAGTCGGGTGGGAGTTCTGGGAAAGTACAGTTGAATATACAGAACAAGCAGTCTCCGCCGAGAAACAATGATAATCAGAATAAAAAACGGGATCAAAACCGTGGCCCATGACGTGGGGCTCAAATGTTTGATAACTATACACTACAGAATACGTCGCTAGAGAAGTATATCTACAAACTTGCAATGCTATGCAATATAAGAAGCCTGCTCCGAAGCCATCGTCGGAGGGGCAGATTCAGACGGGAAAATTATGTAGATTCCATGAAAGTTATGGACACAATACCACGAGTGTAGAATTTGCAAGATCTGATTAAGAAGTTGATTAGGGAGAGAAAGTTAGATCAGTTCGTGCGTGCGCCGCAATCTGGTGGTGTGGGCCCGTCAAACCAAGATCGTACTAAAAATCAAGAAAGACGAGAGGAACCCGCTAGAACGGGTGGAAGGTTGGTGATAAATACAGTTAGTGGTGGTCCCCATCTAGCAGATCGAAGCTGGAGGGATATAGAGTTGTATGTCAGTTCTATCAGGCATGCAGACTTTGAGTGTTGCAGTAATTTTGATGAAGGGGCTCCGGCCAAACAACAGAAAATAATGACTGATGACATCGTGTTCAGAAGTCGGGATGTTGACAGGGTCGAGGCCCCCACCATTGACCCATTGGTCATATCTGCCCAGGTTGGTCCTGCTTGGATGAAGAGGATCCTGGTTGACAGTGGGAGTACAGTATATATTTTGTTCAAGAGAGCTTACGATTTGATGAAAATGGAAGCCAAGGATTTGAAACCTTGCCAATCTCGAATTCATGGCTTCGATGGAAGTGCCAATATACCCACTGGAGTAGTGCAGTTAGGAGTTGGAGAGTGCCGGAGAGTCCGGATATTGCAATTTTTTGTGTTAGACATTCAACCCCTTTACAACGCATTTTTGGGCCGACCGGCCCTCGCTGAATTCAGGGAAGCAATTGCCCCATGGTGTTTAACTTTAAGATTCCCCACTGATCGTGGGATTGGAGTCATTCAGGGAGATCAGGCTGCTGGGGGAGCCTGTTATGTTGCTAAGCTGCGAGAGGCGTAGCGAAGAGAGAAAGGAAAGGGCGTAGAGGAATCTCTCTACGTCCGCTTTGCGAATAATTGACAAATGGTGTCTGTGCCTCGGCTCGGGCACCACAACCAATTACAAAGGGATCTTGACCTTAGGGACAATGAAAACAAGGCGGAATCCATAGAAACTCAAGCTTCCCCGACTGGACAGACGATTGATGTCCTAATCGATGGTGACGACGACGATGATTCGAGAATGTTAAAAATTGGTTCTCAGTTGAGCCAAGAGACACAACAGGAATTGGTTGAATTTCTTCGGGCGAATCTCGACGTGTTCGCCTGACACATTCTGACATGTGTGGGATCTCGTCGGACATCGCGAGCTACACCTTAATATTGACCCGAGATGTATCCCGGTCAAACAGAAAAGGCGTGGTATGGATCCAGAGAGATCTGCCGCCCTTAGAGAAGAGGTCGATAAGCTCAAGTCAAACGGGTTTATTCGAGATGCTTTATACCCGGAGTGGGTATCCAATCTCGTACTTGTCCGAAAGCCGAATGGGAAATGGAGGACATGTGTTGATTATTCTGATCTAAATAAAGCTTGCCCGAAAGACAGTTTTCCACTTCCCAGGATTGATCATCTTGTAGATTCAACAGCTGGACACGAATTATTATCTTTCATGGACGCTTATTCCGGCTACATTCAAATACCCATGCATGTACCTGACCAAGAACATACCAGCTTCGTAACTGATCTGGGACTCTACTGCTATAAAGTCATGCCGTTTGGACTAAAGAACGCCGGAGCGACTTACCAGCGTCTAGTCAACCGGATGTTCGCCAATCAGATTGGGAAGACGATGGAAGTTTGTGTAGACGACATGTTGGTGAAATCATGGTTCTCCGCTGATCAGATCAAAGATTTGGAGTCAATGTTTAACATCCTTCGAAAGTACGGAATGAAGCTTAATCCGTTAAAGTGCCACTTTGTAGTCACATCCGGAAAGTTCCTTGGGTTCATTGTCAACGCTCGAGGAATAGAAGCCAATCCGGAAAAAATTTGGGCCATCAGAAACTTGCAGACTCCAAGAACAATAAAGCAAGTTCAGAACCTCAACGGGAAGGTAGTGGCATTGAGCAGGTTCATATCGATGTCTACCGACAAATGCATCCCTTTCTTTGATCTGATCCGAAAAGGAAAGCAAAACTTCGAATGGACTGCGGAGTGTGAAGGCGCGTTCCAAGCACTGGTTTAACATCTTTCCACACCGCCAATTTCATCAAATCCTATCGACCACAAACAGTTGTATATTTACCTGGCGGTATCAAAGAATGCGATCAGTGCTGCCTTGGTTCGGGAGGAGGACCGAGTACAAAAACCGGTCTATTATGTTAGCAAGCGACTAACTGGAGCTGAGAGAAACTACCCAAAGCTAGGGAAGTTGGCCTATTGCCTAGTCATTGCCTCGAGGAAGCTCCGTACGTATTTTCAGGCTCATTCTGTCACTGTGTACGCCAATCAGCCGTTACGACAGGTCCTAACACGGCCTGAGACATCTGGTAGGATGCTTAAGTGGAATATCGAACTGAGTCAGTTCGATATCACTTATAACCCAAGAAGAGCTATTCACGGTCAAGTCTTAGCAGATTTTATAGCCGAGTTCACTATCACAGAGGACTTGCCTGAGACCAATAAACCTCCTAAATACATCTGGAAGCTGCATACCGATGGCACGTCCAATGATCGGTGCTCAGGTGCTAGGGTGATGCTTGAAACCCCCGAGGGTCGATCCATATTCTATGCTGTGAAATTCGAGTTCCGTGCGACCAACAATGAAGCTGAGTATGAAGCTTTACTCACTGGGTTGAAGCTAGCCCGTGATCTGAGAATTACTGCTATGGAAATTTACTACGACTCTCAGCTAGTCGTATGCCAAGTTCGGGGAGAATGCCAGGCCAAGGATCAAAGACTAGCACGCTATTTAGCTCGGGTCAAAGAAGTTCTTAGTCCATTCGATCACTACGCCATTTTCTACATACCCCGCAAGCACAGCCAGAAGGCTGATTCATTGCCAAGTTAGCAAGTACGGGCAAAGCACAGCAGATGGGACTCGTTCCCATTGAAACTTTATCTTTTCCTAGCATTGATCAGATGGAAACCGATTTTATATTTGAAATTTCTCCCAAAAAAGAGCCTTGGATGACCCCATATCGAAACTATATTGAGCACGGAGCACTGCCCGAGCGTAGGAGTGAAAGGGGACAGGTTCTTCGAAAAGCCTCGCGGTTTACCATTCAGGATGGAGTCATATATAGAAGAGGAAATTCCGTCCCTCTCCTCCGATGTATCGCACACGATGAAGTCAAAAGAGTGCTACATGATGTGCATGAAGGAGAATGTGGCGATCACACTGACGGGCAAGCCCTCGCCAAGAAAGTACTTCGATATGGATACTTCTGGCCAACTGTGAACCATGACGCATCAGACTATGCAAGGAAATGTGATAAATGCCAGAGACGTGCTCGAATTCCGGGAGCCCCACCTACTGCGATAACTCAAATGGTCAGTCCATGGCTGTTTGTAGTATTGGGAATCGATATCATTGGCACTCTACCTCTTGCCAAAGGAGGAGAGAAATATGCTATCTTCGTAGTTGATTACTTTACTAAATGGGCTGAAGCCGAACCTCTTGCGACAATCACGACAGAAAAAGTAATCAACTTCGTAGTTTGCAATATCATCTGTCGATTTGGCCTCCCGCAGACCATCATCATTGATAACGGGGCTCAATTCGACAGTGTTGAATTCAAGAATTTCTGCCAACGATTCCACATCCACAAGAAATTCTCTGCGGTTGCACACCCTCAGGCGAAGGGCAAAGTTTGAAGTTGTTAATAAGGTTATCAAATCTATTCTGAAGAAACGACTGGAAAAAGCCGGGGGAAGGTGGGTTGATGAACTACCTATGGCTTTATGGCTTATCGAACGACCGACAAATCCACGAACCCTTCTCTCTATCTTACGGCTAAGAAGCCATTATCCCAGTCGAAATGGAAGTACCTTCTCATCGTGTGACTTATTATGATCCAAAAACTAATGCCATGTTACTCTCTGAATCTTTGAACCTACTAGATGAGAAGCGCGAGGAGGCTGATTTGAGGGCAGCCACATATCGAAATCGAGTCGCCCGATTATACAATGCCAAGGTCCGACCATGGACCTTCGAACTTGGCGATCTCGTTCTGAAAAGAATCTTTCTTATTCCTTCACATATGAAGCCAAATTGGGAAGGGCCATATGTGATCACTCAAAAGCTTGGGGATGGCACATTCAAGTTATCAACCGTTGACGGTCTTACTTTGCCAAGAGCTTGGAATAGTGAAAGCCTCCATCGCTACTACATATGACAGGCTCCATTTATCTGATTCATTCCTTTATTTGCAATTTATTTTTGCGTTTTGAAATTTGAATTTGTAATAAGGCAACTGACTTTCCCATGTTTTCTCATTTCAGCAATAAAATGCCATCTCTTCGAGCCAGAGCTGTGATTTATTGAATATGACGTACAACATCACGATGCACGGAGAGCTAACTTCCATCGAATGGTGGAATTTATTCAAATAATGAGTGACTGTGATATGACCGGTCACTCACTAAATGATACCCGAGCTCGAGGGCAAGCCACTATGCTAATATCTAAAAGGATTGATACACGACAATCCTTAAAACCACTCCAAACTCCTAGAGCGCGAGTAAGAGTGTGAAAATTCTAAGAACATCTTTGGAGAGGGCGGACCCGTCTGCCTAATGACTCCATCTGTGTCCTAACCAAGTTAGAGGAGGATGGATCCGTCCATCTAACGACCTCGCTTGTTAATTTGGGGTGGATGTGATCCGACCATCCACGATCCCGATAAATCTATCATTCCCGGAGTGTGAACGACCTCCTAAAAAGTCCAAATAGATGTGACTGACCATCTGTTGACTAACTCCAAACTCCCAGAGTGCGAGTTGGAATATAAATATATAAATACGATTTCGGAGAGGGTAGACCCGTCCGCCTAACGACTTCGGCCGTATCCTAACCAAGTTCGAGGAGGATGGACCCGTCCGTCTAACGACCTCGCTTGTTAACTCGAGGTGGATGTGATCCGACCATCCATGATCCCGATAAATCCGTCGTTCCCAGAGTGTGAACGGATTGCTAAAAGGCCTAAACAGATGTGATTAACCATCTGTCGACCAACTCTAAATTCCCAGAATGTGAATTAGAGTACAAATACTAAGTCAAAGTTCCTGGAGTACGAACCGTGTTACAAACATCGATGACTCTCGAATTCCCAGAGTGCAAAATAGATTATCAATCACAGATTATCCTAAGTCCCCAAAGTGTGGACATATGCTCGAGATTTGTGATAGGTGTGATTGACTACCGAAATACAAATACTGATCCCCAGAGTGTGGATGCGATTATTATAAGTGAACGCGCAAAACTAAAACCTCTCACCCTTCACTTGCTTCAACATCGATTTGACGATGTTAAGTTTGGAAGGCTGAGATAGAATTGCGATCGTTAGCCACTCATTACAACAGGATTCCTAAACTGGGGCAGTGCTTAAGTGTGAAACATTGACTGAAAACAATACAACATCGAGTATCCAGCTTATTCTTGTGTCATGGCTTGCATCCAGGATTTTAAGACTTGTGTTTGCAGCTCCAGAACCGATACTCCGCAAGCATACTAAGCCATGATTCAAACATTGCAACACTTAAGCATAAAAGACAGGAAAAAAAGTTGAAGCAAAGAAAATAAAGTTTTATTTCAACTAACTGGAAACAAGAATTTATGTACAAGTTCTTCCAAAAAATGCCATCTAGCGGGGGCCGAATCCGCGCCTATACACGTCCTACTAAAGCGAAAGTAAACACCTATCTACCCAAAAGTATGCCTAAGGAATCTATTTATTCCTTCTTCTTCCTCGGCTTTTTCTTCAGTGAGGATCCACCGGCACCGCTAGCAATCTTTCGTTTCGAACTTTTCTCTTTAGACGGGGAATCTCCGGACGAAGGCATGATGTCGATCTCTTCTTCCGAACTCAAGTCTACGGGGATGCTCTCTTCAAGAGGAGTCGGAGGAACTGGATCTGCAACCGGGGGTGGAGTAGACACTCTAGTATCAACCAGTGTCCCCCCGGGTGAAGTCGGACCCGGCGCTGTCACTCCACCCTCAGAATCACCACCGCGAGCCGCTGCATCTGTCTCAGCATTAATTTCGGCCAATATCTCTGCTTCACAAGCAGCACGGGCTTCACTGTGTGTAGCGGTGGCCTGTGTCGGAGCACAAGAGGCTGGTGGAAATCCACTAAGGGCAAAGACAAGTCCGCAAAAGGGTCGCTGTGTTGGCATAGGAGCTCATTCATCATCTGCTCGTCAAAAGAAATTGAGCCCTCCTGTGTCATCTCAATCGGCGCAACCACATTCGTGGTGATCTCCTCAGTAATGATGGCCTCCTGCCCTTGATGTGACTCTTGGATTGCAGGAGGTGCTGTCGGTGTAACTTCGCTCACTGGACAAGAAAGAAAAGAAGTTGTTAGAACACACTTCAAAATCAAGCCCTTCACTTCAAATACACATGGAATTTGTTCGGAGTACCTTCCTCAATTCGGCTTGTGGTTGGCTGAACAGCTTCGAATGAATGCTCCTTAATAGGAGATAGGCATTCCTGTTCAGGGTCATAGGCCGGAACGAGCTGGGGATCGGTCACTGGAGTGGGCTTAGATCGAGATGAAGTTATATGTTCAGGGTCATGGAGAACCTTCTTTTCCTCTTCGCTTAATATGCGGTTCTCCAGCTCAAATTCATCGAGAGCACCACCCAATAGCACCGCCTTCTCTTCTTCGACCAGCAAATTCCAGGCGTTGTATAGATGTGTGGAGTAATCGTCGAGCCATGCCAAGTTCCTGTGTCTCAACACGTTGGTGTTGTAAGTGACGAGAAGCTCCTCTATGTCCGCCTCAAGCTTGGTCTCTGCCAGCCGAACCTTCTCATCAACTTCGGCCTCCACCTCGCGGACCTTTTCCATGGCCGCATCTCTTTCCCTCCGGAGCACCACCGCCTGATCGCACGCTTTCTGTCGGAAAAATTAGTAGCATCCTTTTCCTTTATGATTTCAGAAAATTTGGACTTAAGCTCGTTAAGTTCTTTAAGGGCCGCATCCCATTCAGCGGTAACAATGGTGTTCCTATGGCCCATGTCCTCCACCGTGGCATAATGCTCCCACTTCATCCTATCCATCACCGCCTGGGCCTCGTCGGCTTTCTTAAGAGCCTCGATCTAAGATTTGCGAGAAGACTTGGCCTCACTATTTAGCTCTTGAATAATTCGATCTTTTTGACCGAGCTCTTTCTCCAGCTTCTCAATCATAATAGCTCGATCGAAGGCCACCTTCGATGCTTTTTTCACGGCTTTTGACCATTCCTGATACTGAAAGAATGTGTCCACGACGTAAATCATGCATTGTATGTTCGACCGACGCCATAATCCTTTTCAAGCGTGGGGGAAAGACGAACCCATCAAAACATATATCAGGAAAATCCTTTTTCAGCTGAGCGAGCCTTATCGCCCCTTCGCCAGAGGGTTCAGCAAGGGCCTTTGCAGTAGAGGAAGGGTCTGTAACTTCAGTTCTACGTTGAGACTCAGACCTAGAAGATTGGGCAGATGGTTTATGTCACGGAGCTTCCGAAGGTCGCGAAACATGAGCTAACGGCGGTGCAGGAGCTCTGGGAGGGGGTGTGCTAGATCGGGATTGGTGTACATATCCTCTATCCCTATCAGACAGCTCCTGGCTGGAATAGCCTTGATCGCGAACCCTATCTCCTTCCCTCCTGTGTGACTCGTAGTAGGACGAAGATTTACGTTTGCTGCGTAGACTGCTGAGCATTGACCCTCGACCGGACATGGTGTCTGCAAAGCAAAGCAGAAATGAAGTTAATAATCTTCAGAAAAAGGCAGCTTACGATCAGAACTTGTGTAGTACCGTGAAGTGTGTATGCATTTGCAACCCCCCGACCAACCGGATGTGTCAACCATGCTAGCGGGCAGAGATTTTCTTTAAACTAGGGCGTGTTGGAGTTCACCCAATCTGGCATCATGCTGCATGAACACATCGTCCGGAATTGGAAGATCGACGAGCCCTTCGTAAAGACTTTCTGTTCTCGGGGGAGACATCTTCGAAATTCTAATTCCGGAGGCGGGCCGAGACATGACAACATATTTCCATCTCCCCTTTTTGGATGAGTTGAAAACGGCTGCCTTGCCTTTTTTCTTTTTTTAAGAATCCTAGGATGCATCCACAGGACCACCCAGCAGTTCATCATCAGTGTGGGTTCTTTCAGAATCAGCCTCTTCGATTATGACAACCCTAGGCTTTTTTTGTTTAACTCGCTCCTTCGAGACAGTTCTTAATGCACTATCGAGCCTTATACTCTGCTTACGTTCAATTAGCCCAAGAATCCTAAGATTCCTATCCGTCAAGAGCAAATCGATATTCCTCTCTTCGCTTGGGATTTCTTGGAGAACCCAAACTATCTCCTTGAAATATTCACCTTCAAATCGCTGAATTATTGCTGTAAAGAAGGAAAAAAGAGATGTATGCTCGACTTCATATATGGCTGTCTTATCAATTACCCCAGCGGATGACAATACTCACGTCTAAATAGCCATCGCCTGGCAAATCATGGAGGACATCGAACGTAGAACCACTCCGTCTTGAAGTAGCTCAGTCTAGTCCAAGACCCTGTGACCACTTGACAGTTTCTTACTGCCTTGAGGAATGTGAAGGATGGGCTATATGTTCGACTTTTGAAGTTGATTGAGTATCTGATCTCAATCGGGAGCGGCGGTCGATAGAGATATTCCATAAATGCAATGAACAAACTATTGAGCGAGGCATATCCATTCGGATGTAGCTGAGAGGGGGCGATCCCCAGAAAAGACAACACTTCTCTTATGTATTGATTGAATGGGGGGAGCTTCCCGGCCACACACGCATGTCGATTGAATGCGGTATACCCTTCCGGTGGGTTGTGTGGTCTATCATTTAGTCCCGGCAATAGCACGTCATCCATCGACAAACCGTGCCTTAGGCATATTCTCCCTAGCATATCTTCCGAAATGTTGGACGGAACAAAGTCTGGCGGATTATTGATAAGGGATGCGTCGGGTGCCTCGTCCGGGGCTGGATCAATAACTTCAACCTCAATCTCCGGTATTTCAAGCATGGTGAACTCCGAGTTTCCTGTGGCTGCGACCATGTACTTTCCATAACTAGCTAACTCACGAGAAATCATCGTTAGATGCTAAAGAGCCCATGTGTTCCCCTCGTGTAAAGTGTGTGTTGTGCAGTGTTGTGCATTACTTCGGTAAATTTTGCAAAGTTAGAGAAAAATTGGCAAACGACGAAGATATCGGATTCCAGTTGGAATGACCATCATCGCTGACCGTCGTCACCAAATCACCTAGATGTTAGCAATCGATCCATATTAAAGTTGTTATGATTCCATCGACGAGCTTCGAAAGGTTGTCAAGTGTGTAGTTTAACTGTCAAGTCCAGATATGCGAGAATGAAGCTCGTCGGAATTGTGCGAAGGAGTGTTCAAAAATTCGTATCCATCACAGGATGGATTCAGATCGATCATGGGGAGTTTGTTTGTAACCATGAAGATCTGAATTTCATAACTATCACTGGGGGCATACTTCGAATCGATCATCTGTATTTGAGTTCGTATCGATCAGGAAAGGTATCTTCGAATCGATCTCTGGTAGTTAGATTCGTATCGGTCAAGAAACCCATGGCTTCACATCGATCATGTTTAAATCGATGCTTGTCGTATCGATTATGGAAATAAAATTCGTATCGATCTGAAGCCGAGGATTTCGAAACGATTGCTTGTTTAAGTCTCGCATCAATCGTTACCAATCGACATGATCTACCCCCATCACCACCGATACGAGCTACAACGTCTCCATAAGGATATTCCAGGGATCAAATCCAAGGAAAAACCTCATTGCCTTCATCGACTTGAACACAGGTCCCCAGATCGACACGAAACACAGATCGATTTGTTTTTTCCATTCTTTCTTCTTCAATCAACAGAGACATGGCCATGGCCATAGCCATTTTCGACCAAGCTTTGACCCAGATCCAACCTTAAAGGTTGCCAAAATGGATGATTGATGAAGATGGAGTGGATCAGAGATAACCTCGTCGTTTGGATTTAGTTGCACCCAATTCATTACCTAAATTAAAGTTAAAACTCGAAAGATTGGAAGAGTAAATCTGATCAATTCGAAAGCGCTATGCAATTCCTTTTCTTTCTCGAAAAGCGTAGATCGATGTGAAAGTAAAAAATAGGGGGTGCGGCAGTAAAAAGTAAAAAAGTGAAAACGGCTAAATCACAAGTATTTATATGGAGCCTAGGGAAAAACCGGGCCGACTCACCTCCCAGTCCATGTGACCGGTCGCAACCGGTCAACCCACGGGTCGATTCGAATGATCCATTCGAATCCAACGACCTTTGCCTTCGTCGAGGCAAAATTACCACCAAGACTTATCGGTTCAAAGATGTAGTTCGTTTCGATGGTTCGACTCCACCCACAAGGCGCCGATGCAAACTGTGCCGTTCGAATCCATCGGATCACAGCATCCAGAAGTCAATTTTCATCGATACGAATTATGGATCACCTATTCATATCAAACAACAGAGTTGATCGGTACGAAACACATGATGAAGACAGTCCTAAAGGCATTGAACTCCATCCATTCGAAACCACTTATTCATATCTATCGATAATCGACCCACAACAATCGAAGTCCATCAATACGAAATGGTGATTCGTATCCATAAATGCCAAACATATCAACGCGAGAACAACTTTTCAAACTTCTACATCGTTTCAAGAAAGGATCGATATGAAATTCGATACAAGAAAACTGATGGCTTGTGAGCATGCAACGTTAACGAGAGTTAGATCAACGCATATACATATATGTCAAAACAATATCCCATTTTTAGCATTAACAGGAATTGGATATTCATTTAATAACAATTACGGCAATAAACAGCTAAGCACTATCATACAGCAACCAGTTATAGCAATGCAAGGTTACAACCTTCGACAAAAGAGCAATGGCTATTCAGAGTGAAGACTGCAGTTTTTCAAAGCACGTCATGTTTCCACAAGACAAACTTTGGGGGGCAAATGTTATCCCGCCTTTTGGCAGGGCCGAGATATCAAAGAACTGATTACAAGCTCAAGATTAATCATCATGGATATCAAGTATGCACAGGTTCGCTATGGATATCGACGAATTTTGTCCAAGTCCGAATCAGGAACAACTGACAAGATATGACAAACTAAGCCATGGAAGCCCGCACTCCAAATTTCAAGTCAATCCGAGTTCGTATGCTCAAATTATGATCGATGCAAATTGAAGGTGATAACCCCATTTTCGTATCCATCACCGAGCTCCGGTTCGAATCCATCACCTTCGTATCCATCAGAGCGGCAGCATCTTCGTATCCATCAAGGAACCTCGGGTGGTATTGATCTCATTCGTATCCATCAACAGAGCGTACGTTTCATATCGATCGGTCAGGTCCTACTTCGTATCCATCTAGTTCGCAACCATCGATAAGTGGTTATTTAAATTCATCTGGCAACTGCTGTTCGCATCCAACAGTTTATCTCACTTCACATCCATCGTTATGCCATACTTCGAATCGATCAGTTTCGTATCGATCGATGAGTAGTATGCTTCGTATTGGACAACTAGTGTCTAGTTCGTAACCACCGGTCGTCATTTGTTCGTATCGATCAATGATTGCTGCTGTTCGAATCCATCGAATTATGGCTCTTCATATCCATCAAATACCCAATATTCGTATCCATCAGATGGTTACGTATTATACTTAGAGAACCCTGTTCGAATCCATGAATAATTACTTGTTCGTATCTATCGAGTCAAACAGACCAGAGATGACGCGATAGTTATGGATGCGAACGCGGCAAAATACTCGGAATGACTTGATCAAACAGGAGTAAAAAGCGGATCGACACGAAGAGCGCGTGCCACGTCAACTTGCTCACATGCGTTATCATCGAGTCGAAGTGATCGATTCGAATCAATGGATTCGAACCAAACAGCCACCGAGCAGCCCAAGTTCGTATCGACCATAACTCAGAATCCACCAATCCAAGTGCCATGAAATTTTCACAGAAGATTACGTACGAGCCAAGGGACGTTCCCACCAAATTTTAGCTCCATCGGACATAATCTTGATCGATACAAATGATTTCGTATCGATCACAGATTGAGTCGAAACTCTCTAGAATTGGTCATGTGGGCCCCCTCACGTTCCAAGAGAGTCTCCCAAAGTCTTAGCGAAGTCTTAGCTACCTACGCCTATATAAAGAGCCCCAGAGCCTATAAAAGAAGGATCTTTGATTCTCAAGCGTCTAGACTCTGCCGGATCAAGATTTACATCACATTCTTACTGCTGAATTCAAAATCCAAGTTGTACTTTGCTGTTGTTTGCTGTAATCACTTATAATCGTTGAAAGAGAATCAATAAAGTCGTAAAAACTTCATAGTGGACGTAGGCAACACGCCGAACCACTCTAAATCGCTTGTCTGTGCATTTACATTCCTATTGTTTAGAATTTTTGTTAGATAATCTTCATTTTAAATTTATATTCTTCGCTGTTAGCTCTTCAAAAACTTCCGAAGAGTGTTGTGTCCAATTTTGGTACAAACAGTATTAGTGGAACAGTATAACTATTGGAGTTAATGAAGAGAATATGACATGAGCCGAGTTCAAGAGAAGGTTTGACGAAAGATTTATGTCCGAAATTGTGAAGTCCACACTGCTTAGAAAGTTTTTTAGTTGGAGCAGGGGGATATGACTATACTTGAGTATGTGAGGAGGTTTAAGGAGTTGGCGAGTTATGGGTATGCTACTGTGGATACCGCGATTAAGAGAAATAAGAAGTTTGTCAGGGGGTTGATGCTTGAGCTAGCCAGGGCTATGTTATCACACATTAGGGATCTATGTGATGTTGTTGTTGAGATGGCATTGAGACACGAGGAGATGCTTGTTTTTCTGGAGAAGAATAAGGTAAAGGAAGATCAGGGAGGGCAGAACCAGAAAAGGAAGTTTTTCCACAAGAAAGGGGATCAGAAGGATGGAGCCGCCAAGAGTGGGAAGGCAAAAGTTGTCTGTAACCAGTGTGACAAGAAGGGACACTATGCTCATGAGTGCCGGACAGGAAAAGGAAAGAAAGAAGCTGAAAAGAAGGGTGTGAGATGTTTCAACTATGATCAGATTGGTCACTACAAGAACCAATGCAAGGAGCCTGATAAAGATGGGAAAGGAAAATTGTTTGCATTGGAACCTGCTACCTTGAGACAACAGCGCAAGAGAAAGGAAAAGCTGTGTTGAGAGGTACACTTTTGGTTCATGGTATGCTAGTTAGTGTTCTGTTTGATACCAGTCCCTCACATTCTTTTATACCTTGTTGTTTGGTAGATAAGCTTAACCAAGAACCCTCATACTTATTACTTCCTTAAGGGTTGCAAATTCGATTGGAGGGTATGCGACACTTAGGATGAAGTGTGGCCACCTAGAGTTTGATTTGTTCGATCATACCTTTGTTTGCATTTTATATGTGTTTGATTTTATAGGGATCGGAATTATTTTGGGTATGGATGGTTAAGTAAGTACGATGCTAGGATATTTTTCCATGACAGGAAAATATCGCTTAGACATGCTGTTGTGTTGATAGGATTGTATATACCATGGGAAACCCTAGTTGTGAGGTGAATACTTTGTTGGGTGTTAGGGAGATAGAGGACGAGTTGAATCGAGTTTTCATGGTTAGAGAATTCACGGATGTCTTCGAGCCGGTAGTAGGGTTGCCACCAAACGAGCCATTGAGTTTCAAATTGATTTGCTACCTGGAGCAGAACAGTCAGTTGACTGCCAAGAAGGACTACACCTACCGAGATGAGGGAGTTAAAGGTGTAGTTGGTGGATTTGGAAAGCAAGAATTTTTCAGACCAAGAAGTTTGCCTTAGGGAGCAGCCGTAGTGTTTGCTAAGAAGTTGGACGGATCATTATGGTCATGTATCGATTATCGTAAGTTGAATGGTAAGACGATTAAGAATCGAGATCCGTTGCCTAGAATTGATGATTTTTTGATCAATTGAGTGGAGCCAAGCTATTTTCTTAGTTGGATTTGGCAGCAGGTTTCCATCAGCTTAGAGTGGCAGAGGATAGTATTCCTTTGATGACCTTTAGAACTAGGTATGGATCGTACGAATGGTTAGTGATGCCATTTGGACTGACTAATGTGCCAGCATTATTCGTGGATTTGATTAACCGAATTTTCCAAAAGGACTTACATAGGTTCGTGTAGGTTTACATAGATGATATTTTGATATACTCCAAAGATGAAAGGGCCATGAAGTTCATCTTAAAGTGTTGCTTGAGACTCTGAGGTAGCAGCAGCTGAAAGCGAAATTTTTGAAGTGCCATTTCTGAAAGAAAGAAGTGAAGTTTCTTGGCCATGTAGTCTTAGGGAAAGGGTTGTCGGTAGATCCGGCTAAGATCGAGGCAGTGAATAGCTGGAAAAGACCCGAGGTGGTGACTGAGATAAGAAGTTTTCGTGGATTGGCTGGATATTATAGGAGGTTCATTAAGGATTTTTCACGGATCGTGGCACTTATGACCAGGATAATGCAGAAAGATGTGAAGTTCATCTATACTGATAGGTGTGAGGAAGCATTCCAAAAGCTGAAACCTTATTGACTAATGCACCTATGTTGGTTGTTCCAAAGGGGAATCAGGACTTAGTTATATATACAGATGCATGTGGAACTGGGTTAGGAGCTGTATTAACGTAGAGAGGTAAATTGATTGCCTATGCTTCTCAATAGCTTAGACCGCATGAGGTAGATATCCAACACATGATTTGGAATTGGCTGCGGTGATATTTGCATTGAAGATATGGAGATACTACCTTTTGGGAGAGAGGTTTGAGCTATATACAGATCATAAGTCATTGAAGTAGTTGTTCTCTCAGAAGGAGCTGAACATAAGACAACAGAGATGGTTAGAGTTCATTACTGCATAAGATTTTGGAATTGAGTACACACCAGGAAAAGGTAATAAGATTGCCGATGCACTTAGCGAAAAACATCAGAATACGATGTTGGTGATGTTAGCTGATTTGGAAGCATCAACTTCATGTAAAGTCCAGGGAGATCTAAGAGTAGTTCTTGTACAGGAACTGCTATGTTGTCATGTTTAAAAGTTCAACTAGTCATGATCGAAAGGAATTCTTCTAAATAAAAAGAGGGTATAGTTTTGGCTGACTGGATTAGGAAGTTAAAGGATGAAGCAGAGAGTAATGACTTAAAGGATTTTAGCCTCGACCAGAATGGGTGGTTGAGAAAGAAAGGTAGGTTATGTGTTCCAAATGCAGGAGACATAAGGAAGTTTTAGGGGAATTCCATCGTTTGAAATTCACTATTCATCCAGGAGGAATTAAGATGTATCAGGACATGAAGAGGAGTTTCTTCTAGGAAGGTATGAAAAGGGATGTAGGCTAATGGGTGAAGCAGTGTTCGAACTGCCGACAGGTAAAAGCCGAACATCAAAAACTAAGTTGGTTACTTTAGCCTTCAGATGTTTCAGTCCGAAAATGGGATTCTATTTCGATGGATTTTATGGGCGGGTTGCCAAGGTCGAACAAAAGAAATAAAAGCATTTGTGTTATTGTGGATCGATTGACCAAGAGTGCCTATATCATTCCAGTTAAGTCAACAAGGACGGCACCTATTTTGGCTAAGTTATTCATGAAGAATATAGTTAGACTGCATGGAATTATTAGTAGTATAGTAAGTGATAGAAATCCTTATTCTTTAGTGAGTTCTGGAAGAGTTTACAGGAGACTTTGAGTATCAAGCTCTAGATGAGAACCGCTTACCATCCGCAGATAGAAGGGAAAACGGAAAGAGTTAACAAAGTCATGAAAGATTTGCTGCGAGCTTATGTACTAGATTTCGGGGGATCGTGGGAGGACCATCTACACTTGATCGAGTTTTCGTATAACAACAGTTATCAGACTAGTATAGGGATGGCACCGTTTGAAGCTTTATGTGGAAGGCCATGCAAATCTCCAGTTTATTGGTTAGAGGATGGGGATAGGTTGGTTCTTGGTCTAGATTTAGTTAGAGAAGCTGCAGAAAAGATTGAGTCAATTCAAGCTAGGATGAAGGAGGCTCGGTCTAGGCAGAAGAGCTAAGCGGATAGAAGACGAAAAGACTTAGAGTTCTCTATTGGAGATCATGTTTTTATTAAGGTATCACCGATGAAAGGAGTGATCAGGTTTGGAAATCAAGGAAGTTGGCACCGAGGTTCGTTGGACCATTTCCTATTATAGAGAGGATCGAGAAACTCGCATATAAAGTAGAGTTACCGAACAGTTTGGCAGAAGTCCACGATGTTTTTCATGTTTCTCATCAAAGAAAGGGTGTTCGAAATCCAGAGACTACTATAGCACCGACTGCGATAGATGACTTAGTAGTGGAGCCGAGCTTGACAATAGTGAGAAGGCCAATTGGTATAGTTGCGACAGATGAGAAGAGGCTAAGGAACAAGACAGTCGGATTACTAAGAGTCCAATTAGGGTGACGACGAGAGAGGCCGTACTTAGGAAACTGAGAGCAGGTTTCGAGATACTTATCCTGACTTGTTTCATGGTATGTTTTACCTTTATGATTGATTTTGATAAATGCCTTATCGTAATTTCGAGGACGAAATTCTTTAAGGAGGGGAGACTGTAACACCTCTAATTTTTGATAACATTTTTTAGGAGATTTAATTAGCTAATTAAGTAGAAGAATGTAAAGATCAACTAGTTAAGGACTGATATTTTTATAAAAAGGGTGTAGCCGTGCTTATTTAAACTAATGAATTAAGAGAATAAAATGAATTACTTTAGGGTAAGTATACAAGCGAAATATAGGAATAAGACATATTCTAATATCCTAAACCCCCACATGCATTCATTGTACACATTCATTTCACAAACTAAAACAAGAGCTAGAGGTCGGCCACTGTTAAAGAAGAAAAGGGGGAAATATGCTAAATGAAGAGGAAGAAGCTAATTAACTTAAATCTAAGATCAAATCTCAACTCCTAAACATCAAAGATAAAGGCGAGTAATATGCTACATCTCATTTTTTTTTTCAGTTTGTAAAGTTAGACCCGAATAATTTTGCAAGTGTATTGCCATGTTTTGAATGATGTATATTTATTGATTCTGTGATGTGTTTTGGATTGAAAAACATACAAGATGACATCCGACTATCTTGCGAATTTTACACAAAGCTAAAAATGATATTTTGAAAATGGGTTTCAAGTTTCATAATTTCCTGAATATTAAAATTAATATTCTAGTGAAGAAAAAGTTTTTTTGGGGTTTAAATTAATTTCGAAAATTATATATGTGTTTTGGGTCTGAAATTTAGGTATGTTAGAAAACATGTTAAAAGAGATTTATGTGAATTTTTATAGAATTTTCCTAAATGTTTTAATAGATATTGTTCGTCGACGGAAATTCTATCGGTTTAGAAAACCGTCGAACGAATTTAAATTAAAAATAACCGCAAGCGCACGGTGTACGAATGTAACACGTGGCAGATACAGGTCGATCCATAGGGAATTGATGATTTTAAAAATCTATTCAATCAAATTAAACCAAGGTTGAAGAGAATGTTAAACAAGAAAAGAAGAAAAATAAGCAAAAGAAAATTGATAAAAATATGAGTGTTAAAACAATTTAGAGGCAATTTCCACTCTCTAGATCATATAAATCAACAAAATGAAGTTATGATCTCTCTTTTCTTGTCATTAGCGAATTAGTTGATGTGCTTATCATAAGTATGGTATATTTGTGCTATTAATTAGGTCAACATAAACCATCAAAATATAACACAACCACTAATACACTTTTAAATCTCATAAAATATGACAACAAAGTTGAAAGCAAAATCTATTTTAAGCATATCCTATTAACTATTAATTAGAAATATAAGTCATTAAATTTAAATTTCAACAATCACTTCTTTGCCATAATCATATGTAGATGAAGAGGCAATTTGTGTTTTGTTTGTTTAAGCATAGCCTATTTGTTATGAACAACAAAGACTATCAAAATCAAAGCCAAACAACATCATTAAACCATTTCAATCATTCTCATTAAGCATAAAAAGAGAGCATAAACATCAAATGAAGTTTAAGCTACATGATTAGAGAGCTTCATTACCCCTAAATTGAAGGGGTTTAGCCTCTCATATTTGTTATCATATGAACAAATGTAGCTTGCAACATGAGAGAAAAAGAAAAAGAAAAAGAAAGCAAGATAAAGAAAAACTATTCTACTTGCATGAAAAGTACACTACAACATGAAAGTAAATAAGCATGAAAAGAAAAAGAACATGTATTGAAGTTGCATAAAAAAAATTACATAAAAGAGAAATGGCTAAGTAGCCATGAAAAGAAAGAAAAGAGCTTGCTTTTATTTTGAGCCTAAAACTATCTAAAGAGAGACTAAGCTAGGAGAGGAGGTTACATGAAACATAAGGGGTTATTTATACATGCATGAAACCCTAATCCATAATTTGGGAAATGACCAAACTATCCATGAGAAAGTGTGGAGGCCAAGTAATCATTAGCTTACACTAATCATTATTTAAGTGTACATGAAGCCATTAATTCCATAAGCATGTGCATTAGCCTCTAATTGGTACATGAAAGTGGTGGGTAGGTGGGGTCCTCCATGTTCTTCACTTTGAATTATTTCTATCTTCATTCCTTTGTATTCTTTTTGTGCATGCATATCTTCTTCATGAAACAACTTGTAATTGAAGTCAAATACCTACAAAATAGCATAGAAATTTCTAATTAAATTTTCTCAATTTAATATATGCACAAAAATGACCATTTTACCCTTGGATGAAGATGAATATGTGACAATTTGGAATTAATATGGATTTTGGTTAAAATAATTTAAAATACCCAATTTGATCATTTATTCAATTTAAATAGATTAAATATGGTGGTAAAAATATGCACATTTACGTGCACATCAAATACCCCCACACTTATCTTTTTATTCATCCTCGAATAAACAAAAAACTAAGATAAATCCGTTTTCGTAGGAAGCACGATTGCATTGAGCGTATGCAACAAGCCGTTGAACCTCTGAGTGTCCCCAGTAGGACGAGTGTTGTCTCGTGAGGGTTTTCAGCGGATATTACCCACAAAATCCAAATGCAGGATGAAAATATTTACAAAATGCAAATTTTATTTACAAAGAGAAGAATGCGAGTTTTTGAAAAATATTTACAAATGAAGGATTTATTTTAAAATTGACACGAATAAGTTAAATATAGGTTTTGGTCATTATCTTGAAATTTAAGTTATTTACTCGTCAATATTTCCAATAAAAATGAAGTTATCATAACAAATAAATTATAGTTTAACTCGTTGTTTTGGTTAATAAAACAGTGTCACTATGAAAGGATCCTTAGTTGATCATCAAAGTTTATCAAAGTGGTATTTTCATTTCTTTTCAATAACAAATCATATCAACTAAGTAAAAATAGTGCTAGGATTTTAATTGCTTGCTCTCTCATTATTTGCAATAAAAATTACATACCTAGCTCAGGTAAACTGAGGCCAGATATATCACCATGCACTGCCTTTCGGGCTTAAGTGAGGGGAGCACAGAGCATGGCGAGTGCGCATACTTTCGTGCATACACCTATCGACCGTAGGTGGTTTTTATTAAGTCTGTCTTTTTTACATGTGTTCCATACATGCATAACCGTGAGGACTTTTAAATGAGTATGAAAGCACATAATCAAAGATTCCAAGTAATTCACCCATGCATAACCATGAGGACTTTTAAATGAGAGTGAATACTTGGATATTATTATTTTTTTATTTTTTTAATAGAGAGAGAGAGAGTTTTGCAAAATCATCTTAGCACCATTTAACTTAGAAGGAGAAAAAAAATGTTATATCCTTTACTTTAAATCAACCACTTTTTAAAACAAAGATTTTCAATTAGGATGTACTTCATAATTAGCACGTATGAATCTTCCTATATACTAGTTAAACCATTATTATTTGTAATCAAACTTCATTTTTATTTTTGTTAAGACAAATAAATTTTCAAAAATTTCAATTTCATAAACCAAAACCATATATTTATTTTAGTGTTTCTTTTAAAAATAAATCAAAATAAAATTTGTTTTTGTGATTTTTTTTTGAAATTTTAAAGCAAAAATAAACCATGAAAGATAAAAAAATTGAAGATGAGTCTCCCCCCATACTTGATTTTGACTATGTCCCCACAGTCAACCCAAGTGGAAAGAGAAAAATAAAATCAAAATCCAATATTTATATGAAAGATTATTATTTACAAGAGATGAGAAAGTATACAGTCAAAAAGTAAATGAAACGGTCTTCTAAAGATCGATTCATTTGTCTCGTCAAATGTGTGAGACATAGCTTAAGCATGAAAATCCAAACAGTAAAAGATTTCAAAGTTGAATGTTGATTTGGAAAAACGAATGTCGTTTTATTGAAAATTGAATGAGTTGTTTTGCTTCCAATGATTTTTGGGGTTGATAAAACAATTGATTGAAATTCAAGTTTACTTTCACCAAATTGAAATTCAAACTTATCATTGAAAACTTCTATCGATTTCAGAACCATTATGGTGATCGAAATTTTCCCCTTCAGAATTAAGCAACTCATTTTCAAAAAAAATCCATAAAACTCATGTTCGTTAAATTCGACTTCCATTGTTGGATTATCAACAACTTCATCGGGTAAATAGAGTTTAAAATTTAAAGTTGTCGTATTCAAATTTTCAGAAAAAGGAAGATCGAAGTTTAAATCAAATTTCGCACCCTCAAAAGAATTGAAATCCAACTTAATTACCATATTTTCAACAACTTGATTAAGATCGTCATTATCAATTTCAAAAGTTGTTATTTGAAAATCATCGATATGGGTAAAAGATGGATTATCGTTTGACTTGTCACACATTGAAATTTGATTTTGTTTCTCACGAACCTTTTCCAATATTTTAATCAACAAATTCATGTGATCATCGTAAATTTCATTTATTTGCTCAACAAAGTCAAATTTATAATTATTAACTTGAAATTTTTTGATTTGGACTTGTTGAGAACAAGAATTGTCAATTTCGATAAACGGCAGATTATTATTTGATTCTTTGTGGGTTGAGATTTGATTATGATTTTCATGAAAAGTTTTGTATTTTTCAAGTAATAAATCCCCGTATTCTTTTTCCATTTGGTCAACAAAATCAAATTCATGATTATTAATTTGAAAATTTTCATTCTGAATTTGTTGACAACCAAAATTTTCAATCATATCGTTATTGAAACTATTCCCATTGCCAAAATTATTTTAAAATTGGTTCACATTTTCATCTTGATTTTGAAATTCATTTTGAAGCTCGAAATTGAATTGGCATGGGTTACACTCGAAATCATTTGAATTTTGAAGTGAATTCAAATTTTGATTATTTTGAAAACTTTGATTCGAGTTATAGCACAAATATGAATTGCACAACTCTTTTATCTCTTGATTTTGTTGCGTAGAGAGTTTAAGTAACGACGAAATGCTATTTTCAAGAGTTGAGGTTTGACCATTATTTTGGAAATTTTGTGTTTCAAAATTCGAATTGTCTAAACAAAAGTTGTTGTTAAAATATCCATACGAATTTGGAGTGAACTCATATGGATTATACTGATTTTCATAACTAAATTCAAGTGAGTAAGAAAAAGGAAACTCGGACATTTTCAAGATTTTTTTATAAAAAAATATTTACAAAGAGGAATTATTTTTCAAAATGAAAAATTGATTTTTGTTTTGTATTTTGGATTTTAATTTTTTTTGTTTTTGAAATGATTTTTTTTTTTGGATTTTTGATTTTAATTTTTTTTTGGAATATTGATTTGAAAATTTTCAAAGGTAAAGGAAAAGGAAAAAAAACTATGTTTAGAAATATTTACAATCTTTTTTAGTTTTTGATATTTTTTGTTTTTTTTAAATATGCATGAACTAAATGAATGCAAGGTTTTAATTACAAATGATTTATCCTAAGTTAACCCAAAATTGTATAATCACAAACTGTCTTAAATAAATAAGATAGTTCTCAGCCAGGTAACAGACAGGATTTATCGGTGCACCACAAATCACCGTAGCAATGCAGCCGAAGGTTTAAGTACGTTCAGAGAAACAACCACTATAATATTTACGAACCAACGTAATATTTATAAATGGTTATTGCTCTGCCATAGCCTCGACACCGAGAATTTAAATTGTTCAAAGAAGACAACTTGTCAATATACAATTAAGTGTTATTGATGTCTAACCGTTATTATTAATCAAATTCTAAGATGAAATGCAAAGCAGAAAGTAAAAGTGTATTAACAATGCAACTACAATGAATTTTTGTTTTTGATTTTTTTTACAAAATGCAAGCAAACAACAATGCAAGGCAAATAAAAACAATAGATGTATCAAGCAAGCAGTTTTTTTTAGCAAGAAGTGGAGCAAGCAATTCTTCCTTTTATTTCCTGCAACCTAAAAATTAAAAACAAGATATATATACAAGTTATTTTATATATATATATATATATATATATATATAAAACAAAGAAAAAAGGAAAGAAAAAAATAAAGAAAATGGAAACAAAAATAGAATTGAAACCAACACAAATGAAAACTTTCTTATTTGCTTTTTTTTCAAAGCAAACAAAATACTTAACACTCAAATAAAATTGAAACAAAAGGTATCAACTCTAAACAAAAAAAGTGATTCAAATGAAAACACTAAAACAAATTAAACTAACTAAAATAAAACTCAAAAACAAACAAACAAACAAAATAAATAAATAAAAATAAGAGAAAAAAGAAAATAAAATCAAATTAAAAGCTTTTAACCCTGTCCAACACAACAAGTAACCGACCACTTCAGACCTTTTTTTTATTATTATATAAACTTCTCAACTTAGCACTTCAAAATCAATTCCCAAAATCGATTTTTAAAATCGAAATTACTTCCCAAGCTCGTAAATCCCCAAGTTCCAATTTTGGCTTGTATCCGTGGTTCGATTATTGCGAGGACATGGGTTGGTCGCGGTAATTGTTCGAAGGGCTGTTGTTTGAGGATCGAGCTTACGACTTGGGGAGGTTCGCAATTGACGTCGCGAATTTTTTTGCAACTTGTTCGGCGATTGGTCAGTGATTGGTGGGTGGCAATGGTAGTTGCGATGTCGACGAAGGTGAGCTTCAGTTTAAAGGTGGAGGGGAGCGATGCAGGCTGGTATGCCGAGGCTTGTTCGATGATTTGGTTTTCGTATGGAATGAGGTCGAGTATTGATCTCTTTGTGTTGCTTCGGCGATTTATTTTGGTTGCAAGTCGTGGTGGCAAGTCGTGGTGGTGACTTATGAATGATGGTAGGTTACAGAAGCTTGCGGTGGTAGGGATGTGAAGTGGCGATAGGAAGTTGATCAGAAGTTTTTTTTTATCGGCAAGGTAGTTATGGTCAGAGAAGGCTGGCTGGTGGTGAGGATAACGGGCAGTAGTGGAAGTTTGTCAGTGGAGATGGGCTGCTTAGTGGTCAGTTATGATTGAGGTGGATGGTGAAAATGTATGATGGATTTTGGGCAGTACAAGTGTGTTAGTGAATGAGGCTATGGTTAATTGTGTTATGGCCAGAGGAGAGATTTGAAGTGGGATGGTTAGCAAGTGTTTGATATGTAATGGGTATATGGAGATGAAGTTTGCTGATGTGTAGAAATATCACTGTTTTGTATGTTATTGGAGATGATGACAAGAGAATGTGGTGGGTTTGAAGTAGAGATTGTATGTATGTTGGAGTTAGATGTATGTATGATGGTGAAATGAAAATGTTGAACCATGGTAGAGGTGATGTGCAAAAGTGCAGATGGTGGTTGAATTTTTTGTGAAATGGTTCAGAGAGGAGTTCTGGTGGTTCAAGAATGGGTTTGTGTTGTGAAGAGCAGTGACCTAGCAAGGGGATGATTGGTGGAAATGAAGTTGAAACGGGCTGGGGATGTTGCTGTAGATTGTCGCAGTAATGTAATAGCTGATGGTTTTGTGGTTGCTGTAGTTTTATGTGGGAGGAGGTGATTGAGATTGAAGTTTTATGAGTAATAAAATGTAGGAGACAAGTTGAAGTAGTTTGGAGGGGAGCGGGAGGTGTCTACGCAGTGCAAATAGGTTTGTGGATGACCAGAAGTGTAGAAAGGTAGCACAGTTTTGTTTGTATTGTGCAGGGTTATTTGGCAGTGGAAGTATATGGCGGTCTGGACAGTAGGGGGTACAGTAGTTTGTGAAATGGTAGTGCAGTGATCAAGTTGGGGGGTATTGGACGATGTTGGTTGATGTTGTAGAGCACTGGTCACTGTTTGAGGAGTTGGAGTTGAGGAGTGAAGGGTGAGAAGTGGTTTTGTTGAGTTTTGTTTACAGTAGGAGAATGTGCACAGATGCACAGAGAGGAGGAAGGAAAGAAAATCAGAACAGTGCACTGTTTTGTTAGAATACGACCAAAGAAAAGGGAATGGTTTGTGAGATTGTTTTTTTAAAGAAATGTAAAGTGTAAATGAAAAATGCAAATGAAAAATGAAATAGATTTTTTTATAATATGAAAATGCAAAATTAAATTAGAAACAAGAAATTGCACAAGAACAAAAACACACAACAAAATGAAAACAAAGTTCACACAAATTTTTTATTTTTATTTTTTAAAAAAAATGCAAACTAAAACACAAAATGAAAACACACAAAAATCAAACAAAAATAATCCGAAGAATAAAAAATCAAAACCAAATCAAATCCCCGGCAACGACACCAAAAACTTGTTCGTCGACGGAAATTCTATCGGTTTAGAAAACCGTCGAACGAATTTAAATTAAAAATAACCGCAAGCGCACGGTATACGAATGTAGCACGTGGTGAATACGGTTCGATCCACAGGGAATTGATGATTTTAAAAATCTATTCAATCAAATTAAACCAAGGTTGACGAGAATGTTAAAATAGAAAAGAAGAAAAACAAGGAAAAGAAAATTGATAAAAATATGAGTGTTAAAACAATTTAGAGGCAATTTCCACTCTCTAGATCATATAAATCAACACAATGAAGTTATGATCTCTCTTTTCTTGTCATTAGTGAATTAGTTGATGTGCTTATCATAAGTATGGTATGTTTATGCTATTAATTTGCTCAATATAAACCATCAAAATATAACATAACCACTAATACACTTTTAAATATCATAAAATATGACAACAAAGTTGAAAGAAAAATCTATTTTAAGCATAGCCTATTAACTATTAATTAGAAATATAAGTCATCAAATTTTAATTTCAACAATCACTTCATTGCCATAGTCATATGTAGATGAAGAGCCAATTTGTGTTTTGTTTGTTTAAGCATAGCCTATTTATTATGAACAACATAGACTATCAAAATCAAAGCCAAACAACATCATTAAACCACTTCAATCATTCTCATTAAGCATAAAAAGAGAGCATAAACATCAAATTAAGTTGAAACTACATGATTAGAGAGCTTCATTACCCCTAAATTGAAGGGGTTTAGCCTATCATATTTGTTATCATATGAACAAATGTAGCTTGCAACATGAGAGAAAAAGAAAAAGAAAAAGAAAGTAAAATAAGGAAAAACTATTCTACTTGCATGAAAAATAAATCTACACTACAACATGAAAGTAAATAAGCATGAAAAGAAAAAGAACATGTATTGAAGTTGCATAAAAAAATTACATAAAAGAGAAATGGCTAAGTAGCCATGAAAAGAAAGAAAAGAGCTTGATTTTATTTTGAGCCTAAAACTAACTAAAGAGAGACTAAGCTAGGAGAGGAGGTTACATGAAACATAAGGGGTTATTTATACATGCATGAAACCCTAATCCATAATTTGGGGAATGACCAAACTACCCTTGAGAAAGTGTGGAGGCCATGTAATCATTATCTTATACTAATCATTATTTAAGTGTACATGAAGCCATTAATTCCATAAGCATGTGCATTACCCTCTAATTTGTACATGAAAGTGGTGGGTAGGTGGGGTCCTCCATGTTCTTCACTTTGAATTATTTCCATCTTCATTCCTTTGTATTCTTTTTGTGCATGCATATCTTCTTCATGAAACAACTTGTAACTGAAATCAAATACCTATAAAATAGTATAGAAATTTCTAATTAAATTTTCTCAATTTATTATATGCACAAAAATGACCATTTTACCCTCGGATGAAAATGAATATGTGACAATTTGGAATTAATATGGATTTTGGTTAAAACAATTTAAAATACCCAATATAATCATTTATTCAATTTAAATAGATTAAATATGATGGTAAAAATATGCACATTTACGTGCACATCAGGTAAATAAAATTATTTAAGGTACGAGACTTAAATGTTTTATATATTTATAAAAAGAGGAGGGGCATTTTGTAAATAATTTAATTTGTTTAATTCTGAAATTTTGGTAGTAATATCAGAAAAGAAAATTAGCAACCAGTAATATTTTGACAAACAAGGGTGGTTAGTTGAAAAGATTATTTTAAAAAGCTAAAATTCAGATTTTACACGTTTTTTTAAATGTTTCGCCACTTTCGGCACCTATGTTCTAATTAGTACTTCCACTTCCATCACCATCGAAACTAGTGCACATAGTATCAAAAACTTGGTATAGAGTGAATTGGATATAGGTGAATGGTACTGGGTCGATACAAGGGGTTCCGATGGGGTCGAAACCTTTGATTTTCTCTCTAAAGGAAATGTGCCTACTTTTCTTTCGAAAGGAATAATTTCGAATAAAACAGCTTTCGACTTGGTCAATGGTTTAAAAGAAAGAATGCTTCCGAAGAAGGTTTCACCTTTATTTTAATTCGAAGGGGTCGTAACCCCTAACTGACACCTTTTAACCTTTCGACCTAGATTGGTTTCGAAAAGGTTACTTTGTTTTTAAACTAAGCCGCTTCTCTAATACTTTAGGAGGGATGAGTTTCGACACCATCCACTTCTTTTACTTATGAATTGTTTTCGAAACAGTTGCTTTCGACTTGGCAGTTTTATGACCCCTTTTGATATTTGAAAGTTAAACTCAAAGGTTTCAAAAGGAATGGTTTCCAAAGGTTTTGGAAGGTTTTCCACACATTTATACTTGAATCCAAAGCTTTCGAAAGGTTTTTTCAACGTAGTATAATTTAATGCTTTTGAAAGGTAACAAGTAAAGGTTTCGAAGGGAAGGTTCCCAGTATTTTCGACAGGTACACGTATATAAGGTATCAAAGAGGTGATTCCGTAGTGCTTTTGAAAGGTTTACCTTAAATTAAATGGAAAGTTTCCAATGGTTTTGATAGGCATATTTAAAAGATTTTAAAAGAGGACGTCTAAGGTTTATAAAGCTTTCAAAGAAGATGTTTTCAATGGTTTGGAAAGGTATGTTTGGCCTTTAGGCCTAATGTTATAAAGTAAAGTAGTTTACTTGTATTGAAAGAGGTACTTTCAATGACTTCGAAAGGGGTACTTTCATTGGTTTCGAAAGAGGATTGTTTATAGGTTTTAAACAAAGGTTTCGAATGATTTACCTTGGTAGTATAGCCTAAGTATTTTCAAGTTAAAAGGGACTTTAACTTACTTTGGAGGGATAGGAAATCCTTAGTATATTTCATCAACATTATTTTGAGTAAAATATATAAATAACATGACAAATAGGATTTAGTAAAGAAAAGAATATATTTTCCTTATATATGTATGATTTAAAGGGATTAAATCATTCTGAGAAAGGTTTTCAAGGAAAATTTAAAGGGTAGTTAATCCTAAGAAAATGACTTGGATTAGAAGACCAGATGGGACTGGTATAGGGTCGCGCCCTATACATTATTTATTAGCCCTTATCTAATTTAGTCCAAAATTCTAGTGTGTAGGGCTTACTCATAGGTAAGACTTAAATGATGGTTACACTCAGAAAGGAACATTATGTGCAGACATAGGTTATTGGTGAGTCTGCAAAAACATTAGGGTCAGGTAACCCTTGGAGAAGTAAGTTAAGCACAGACTATTCCAGAAACTTGTCTAACGGGTGTTAGACCATTTGATATTTTATGTGGTAGGCCCGAGTCAGCCAAGGGTTAGTAGTTTGCCAAACAAAACTATAGTTTTTTCGGACAGCTGGTCCAGTTATTACATGTTTTAAGCATATATGATATTTGCTATTGTTTATATAATCAGTTGATTAACCAGTTTGGTTGCGGAATATGATTTGCAAAAAGATATGTTTCAAAGGGTATTAGTGAGGGGAACCTGTTTCGCAAAGTGACATGGTCTCACTTCATATCATATAATCGAGATGTATAGTATTACTCACACCAGGCATTATATCTGACTCGAAGTTCACATTTACCCCTTAAACTCTTGGGTGCTCAAAATTGATTTGAGTAGATTGAGAGTTTTGGCTTTTCAAGATTTAGTAGGTGGACGAATTAAGCTTCTGAAGACGTGCATGAGGAAATGCTTTCTTTATAAAGATTAAATTACACTATGTTGTATTGAGACTGTTAGTCCATCAGTTCTCTGGTCATCCAAGGGGGATCTTCATTTGTCGCTCTTGGTGTATTTTGTAATAATTATATTGATCTGAACTTGGGAAATGATTAGCATTATGTAATGGAATATGAAACATGTTTCGTGAAATGTATTAGAAAAGTTGTTTTTTTTTAAATCTATGATTTTGTTTCATATTCATATCTTCTGATATTATGGATACCATTAATATTACTATATTTGGTCATCGTAAGTTAGTACTATGAATGACTGCAGCATCTATAGCACTTAACTTTGGGCCTCCATATAGGGGATGTTTCAATAACAGTACTTGATGCTTAAGATTTCACTTAGGTATTTTATCTTACTTCCTCTCAATTTTATCGTGATTAGATAATTAGTTTTCCACTAGGAACTTCCTCCATTTTCCATCTTTAGAATGTCATGCTTAGAGAAGCGGTTGCCACCCAGGCCTTAAACCGCCAATCAACAAATATAATGTCATGAATAGACAATTGGATGCTACAAAAGCGATACTTCATCGTTCTTATATTTTTTCATGAATAGAAAATTGGATGCTACAAAAGCCTTTCTCCATCAATCTCATATATTGTCATGAATAGACACAACCTTGCCACCAAGTTCTACCATCAATGTTACCAAATATAATGGCATGTTTAGACATTTGATAGCCACTAAGGCCTTTTATCAAATTATAGAATATAATGTCGTGCTTAGACATATTATTACCACTAAAGCCTTATATTTATATTTCCCATTATTTTATAGGATTCAACTTATCATCACACAGATGTTAAGCTAAACCCCACTTTCCATTCTTTAAATAGGTTACTTCCTATTCCATCAAAAAAAATAAGTTATTTCTCTTTAATTTATTGTTCTTTATGGCCATTTCTTACTTATAAAGTTCTCAACCATCACTTTGGAATATGACTTCCAAAGTGCTACAAAAGTTCATTACTTAGTATTTCTTAGCATTATTAGCTATCTCAAATTCATATTATGTAGCCAACGCATGTTGACCCTAGGCTATTGTGCATTGAGGTTTCATTAGCCAATGCAAGTTAACTTTATAGGTTATTGCCGTTGTGTTCCCTAGCCATTTCATGTCAACACTTAGATATTATTGCATTTTGACGTTCCCCTGGTCATCGTATATCAACACTAAGGTGTTCTTACATGTTGAACATTTAGAAGATATTGCAAGTTGGAATTACCTTAACTATCGCAGGTTGATACATTACTTAATAATTGTAAGTTGATTCTTCCTTATATATCGTTAGTTGACAATCCCATAAGTTATCGTGGGTTGAATCAATGAGTAACTATCTCAAGTTGAGCTCCTAGGAGCTATTGTGTGTTAATAGTTTAAAATAGTTGTCACCGGTTGATGGGATGTATACTGTCGCAAGTTGACATTATAGGGTTTGTCATAAGATATAGTGGGGTTTCTCTACATAAATTGAAAATCATTTCATTGCCTTTCCAAGTAATTACTTTTCGTCAAACCATGTTTTATGTCGGATTATCATCGGATCATCGAAGCTTTTATAATTTTCTTTTCAGAATTTATAAACAATTAATTAATTAATTTTATTTAATTATTTAATTCCTTTTGTTGGCTAAATAGTTCATGTAAAATCAAAAATCAATGGGAAAAATCCTAAAAATTTACCAAAAATCCTAATCATCGTATTTTCTGCCATATAAATTTTCTTGACCAAAATAGTTACATTTAATATTTTAGCTAATTAGTTTCTCTAAATTTATCATTTTCTTAACTTAGAAAATTCCCAATAAATCTAAATAAATTTAAAAAAGTTATGCAATTAAAACCTAGCTCGATATTATCCTTTTACACATTATATAAAAGTTAAAGGTGATTTAGTGTAGGCTTGATTCATGCTTTACCTTAAAAAAACAATAATCATGTTCTTTCAATTCCTAAATATTAGCAATCATTATCTAATATACTCACATTGGTTCATTATCATTAAAAACATCATAAACACATACAATCCTTACCCATATGGGCTTGGGAGGTTTTAGAGAAAGAATTGCTCATCTTTGGTTTGGTTAAAGCAATGGTTTGCTTAAGAAATGAATGTTTTAGTTTTGTTTGGCCTTGTGTGTCCCTTGTGTGTCGCCTTTTTGTCTTTATTATAGTCCAGATCGGTCATCATTTGATGATAACTCATCATCCACTCACCAAATCCACTTGTTATCAGTCCCTCATAACTTCACAACCATCTCACATTGATCACGGCCTCTATTACCCATTTTAGATCGTTCAATGTCGAACGATTGGCCGAAGACATGGTCACATTCTTGACTTCCTACAATCTTTCCCAAAGCCACAACACAACTTTCCCAAAGGATTCCTCCACTTTCCTCGAAGGTTCTCCGACAGTTCCTAGAAGCAACATCGGTGGTTATAACCAAATGGTTCGGTACCAAACCATTTTACTTGGGACTTAGCTAAGTCTCTAGTTAAATCTAAGTCTTTCACCCCATGCCCAAGTCTTCACGTGCTTTCAATGAAGTAGCCTCCATATTTTCCTCTAATTAGCACTTTCACTATGATTTACTGATTATTTCCTCTATTTGACAATCCCTGTATCTAATCTCCATATGATCCATCATGTAGCTTCATCCCTCCATGTAGAATACCCCTATCGATCGCAGCTTGTTTAGAGCAATTTTCATCGATTGATGATCAAAAGATGGTGATCTATCATCCTAAAAACTTAACTTTTTTGCATTTTCTAAGTCGTTCCTCCCAATCTAAATACTTTAACTCCTTATGCAACTTGTTTGCATCAACTTGGCTCAAAATTATCTAGAACTGATCGATATTCCAAAAATGCAAATCGATGCACCATCTTGTATTATAAGCAAATAAACATACAAGGCAATAACCAATAAGCTTCACATCATATGAAACATAAGTTAGAGCATCCACATATTACCCTATAATCCGTACATTCAACTATGACATGCAAATGCATAGAAATTTGTATCAAATCAATGTAAAAAGAATTAAAAGCATATAAATTCGTCTATAAAACAATTATAAGTTTAAACCATTTATAAATCTTGTTTTTAACTTGTAAAGAGTTTTAAAAACACATTTATGTCATTTAAAAACATAAAAAGGCATTGAGAGATGATAAATCACTCATCTCTATATAAAATTGCAGAAAAATAAGTCGATCCACTACGGAAAGCCATGCACGAATCCCAAGGTAGCAAATATAGAAATCCAAAGAGTCTCCTTGCTGATCTCTATACTAATAGCCATTAAATTGCTTCATTTGACTATAAGCAGCAAGGATTTATGATGAATTTCGCTAAGATGATGACTAATGGAAGTTAGAGATAGTTTTTAGAAAGTAAGAAAGTGATTAGGGGCTGTCCCATCAGCTACAATTTGCTCAAATGTAGATATGGATTAACGAGAAAATTAGGGGCTTAGTTTACTTATGTGTTAATCTATCTAAAAACTACCTAACTAAAAATAACCATATCTCCTAAATCGTAAGGCCAAAACCTATCATGACTACTCTATGGAAAGAGGAATCATCAAATCTTTTATGTAGAGGTGGCTTGTAACATCCCCCATTCCGAGGCCCAAAACTAACCACTGCCGATGTTGTAGTCATCCATAGTTATTAATTTTTAACTATGAAATGAAGCTTTGTTACTCATATCTATAATCAAAAGCATATGAATATGAAAATTTTCAAACTCAATTCAGAAATAATTTTAACATTCCATTACAAAACATGATTTCATATTCATTACATAATCCATTTGTAGACCCATGTTCAGAGAAAATATAAATATTACAAAATACTCCAAGAGTGACATGGAGAGATGCCCTTTATTTGATCGGAAATACTTGGCAATTATACAACTTTGTCATTACATCCAAATAGACAAAACCAAACTGCACGGTAGAAATAGATAAAGCTCCTAATAGCTAGATTGCCTCGTGCATGTTTCCAGAAGCTTATTCGTCTAACTAGAAACCTGAAAATCCTTACTGTCGACCTACTCAAATGAGTACCCGAGAGTTTAAGGGGAAGAATAAAAAATTGGGGTCAGATAATAATCTACTGTGAACAATAAACTACTATCTCGAACTAAATTGATATCTAGCGAGATCATGCCATTGAGCGGAATTGGTTTCCCCTCACAATATCTTAACCATAATATCTCAACGATATACTATGCTACTGCATCCATAGTGGGTATAACATAATAATATATTGATATGTAGACATGAAATATATACTGGATTACCCATCCCAAGTTATTAGACTACACATTTGAATTTCATTGACTACAGTCTTATATTTATGTGGACTACTCATCTCAAGTATATTATTTCTTTGGGTTACCATCCCCTGTCATGTTGAATACCCATCATCCATGCTTTGATTAACTAAATTATGTGCATTTTCCATCTCACATGTATATATTACTTGGATTAACCTTCCCTTACCATATGGACTACCTATCATACATGGTTTAGCTATTAAGTTATATGAATTATCCATCACACATATCCCATTCATTGAAAATTAATGTGGACTATCCATCACACATCCCATAGTTTTCCTAGGTATTATGAACCCTTCGATCACTTTATAGAGACTACCCCCTCCGGTATAATGTGGACTATCCATCTCCAGTATGTTGTGAACTATCCATCTGACATCTTATAATTTTCCAAAGATAACTATGAACCCCTCATTTAACAATTTAATTCATATTACCCACATATTTAACCTATGTTTATTGGTCTCTCTAATTAGGTTATTTACCCCTCAATCATGTAGCATCTCAAAATAAAATACATTGGTATCTTCAATGATTTGTGTCGAACTCATTTAAGAAATACATTGGTATCCCCAATGATAAAGTCGCATTTATAAAACATTTAGTTTGTCCAAAATAATCCGCATTTCTATCCCCAATGATAGTGTCGACATCTACAGTCATAGTAGTATTGGTATCCCCAGTGTTTGAAGTAGAAGTGATAAGACAGTAGGCTCACGCCGTAAATTAAACATTATAAAACACTTTCGTTGTTAACAATAATGTTGATAAAATGAGGCTCCCTACCTTCAATGAAATAGAATACAACATATATGGTATTAAGACAACATCGACCTCTATCCAAGGTCAAAGGAAAGCTTAAAGTTCTTTTAAGTAGAAATTTTATATCAAAAATAGGGTTATCGACCCTTATATAATATACGCTATCCACCTTTTAAAATAACCTTAGGATGCTACAAAACAAATGGCTAACTGCGAAAACAGGGTCGTCGACCCTCACGAACATAGGCCAATTTGCCTCTTTGTAACAGTTTTAGTTTACATAAAAATGAGCCTCTTTAGCATTAAAAGGAAGAGATGCGAAGTCAATGCTACACTGCATCGTTGCCAATCCCCAAACCATATAAAACCTTAGTAAATAGGGTCGCTGACACTGATGTATTGCAACCTCAAGACTATCGGCTTCATTATAGCACTTTTATACTTAACCAATTTCAGCTATTATGCCAGCAATATATAAGTGCAAAGTCAAAACGTAGGCGAAGAGAGATGAATCACGGTATACTATGCCAACAAGTTTAGGTTGCCACTTTTATTGACTTCGACATGGTTGGAGGCGCTCTATAACTACCTAGCAGCTATCATGCTCTTCCCTTGTTATCGACGCTGAAACTCATAGAAGCGGCACTTCTATATGTTGGAAGAGTATACATGCGACATAGTATTATCGTAAATATCAAGAAAACTAATTTGTTACCAATAAAAGCATATACTTTTCACCAAATACAATTTCTTGTCCAATTCCTATTGGATAAACAATACTTAACCATTTCTTTACTGAAAATATGCAACATGCATTTTTCAAGTTCCAAAATATTTTTCAACTATACTTAATCAATTTCCTTAATTAATTATTAATTTAAATGCTTATTAAGAAAAATAAATCATATTCATTTGGGAAAAATCCGAAAAATTCACAGAAATTCAAATTTATCATTTTCTTTACCACATAAAAATTTAAAGGCTAAAAACCATATTTACTTATTTTAAATAATTAAAACCTGAAATAACGTAATTCCTTCTTAGAAAATTCATAAAATATACAATTTAATTTGAAAAATTATGAAATTAAAACCCCAACCCCAAAATAATTTTCACTCTGCATACCAAAAAATCAAAGCTATTGGAGATTAAAGGCTTAGGCTTTTCCTTTAAAACCCAGTTAAATAATTTTATAAATAATTTTGTAAATCCTTATTCTATCCAAACAATGCTTAAACAACCGAAACTTGATAAAAATCATCAAAACCATTCGGATATTATCCATAGCTAAATCCAAAAACAAAAATAGAGATGGTTCACTATAAATCACCTTAGATTTAATTGTTGGAGTTGGGACTTGGTGTTGCTTTAATTTCCCTATGCTTGCTTTTGAGTTTCTTCTAACTTCGATCCTCTTCTTCTTCATTTTAATGGCCGACCTCAAAATTTTCCTTTGTGATTGTTTTCTAAATGGGAATATGGGTGAGGGGGAGAGGGTTCAAGGTAAAAGGTAGGTCTATTTCCTAGTTTACCGCTCTCATGCGGTCTTTCTTTTATTAAACTTAAAACAATCTTACTTGGCTCACTAGTAATGGCTCGACTTTATAAATTTTCAAACCTTTTTCTACTTATCCATTTAATTTATCCAATTAAATATCCTAAGTAATGTTAAACTAAAATTAGGGGTGTTACACTTCAGTCTTAAATTGACTCCTATCAAAAGTTATAACCCTTACAAGTTTGTAGGATCCAAGTCATCCAATATTTATTACTGAGATCAAAAATGTCGACAACATTACCTAAAGTTTTAGTCTAATCCAAAATAATTAGGTTATAAAAATAAAAATTTTATAATCTATCGATACATAAAAATGTTGGTCATTATATTTTACCCTTCTATAAGAATTCAACCTCTAAATTCTAACTAAACAAACATAACCAAACATTATAGATACCAAACATACGTAACAATCTAATAAGAATATCAATCATCAAACACAAAAAAGCAACAAGGAAAACTTATGCAAAACCTAGCATGTTAGATACAAAACTAATAAAATAGAATACTACATGTGTAAGTAAATTGGATAAACGGAATCTAAACAGGTAAAGAGACTGGGTAAGCAACCCTCGTGCCCTTCTTAGCCTCCCACGTATTATTGCCTTCACTTTCACTCAACTGAACCTTTACCAACTACACATCTTACTCCTTGAATAGTTTGTACTCCACTCAACTATGTGAATCAGTTTCTAAGTCCTTGGTGCTTCAAGTTTAACTTCAATATTATCTAGATGATCTGGTGCCACAATAGAAACATGGAATAGACTGTGGACTTCTTTCATCTTCTGAGGTAAGTTGACCCTATAAGTCAAGTTTCCAATACTCTCAAGTATTGTAAAAGGACCTATGAATCTTGGAGTCAACTTCCCATTTGTACTAAGCCTGTAAAATCTCCTATTTCGATACCTAAAAATGAACATCGATGATGTTGTATTCATCACCGGAATTATTTTCAAGCGACAAATGTGATCGTTATTTTTTCCCCCAACATTAAGTAAACAGAGCAAATAAATATTTTTCATTACATAAATTGTCAGTTACATCTTTCATAATCCCAAACGTGTCCACATCCGGGTAAGATATAGTAATCATAACTAATAACTTCATGCTAGACATTTGAAGATGCCAACATGAACACTTAAATAGTTATAAATTCTAGTTTTACAACAACAGAATACAAAAAATGACATTATTAGTTACAAGCCTCATGTTTTTCTTTGGCTTCTTTATTCGTCTTCCCAAAAGCAAGCCTTAATATTTCTAGCATATCTCTTTATTCGTCATTATAAGACATTCAAGTCTATGAATATGGATTACACATGCTATTTTCTTTTCAAAGCAAAAACCAAAACCAATATCATAATATATAATTAGTATAACTTATTATAATATAAGCAAGCATTTTATACAGTCATGCATATCAAATAGTGAGTTAGCTTACCCTTGACAAGCAATCAAGCAAGTCCGAGCATCCACTTTTTACTTCAACCTTGCAAACACCAAAATTCCTACCATCAACCTTGCTTTGCACTTGCCTAGATCAAAATACCCTTAATATTGCTCATGGCCTCAAGGGAGTTTGGGGGTTTATGCTTCGATTCTTCAAGTTTTGAGTTGCTAAGAGATGTTGTGATGTTGTCTTAAGGCCCTTGGCGGCTATGTTTGAGTTGATTTGGAGGTGTCCTAGATTTATTTTGCTTAGGAAATTTATGAAGAAAAAGGAGATAAGAAAGCTAGTTTATTTTGCGAAATTGCAAAAGTGAATCAAAGTCGATGCACACACTTATATAGGATTCAAGTGGGTGTTGCCTACCCTTCATGTCGCCACCCATTATGCCATGGAAGGCTCAACTCCCATGCCTTACCACTTCTCCTTTACACCTCATTCCTTTAGCAAAAAACCAAACTACCCCTTACATGAAATATCTCCTTATCTTCTAGAAGCTTCTAGAAGATTCTACTTAATTTACGAAGCAAAGTGTGTTAATTTGTTATTAATGAGCTTTCCGGTGTTTTAGTCTATGAAAAAAATGTTTGAACAATTTCTTTTGAATAAAAACCTGTTTATCGACAAAAAAATTTCCGATCACATTATCAATATTTCTTCGACATTTTTTAAACAAATTTAATAAACTAGTTTGCTACCATTAGTTATTATTTAAAAGGGGGTAATATAGAAATTTAATCAGTTTAATCATATTTAATCCAAGATTCAAACATGTAAATAATACAGATATTCAAATATGAAGCATTTGAAATTCCAACCCGTTACATAAACAAGCCAAGCACGCAGAATTAATGCTTACATCAAGAGAGCGTCACAAGAAGCCCAATAAGCTGAACTTGCTACTCGAGGGCAGAAGGCATCTCAATGATATAAAGCTTATCCTTCTAAACTTCTAGCCAGCAATGGTGAACTAGATCAAGCCACGGTCAAGACATTACCCCTAGTTGGGTAGTTCGCCATTGATGATCGGCCTCAAACTCTAGCCAACAAGAGTAAACCGGACAAACCCACAGTCAGGGCATGACTGCTGATTTAGTAGTCCGCCATAGACTATTTGCTCAAAAATCTAGCCAGCAATGGAAAACCGGATCAACCCATGATTAGGACATGACTACCGACTGGACAGTTCACCATTGATGATCACCCAAACTCTAGTCGGCAATGGCGGAATAGATCTACCATGGTCAGGATATGACCGCTGATTGGGTAGTTCACCATTGAAGACGGCCCTAAAATCAAACCAGAAATGGTGAACCAAATCAACATATGATTAGGACATGCCCACCAATTGGGTAGTTCGCTATTGATGATCGACCCTAAAATTTAGCTTGTCATGGCGAACTAAATCAACCCATGGTTAAGACATAACCACTAACTGAGTAGTTCGCCCTTAACGATCGATCCAAACCTTTGGCTGGCACTAACAAACTAGACATACCGGTAGTCAGGACATGACTGCCAACTGGTTAGTTTGCCATTGACAATCGACCATGTACTTCAGACAACAATGAATATTCGAGCTCGCCGTAGCCAGAACACAACTGTCGGTCAAATGGTTCAATGCAGGCGATCAATCCTGGAATCTTAGGGAATGTCTACCGACCCATTAATGTTAGGACAAACTTGTGTAAAGTATGCATGAAATACACATATGAAAGCAAATAAACTAGAATGATGGAAACATAAAAGAAAAGCAGGTCATACGAAAGTAAGAACCTCCGGGCATCATCAAATATCCAAGTATTAATGGTATAGACTCATAACTATTTGAAATAATATATGCTCACCCTTACCAAAATATCAAAATTTGGTGAGTCATGATCCAAATGTTTAGTATAATAAGAAATACAGGATAAACTGTTCCAAAACAAAAGAAATACGACCACCGTCGTTACTTGGACTTAGATTTGGAAGAATGGATTTTACTAGATGGCTTGGATCCCACATGCTCTTTCCCTTTCTTATCCTCCTTTGACTTAGTTACAATGGACTCATCAATCTCAAACTATTTCCTATTCATCAGCTTCAGCTCCCCCTTCCCCTCTAACTTAAACCTGGTAACATCCTCTCGGAATATAGCCATGGAATGCCACCTAAGAAATTCCTCCCTATCAAAGTCCTTATTGGACTCATTGAAACCCACAATCTCAATGTCAACCTCATCTTTGAGGGCAACAATCATCTCATCATAACTCTCCTTGGTTGTGAAGTCTAAAGGACCTAGGGGCATGGTCTTTGGCAATGGAACTTTAAAAAAACAAGAGCCCCAAAGGGAATTATTATGGTCCTGTCACTTACATTGAAACAAGGAGGACTATCAAGTACAGTCTTTCCCAAGCAGGCTCAAATGTACTGAGCATTAGCCCATGGGTTATGTAGAAGAATCCTACCTCCTCGAGGAAAATCTAGAGCGTCACCCTTCTACTTTGTATCATCTCAAGGCTGGGGAATGTTCGGAGGCTGGCCCTAAACTAGTTTAAAGAAATATGGAGAAGGATTAGAGGAACGTCAAGCATGGAAGCAACATCCCATATTTTGGAGGGTCCATAACACGAAAAACTAAAACCAATTTTCACAATAAAGAAGAAATTAAGTATGGGACACTTTAAAAATTAATGAAATGGACCAAGAGTAATTTGAGCAAGTAAGATTGGCCTTATTGACGAAGGAAAATGAATTAAGTTCTAAATAAGATGGATTGGTGTTATAGGAGGTGCATTACTAATATCAGGCAACATGGGATGTTAGCCCACGTCAAAATTACTAACCCGCTTAATTTAGCCTCATTCTCTCATTTCAATCACTCAAAACAAACCCCTAAGTCAAGGCTAGCTATTATTTTGCAAGAAAGAAGAAGAAGTTTTTAAAGCTAAGAAGATCAAACTTTCAAATTTAAGGAAAAGGAAGATTGAACAAAGGTTTTCTTAATCAAGCCGAGTAAAAACTTTCCCTAAAATCGATTCCTACCCATTTGGGTTCGAATTTGATCTTGTATGAATGTTTTCATGGTGATAAACATTCTTTCGATGATTAAAACCTTGTTTCTTGGTGTTTGAGATTTTTAATAAACTTATTCATGTTTTAAGGTAAAACATGAATCACCAAAGTAAAATAATTTGAAATTGAAATATGATGTTTATAATGATAAAATAAAGATGGTTTTTAATTTTTCGAATTCGTGGAATTTAATTCGAATTTTTGTGAATTTTTGAATTTGTGAAAACAATTAATTTTAGGTAAATTAATTATTAGAAGCAATAAAATTAATTATGTTGGCCCAAAATTTTAGGAATGATAAAGTATGATAAAATTGATTTTTGGTGATTTTTTTGAATTTTTCCTATCAATTTTCGATTTCATATGAATTAATTGGCTAAGGAAAAAATATAATTAATTAATAAATGCAAGATGTATAGACACGAATGAAAGAATCTCAATATATAGATGAAATCTTTGAAAATCTTTCTGAAAACTTTTACCTATCTGTATATATATTCAAAACCCATTTTTTGAAAAAAAAATTGGAAAACAATTTGTACAACTTCTTAAAAAACCATTTTTCGAAAACTTTTCAAGTACTTTCTCTACATACGTGCTTAAACCCTAAGGAATCTTAAGCCTAAGCTCCAATATCAAATGTCATCACCGCACCTCCCGACATACTAATCCGAAGCCTAATGTGACATTCAGACACGAGTCATGCCGAGAAATATGAGCAGTTGGGATTTTAAAACATTATAGAGCATAATTATGATGGTAAGTTTTAAGACATTCTATACTTTCAGATCTCATAGCGTAAGAAATTAAAATATAAGTATAGAAAATAGGCATTTTAGAAAAACAGCCTCAACAATACTTTATTTACATATACACTACTTTCCAAAGTACAATAGAAGTTTGGCAAACATTTAATACAATAGGTCACTACAAGATGAACAGTAAATGATATAAGAACTCCAATGTGAAGATCCTTTCTCCATGTACTATGCCTAATCAACTGCTAACCTATCATCATGTGGTGGAAAAAAAATAAAAAGAAGGTGGTGAGTTAGATAAAAAGTTTGGTGAATAAGCATAAGTTTAATATGCGGAGATCAAGTGCGGTTAGTGATTAACTTAAAAAGTATTCTAAATAACATAGGGTGTACCACAAGTGTCTGTGAATTCCTAAGGTCCATTGCCTAAGAGTTCTTGCCTGACACAATGGTCAAACTATGCGTCGAACCTCACAAGGTCGATTAACTCTCCTAGAGCTACCTAACAAGAAAACATCGCTAGTAGGCTACTTTGGAAACCCCATTTTCCCATTAATACTATCGTGGGAAGTGCTCTTCCATGAATACCTATAACATTACTACACCTGGAGAGGGGTAACCCAAAATGCACCCTCACATAGTGACTCATCACATGCATCCATGTGCATCTCTCTACCGTAATGCACAATGCCTCTTATTGTATAGCGCCGGTGTTCACATGTACCACGTCACGTCAAAACCATGCGAACAAGAAATCTAGTTAGTACCAGGAAACTTCTACTTTTCCTATTGGCTACTTATTATGCAGTGCTAAGACTAACTATTTGTAGAATCCTCCGTTAACATCAAGCCCACCCAACGGCATCCAGCAGTGTTATGCGTCCACTGCAACAGAAGCCCCATGACTGCCTATGTTGCAAAATACATTTCCTTAGTCGAACACTCTCTCTTACTGTCTCTGATAGGGAACTAGCTTCCTTACTATCTACATCTTACATATCTAACACAAAGTATGCTCAAACGACAATTTACATTCATATAATTTGTTAGCCAGGTTTTTGACCAAGCCAATTTTTACCGAAAGTTAAAACATCAGAACAAAGACAAAATGATTTATGGACTTTGGAAACAACATAAAAAGCAAAGAAAAAACAATATAAAAAATGAGCGGAAAAGGTTGAATTGGGTTTTTCAATTTAGCGCTTGGGGTCGGACCCGAGTCATACTTGAACTGAACTTTGGAAAAACGAAGGAAAACCTAAGTTGAGAAATAGCAAGGAGAAACGAAATGACTTGAAGTCAGGCCGAGTCAAACTCAAGGAAAACTCGGGTCATGTCCAAGTTAACCCGGTACCGGGTTATAAGTCACGACTCGGTACTGAGTTATGACTTTTCTTAGGTCCAACTCACAATGCTCTCAGGTTGGACTCCAAGCAATTGTTATAGAGCAGAATTCGAGTTGGACTCACAAAAATCTTAGGTCGGGCTCTAGGCAACACAACTCAGTATCAAATTATGACTTTAGGCGGATTGGACTCATGAAACTCTCAGGTTGGACTCCAGGTAATCGTTACTGAGTAGAACCTGGGTTGGACTAAAACACTCTCATGTTAGACTCTAAGTTAGGTCAACCTCGAACTGAAGCTCCTGATTTTCACCGACTTGGTTTTCACCTTCATGACTCACTCCAACATGATTAGAACTATCTAGAATGATAGTATGAAGTAAATCAACAAGTTGCAAAGGCAACGTTGCTAAGTAAATAACTCGGCATCAAGTTATATAAGTCTATACAGACCTATCTATTTGTGAAATTTCATCTCCTAAACTTCATACTACTCCTATACCACTCCTACAACTCGTGAACAATTGGTTTTCTAAGATTCTGAATGAGAAACTCCATGGTTAATGATAAGGAAACCAAGAAAGCATGATAACTCAAGTGATAATGGAAAGATCACTAAAATAACTCAAAACTGATGAAAAGAGCTTGGAACACATCAACTTGAAGTTAGAAAAGTAGAGCAAAAGATTTGGATTGATTTCCACTTAAGGAAATGAATTGACACCGAGTCAAATTACTCAACATCAAGTAATTATTTTGATTCGGTGGACCCCACGATCTCTTGTGTGACATTGGGCTAACTCCTAAACTCTACTACATGCAGGCTTTCGACCAACCACATCGATTTCCATATAATACCAACCTATATGCAACAAAAAGAAGGACCTTCTCCGTGATCATTCTTCTCACCTCTAGACCTGGGATTCCATTACTCTTCACCATCTTCCTCCCTCACAATAGTCACCAAAGAAGCTACTCTTAGCAGTTCTAGGCCTAAGAACTTTTCAACTTCTTGCACTTGCAATTCTAATTCTTTGTAATTTCATACAAACTCACTCAGATCCATAATCAATAAAGCTATAAAGTGGATGTAGGCTACAAATTTTTGAACAACTATAAAAATCTCGTGTCTCCCTATTCTATTTTCTTTTATTTTCAACACTCTTTGCTAGATCTAGGTCCTACAAACTGTCTACAACTCATTCTTGTGTGTTGATCCATTTTTTGCCTCTACATTTTGGTGCTTTCACTGAGAAAACTGAATCTAGGCTTTAATCTAGCTTGCTATTGTGGACTTGGAGAGATCCAGCAGTTAGATCTAGAAAACTTGCTTTAAGAAGTTTGAGAACATACTATTGAAGGCCAACAGTACTCAAAAAAGGAAAATCTACTTTTGGAAGTTCTGTATGAGCAATGATGAAGGAAACACTCACCAAATGGAAGTTAATAATGGAAATCTAATGCCAAGATCCTTTGCTCAACATGAAGTGGTGACAAGAGGTGAGTTTGATAAGATGATTCATAAATTTAACAATAAAATAGCGAAGATCCAGAAAGCTCCCATGGATGAGATGAATGTGTTACTAACCTTGCAGCCATCAACAATAAGAAGAGTTAGAAGAAAAACTTCTCCTTCATTAAAACAAGAGATCTCTTCAGTTTTTGGCCAAAACAGAAGCGATGGAAAGCGAAAGCAAAAGGAAGAAACTGTTAGAGTTGAAGGAGGAAGTAGGAGCGCTTCCTCCATAGGAAAATAACTCAATATCAAGACAAGACAACTCAGTACCGACCCAAATACTCCACTTGATGATGCTCAGGAGGAAGGTGCAATGGTTATTTCTTACTCTGATGATGATCTGATGATCGATGATGATGATTTTGAACCAAAAGCTGGAGGAAATACAATTGGAGTTCAAGCAGCCCTAGTTGTACCAGCCCCATGGCAATGGGATACTATAGGAGTGGTTCTCCTAAAGATCAAAGAACCTAGACATCAGCCAGCAAGCCAATCTTGTTTACGAAGTTAGACACTTGGTGTAGCCCTTGACAATCGCCCTACAGATTACCACGCCCGCGAGAAGTACATCATTAACATGATCAAATGGCTGGTGGAGAAGAGAAGAGGCAGGGTGGATAAGAGCAGAGGCAAGAAAGACAAACACTAGGGTTTTGCACCAAACTAAACTCCATTTATAGAAAATGTTCGGAGAGAAGAATATCCTAAGAAATTCAACATGCAGACCATGCCATCCTACAATTGAACCACGAATCCTAGACAGAACCTATTCATGTACGAATGAAAAATGGATGGAGCATGAGCTACGAATGTTGTTCACTATAGACCCTATCTTCTTAGAAGGAGTCACTTCCATGTGGTTTACTAGGCTCGCACTGAGGTATATTTCTACTTTAAAGGAATTCGCTAAGAAATTCCTGGAGTAGTTTGGGCTTCATGCTGCTCGATAAAGGACATAATGTCCATATCTTGCTTGCCTCAAGGACGTAAGGAGTCCCTGAAAGCTTTCTTGAGCCGATTGAACATTGCTTTTTATGGAAGTTTGCAATCTAAAGGAGGACCTTGTATTTATGGCCTTGGTTTGGGGAATTTACCAAAATATGGATTTTGAAAAATAATTAAAGATGGAGCAACCCATTTCCGAGGAAGAATTTAACTAAAAAGAAAATCAATTCCTAGGGTCGGAAGAAGCAGGACTGGTCGAAAGAGAGGTTAGTGATGAACAATCGAAGGAAGTAATCTAAATCAACATCGTATTAAATGTTGGAAACTTCGGTAATTAGGAAAAAAAGAAGTCAAAACTTCGGTAATATGCATAACGCAAATGTGAAACATCCAAAGTACTTCAGGTTGGAAGATTACAAACCCTTAAGCGATACGCCATAGAATCTACATCTTAGTACTTTGGAAACTGGCAATATGAGAAGCCACCCAGGAAGGAAGCGACGGAGTAAAAGAAACATTCCAGGAAGTACCGTCGCTTCCACAAAGCGCACAGACATAACACCGACAAATGCGGACACCTGAGGAATCTGATTGAGGAGCTGATAAGGAATTACAAGCTCCTATAGTATGTTAGAGAACTATAAAATTATGGAGAAACTGTAAGACCCTAGGGTCTCTGTGTTTAAGGAAAACTGCCTGGACCCAACGGATAAGGGCCTATGCGAGCTGATGAAAGAATGGTTATCAAGTAACTTTCGAGCTAGCCGGTCACCCAGGAATGAAGCAGCAACCTGAAACCATATTGTTTCATCCATAGTTATCTAATTTCCTTTCGAAAATAAGCCTCCCAAGGACACTAGGAGCATTTTAAATAGGCAGGACTTGCTATTTCTTTTACTCATTAGAAAAATCTACTTCTTGAACAAATGGAATCATGTTCTTGCAAGCAAAACTTCCACGCCACGTAACCGACATAACATCGAAGAGAACGCTGCTCTACCGCCAACGATAGACATGGAGTGTAGACTTACTAACCACCGAATCGACGGGTCATATCAATCCTCAACCTTTTGAAAACCAACATTGTTCCAAGACTTGCAACGTCAGGAAGGTCTAAATCATCGAATTGATGGGTTGTATCGATCCTCGACCTTTAGAAACCTACATTGTCCCAAGACTGACAATGTCGGGAAGGTTTAAACCATCGGATCGACGGTCGAATCGATTCTCAACCTTTTGAGAACCAGTATTGTCCCAAGACTATCAACACCCAAAAGGTCTAAAATGTCTGATTGCAAGTATTATCGATCATAAACCTTTTAAGAACCAGCATTTTTCAAAGACTTTCAACATTAGTAAGGCTTAACAATCAAATTAATAGGGAAAATCAACTCAAATCGCTTGGTCGATGGGTTGTATCAACCCTTAAACTTTTAGGAACCGGCATTGTCCCAAGACTGATAACATTGAGAAAGTCTAAACCACCAGATCAATGGGTCGTATCAATACTCAACCTTCTAAGAACCGACGTTGTCCTAAGACTAGCAATGTCAAGAAGGTCAATACTGTCGGATCAATGGATCATATCGATCCCCAACCTTCTAAAAACCGATGTTATCCTATGATTAGAAATGTCAAAAAGACCAAAAACTTCAAGTCGACGGTCACATCGACCCCTCGCATTTTGAGAAGCAATGTTACTCTAGCTACATTAGGACTAAAACCACTGCGTTAACGGTCATATCGACCGTTACAATCCGAGAATCACTGTTGGTCTGACAACACCAAAAGGAGGATCCAATTAACAGGATATCATTGCTGCCCAATGACTGGTAGGAGGACACTATCTCCCAGCATTAGCGACGATGGAAGGCATTTCTAGAATCAAATCATCGATGCACTAGTTTTCGAAGATAGAAGTAGGTGCTCAACTGAGCTTTCAACTCCAACTTGCAAGAGTTAATAGTTAGCTAGAGATGGGCAATGCTAAGGAAAACTCTATCGAACTGAACTACTAGCCTAGTTTTCGATGATAGAAACTGAAGCACGATTGGATCCTCAACCCTAAACAATGGAAGAATTTATTATAATAAAAGATGACAACACATCTTTATGATGCATGTATCTAGAATGACGTTGGCTAAAGATATCAACTTGGAAGAATTCGATCATAGCCCAGAGATTGGCAGCATCGAACATATAACACTTTGAATTAGAAGTTAAATGTACTAGTTTTTGGGGATAGGAACCATATTGCAGGTAAAACATCCGAGACAATGCTAACAGCCAAGCGAGACGTGCACAGCTAAATAGAAGCAAGGAAAGTCATGGAAAGTTCAGAACGTAACCATTAGACTTGCCCTATCCTAGAGCAGGATTAGAAACACACTGGAATAATTAGACAAATTTCTCATGATATCCGGTCTCTTGTAAATGACCTAACTTTCTGAATACCAGCGTTGCTCGAAGACTAGCGACATAGATAAGGTCTTAATCGTCAGGGTCGGTAGGTCAAATCAGCCACTAACCATTTGAATTCTTGTGTTGCGCCAGCAACGTTAGGAATTTCAAACAGATGATGATGGTAAAATCGACCAAAAACCTTCTAGAATTCTACATTGCCTAAAGATAGGTGACGTCAAGAAGGAATTACCTTCCCTCCCTCAGAAATCTGACATTGCCCCAAAGATAGGCAGCACTAGGGAGGAAAAACCTTAACACCTAGGAATATTCCATTATCTAAAGATGGACGATGATGGAGCTCAAGCAAACGTCACTACCCGGAGATAGATGGTGATGAGAAGACTTGATAGCAAAATCTATCTTCTAGAGTTCATTATTGCCCAGAGATTGGCAACAGTTAGAAGGTTCCCAAAACCAAATTGGGAACCCATTGGGTAATTCGGCTTAGGCCTTCAGGAATGTGCCATCGCTTGAAGTCTGGTGATGACGAGAAGGATTGATAACCTACTTGAGAACCGACCAGATCATCGGTCCCAACTTCGAGAAATATGCCATTTCCTGAAGATTGGCGATGCTAAGAAGAAACTCCTAGAATGGGACCATTGATACACCGACTTTCAGTGATAGAAGTAGGAGCTCGATTGAGTCTTTAGCCCTTTCTTTTGGAATTTGACACTACCCGAAGATTGAAAACATCATAAAGGAACCGTCTTCCAACCTTTAGGAATCTGCCATTGTATGGAGATTGGGACTCTCAAGAAGCTGTAATCACCAGCTTTTAGAAATTTTACTATTTCTTGGAAACATCCAACTTTAAGGAAGGTTAATCAGAATAGAATAATCCTTGCACTAGTTTCCAGGTATTAAAACTAGTGTCTGACCGAACTTCAACAACAATGCTAGTAACCAAGCAAGATACGATCAGTCGAGGATAGGCGAGGATAGTCGTAGAAAGTCGAAGACTAGTATTATTGGGCTTTCTCAATGTAAGACCATGACCGAGGAAGCACAATCAGAATGGAGGCAATCAAATAATTTGCCTTGCATGTATAACTAACACTAATGTTAAGATCCATGGTGGAAAACTTCATCAATAAGACTTAGTTCACGATGGAAACATATAAATGAGGGGTAAATATCATAGGTAATGTTCCTCGACGATAGGGAAAAATGCATAACATGGACTATTTGCAATGAAAGTCGACCAAGGAAAACTCGACCAAAATCATCAGGGACTTTCCATCGCCCAAAGATAGGCGATGATAGGAAGGAATAACCATATAAGAATCGATGGGACTATTCGATCCCCGCTTGTAGAAATCGACTGTAGCCTAAAGGTAGGTGACGTTAAGAGAGATGCCTAGAATTGGACTGTTCATGAGTTATTTTCCAGAGATCGAGACAGGGACGCGATTGGACTCCCGTGACAATGCTAGAGGCTAAGTGGGACACACTTGTTGAGAATAAACAAGGATAATCGTGGACAATCTAAAGAAGGTATCGTTGGATTTTCTCCATCCTGGATCAAGGTTGGGAAAAAACACTTAGACAGAGGGCAATTGGGAAATTTACCCCCTAGAATTTAGCTACTACTAGTGCCCAGTTTTAGGCATTTTGAAAATGGGTTCCGCCAATAGGATTTTGTTCATAGCAAAGTTCATATAGAGAGAGGATGAACATCCTAAATGATGCACCAAAACAATCAAGAGTGGCAAGGAACTTGTATTCTTCATGATTAATAGTTGATCCCAAGGGACATGAACTATTTAAAGCAAGAAAGTCCGGGTGATCGAAGAGTCATCCTAAACAAGGAAGCTTGGTGTTCAACATGATCAGGTATGTTTTCTTTTGAAATCAAAACCCATGTGACTAACACTCAAAGTCCAAACGATGATGACTTATGTCGATCAATTGGAGTTCGAGCATTGATTGGGGCAAGTGATAAGTGTCAATCTCTGTAATATGTGTCCAGTGTCTCGTGTGTGAGGAACAACCATCCTGTGTAGATAGCTCACTCATGCTAGAAAAACGAGCTGTGTTAAACAGTGATATTGTACATCATAACTTCCCATTATAAATGAGAAATCGATAACGGAACCAATGTCCGTAGCAGCATGGAAGCTATTTTTTCCAAGAACATGGAAAATGAAGTAAAAGGAAAAGCATAGCGATAGAGTAATCCAACATGACCTTTCCTGAAGAAAACTGTCTTATTGGAAAGCAATCAACAATACAAGAACAACCATGCATTGATAGGAGTTAGCCGAAGACAGAGAGTCAGATGTGTCTCCGCAGCGGCGTGAATACGAGCTAAGACAGGCTTAAGATCCATCATAGGACAAGCGCAACTCAAACTTTGACTTATCTCCTATAAGATGTAGTTGGCTGCACCATCGCCATCATCACCATTGCTACAGCAATCACCACTTCTCTAACCTTTGATGAATTTCACTTGATGGCTAGCAGAAATCATGAGTTGAAAATCCTTGACGATGACTTAAACAATTTGGTACTGAAGGTCCCGAAGGCAAAGCTCTCGGTGGCAACATAAAAGAAAAAAATGAAAATAATACACAACAAGGAGAGAGTACACTCGTCTAAGGCATGGAACAGTCTTTAGAGCATAGATCTTATTCATAGCACGAAGAATGAAGAATGGAATACTATCTGTTCAAAACAGTTAAAGGAATGTCAACCAAACAAAAAAAATACTTCGAAGAATTCTCTGAACCAACTATCCAGAATCAAGGAATAAAAAATAAGAACTTGTCTTGATTTGTAGCATGCTTTGTTTTCAATGAAAGAAAACTCTGGAGGGTAAGTGCTAACTAGGTTTTTGACCAAGCCGATTTCAACTGGAAGTTAGAACGACAAACGAAGACAAAATGATTCATGATTTTTGGAAATATCATAAAAAGGCAGTAAAAAGGAAATATCAAAAAATGAGCAAAAAAAGTTGACTTGAGTTTTTCAACTTGGCCCATTGGGTCGGATCCAAGTCGTACCTGAGCTGAACCTAGGAAATATGAAGGAGAACCTGAGGGGAGAAATAGCAAGGTGAAACAAAATGACTTGGAGTCAGACCCGAGCCAAAGTCAAGACAAACCCGAGTCAAACCCGAGTTAACTCAGTACCGAGTTATAAGTCATAACACGTCACCAAGTTATGATTTTTCTTGGGTTCGGCTCATAAAACTCTCAAGTCGGACTTCAAGCAATCCTTACAGAGAAAAACTAGTGTTAGACTCGCAGAACTCTCAAATCAGACTCCAAGAAACACAACTCAGTAATGAGCAGACTCACAAAACACTCAGGTTAGACTCCAAGCAATTGTTAATGAGCCGAACTTGGGTCCGACTCCCAAAACTCTCAGGTCAGATTCTAGGTCAGGTCAACCACGATCCGAAGCTCGAGATTTTCACCGACATGGTTTTCACCTTCATAATTAAGTTCAATATGATTAGACCAATCTAGAATAATGGTATAAATAACTCAACAAGCACAATGACAATGGGGCTATGTAAATAAATCAGCATCGAGTTATATTGGCCGGTACTAATTGTATATTTGTGACATTTCACCTCCTACATGCAATAAAACTCCTTTACTACTCCAACAACTCGTGATCAAGTGGTTTTCCTAGAATTTGGACGACCAACTCCGATGTTGATGAGAAGAAAACTAACAATGTAAGATAACTCAAGTGGTAGTGGAAATATCACTATAATCGACTCAAAATCGATGAAAAGAGCATAAAACACATCAACTTGAAGTTAGAAAAGTAGGGCAAAAGAGTTGGACTGATTTCCACTTAAGGAAATGACTGGGCACCGAGTCAAATGACTAGGCATTATTTTGACTCAATGGACTCTACGATCTCTTATGTAACATTGAGCTAACTTCTAGACTCTACTTCAAGTTGGCTTCTGACCCAACACACTGGTTTCTCTATAAATAAAAACCTATGTGCAAACAAAAAAGGATCATTTCCCCGATCTTTCTTCTTCACTCTGGATTTGGGGCTCCATTACTCTTCACCATCTTCCTCCCTCACAATAATCACCAAGGCATCTACTCTTGGAAGATATAGGCCTAAGAACTTGTCAACTTCTTGTACTTGTGACTCTAATTCTTTGTAATCTCATACAAATTCACCCAGATCCATAATAAATAAAGCCATAAAGTAGATGTAGGCCAAAGATTGCTGAAACACTATAAAAATCTTATGTCTCCCTATTCTATTTTCTTTTATTTTCAATACTCACTACTAGATCTAGGTCTTATAGGTTCCCTACAACTCATTCTTAAGCGTTGATCCATTTTTGGCATCAACATAATTTTATTCTCAAATTATATAATTTATATTCTTAACCTAGGCCCTAGCCCGAGGTTCAATTTTTTCATTTTACGTCTTGATCGGTTGATTGCTAAACCTTAGCGGTCAATTACTAGGGTTTTATGGTCAACTGGTCGTAGGCAAAAATTAGGGTTTTCATTATTTTTAATGTCGATAGCAATTTACAGGGAACCATAAGTACGAATTCGACCATTTTATACATTTCAATTTTGATTTCAATTTCAATTTGTTCAATCTAGGTTTAAATATTTATGGTTTACTGATTTTAGGGTTTACAGTTAAATAACTACAAGGGTGTACTAGAATCAGTATCAAATTTAACAGTTCACTATGATTTCCATCTTACCTTCAGTTTAGGTTTTATAGTTTCTATTTTAAATTACTAGTAGTTAACCAATTTTAGGTTTTCAATTAAAAAGTGGTTTTTTCTGCTAACCTACACCAGAGCTAATAAATTTTATAGATTCAAGTTCAAGAACAACAAAATAGGTTTAACTAAGGTTTAGATGAGATTAGCCAATTCATATCAGTTCCAGTTTAATTTTAGATTTCGAGTTTAGAAATTAGATCTAAGAATTAGCATTTATGGTTTTCACATTTACTAACACCCTAGAACAGATATAATAAGTCAAATTTAACCATAAACAATTATCTTATTAAACCTATTCCCACTCACCTCAGATCTAGGCTCTAACTTTGTTCCTCGCATGATATCTGCACCCGTTAGCTTGCCTTTTTCTAGATATTATTCAATTTTATCCTTCTTCTTTGATTTTTAATTTTTTTTGAAAGAAATTTAGAACTGGAGTAGAATTTTTTTTTGCATACTGACTAATTTTTTGATGAATTAGGGTTTAGGTTAAGTGTATATTTATAGGGTATTTGAATTAATTCTAATAGTTGATTAACCCTAGGAGGATCTTTGTTTTCATCCTATACGTTAATCGATTACCTCATTCCCAAGTAAAAATATTTGGTTAAATCTAGGTTATTGTATTAATATATTAAATCTTGATGGTTATCTATCTAATGCTTCCTTAATCATTAAGTTTTATTTATTTAAGATAAGTAATCTATAAATGCTCTATTTACCGTTAGTGCTAATTAACTAGTATTTATTTCCCTTAACTCTTTTCCTATTCCTATGTTAAAAATAACATTTTCATTATCATATTTAATTAATGTCATTATAATTCCAATCAATGTCATTGGTTTATGTATCCGTATATATTTTATTAATTATAGGAAATTTTAATATACGTATATATCTTTCCAAATTTAGGTTATTAGATTTTCCCATATTCCTTTCAAAGATAGAAGTAACATACCTATTTAATTGATATTTCTTTACAAAGAAAGAAATATTATGTGTACATGTATGTGTAACTATTTACAATAATTAGAAACCTTATCCTACTACTCAATTGCGTTATCAATTTTTAATTGATTAATATTTATGCTTCCAAGTTCAAGTTGGATTCACCCTTTTTATTTTTATATTTTACAAATAGGGAGATAGCGTATTCCACATTCTTTACTAAAATAATGATTTATTACCCTATTTTATTACCTCTTTTTCCATAACATTACATACATCTATATTTTCCTATAATATATTATTGTCTCGCTCTTTCAACGTAAGCTACATATATTTAGTAATAAATTGCTCCATTGATTCTGTTAATACATTACCTCAATGTATGTAAATACATTTCTTTTAACATTACCTTTTACTTTCATGTATATTTACATTTCAAACATATAACATTAGACATATTCTTTTCCTTTAAAGTATTTGTTATATTCTCTTTTTAACTCATGTAACGTATATTAATTACAACAACAGATTCTATAAAAGGATAATTAATGCCTTCTCTCTTTACATTAAATATCTTCTTCTTATTTATTTATGTTCATTAACAAAAATGTAGTCTTTATATATGTTGATATATTTTTTCTTTCTTGTTTCTTTAGTATATTCAACCTATTAAGCACAGCAATAATGAGTGCTTTCCCTTTGAAGCAATTTCATATTTGTGCGCATAAATACATTTCCCTTCTTCTTTTTTTAATTGCATGTACACATTATACCCTTTCTTTCTTTTTTCTTTTCTTAGCATAATTGATACATATTCAAATTATTTCTTAATAAATAAGTATTTCTTTATTTTTTCATTAATTTTAAATTTAATTCAAAGTAGGCGCATAACATGAAATGTGCACTATGGTAAACATTCCGTAGGCATCTGTTTCTAACGACTTATATATAAATTTTGGCTAGAAAAATTCAACTTGACACAATGAAAAAGTTAGATTCTCCAAATTCATTCATTTACGGAAATTTATTATTTTGTCCTTTTATGTAAAATTACATTTTCACCCTTATTAATGTTTTAATTTATTATTAAAACTTCCAAGGTGATACAAAATATGTGATAGCTTGGGAAGCTATTGACCCACAATGGCTATGGGATAGGTTGCTCATGATGACTAATGATAACTCACGAAAGCATAGGGTATTTTATTTTCTAAGTAAAAGGAAGAATACATGAACTTTGGAAGACTATTTCCAAGTATTATTTAAATTTTTCATAGGGATGAAATAAAGGAATGATTTTATAAGTTAAAATTGTGTTAACTTATTTTGCAATGGAATAAAGCTTGGAGAAGATAATAAATGATAAGGCATCATTTAAATTAAAGATAAAACTATTTTATCTAAATATATAGGGTACCCAACAAATGAATGAAAGAAAATGGGTTCAACTATGATTGAAAAGGTATACGGACTCATGGAGTTTGGAAGGTAGGATGTCCTGTTATTAGTCTAAAGTCCATGGTATATGACAAAGCGTCATGATAGGTTTCGATCCTATAATATTTATAAACTATATGGGGGAGTTAATGTAGGGTGTCATGGCAGGGTTCTAAAATATCTAGGTGATATTAGAACTACAATAAATAAATTGGCAATGTGAAAGATAGTGGTTCAAAGACTAAGAGGGGTTATTGAAGCATAGTAAGAGTGCTTATTAGAGTGTATTTAGGATGCTTACATTCAAACTCTTAGGAGAGTCAGGTTGGCTCCTATTATTGGAACGAGTGGCCATTTCATCAAGTGACATTGTTTGAGAAAAAAATATTAGCAATAGACATGCCTAGGGAGGTAATCACTAAATAAGTTAATAACTTAACAATGAAAGCCTAAAACAAGAGATTATGTAATGTTTGATTGGATGATGAATGATTGCATGACATGATTCATAACGAATTGAAAATATATAGTATACTTGATTAGAATCGATGTATAACATGGATCGTAACTGGATGATAAACAAAGATTTTAATGGATATAATAAGGCAATAGCTTGCTGGAGTTAATGAGCCTAGATAAGAGGTTGCAAGGGGAGTAGACTATTCTAAGATAAACAAAGATTTTAAGAGCTGTGTAGGAAAGAGTTCGCAGGGATGGAGTCTTCCTTAGAGGTGTTAAATTGGTTGAAAGTATGTGAGCATATTTTTAAAGACTTGGGATGTGATAATGTTCACAAGAGGAGGTTGACTTCTCGTCATCTTCAAGAGGTTGTATTTGACTGCTGGGAGGCTTTAATTGCTAAGGTCTTAGAGGAGGAGCTAGCCCAAGAGCAGTTTAAAGAGCGAATTGAGGCTTCATTTATCCTCGAATCTCAAAAGAGTGCCTTCTATAGGGAGTTCTTTGACTTAAACTAGGAAGAGATGACTTTGGTAGAGTATGTTCAACGCTTTAATGCTTTGTTGAAGTATTGAAGCGAACATATTAATAATCCACTAAAGAACAATGAGAAGTTCATAGAAGGTCTAAAGAAGGGGCTGAATCATAAGGTGATGGTTCATCAATTGGATTCATCAAATATGATAGTGGAAATGTTGAGACGGTATGATCGCTTATCTTGAAAGGAGAAGAAAGATGATGTTAGACCCAAGGGTAGGTAGAAGAAAAGATTCAATCTATATCATAGGGGTGGAAAGAATCAGAAGGGAGGAATGAATTATAGGGGAGGAACTCAAAAGCCGAATATAGCTTATGTCACTTTTTTTAACTACTATCGGATGGGGTGCTGCTACACTAATTTTACCCAATAAAAGAATAAGGACTTGGAAAAGCGCTTTATTTGTAATAGGCCAGGCCCTAAGAAGAGAGATTGCCGAAAGCTAAGTAGACAAAGGTTATGCTTTGGAAGGACCTTCGTTTGGACCAACTGTTGAGGAGAAAGGAAAGGGTATGCTTGGAGGTACAATTTTGATTTCTAGTATATCAGTTATTAGAATTATGTTTGATATCGGTGCTACTCATTCTTTCATTATAATAGATTTTATTTATAGACATTCTTATGTGTGGTTATTCCGATAGATGGGTATGCTACTCTTGAATTAAGGCACACTGACCTTAATTTGACTTGTATGGACATTTATTTGTTTTGCGACCCATATCTGTTTCACTTTCTAAGGTAAGAGGTGATTTTGGGTATGGACTAGTTAGTGAGTAATAACGTTAGGATTCATTGTGCGAATAGGATTATTATCGTATGAAATCCAAAGGGTGGAGAAAGAATCATGATAGCACTGGGTGTAATGAAGGAGAAGTCAGACTTGATGCTATATGCTATGGAAGATCAAGAAGATGAGATTGGTAAAGTATGTGTAGTCCAAGAATCTGTAGATGTTTTTGAACCTGTAATAGGATTACCGCCAAATAAGGGTAATCTAAGTTCGGATGTATTTGATGTCGGGGCTTAGCCTATTAGTAGTCCACCTGGAAGAATGCTTCCTAAGGAGATAAAGGAATTGAAGAAGCAGCTAGGGAACATAAGGATAAAAGTTTCATTAGGCCAAGTAGTTTTCCATGGGGAGCTTCCATAGTATTCGTAAAGAAGTTAGATTGGTCTTTACAAATGTGCATTGACAATCAAAAGTTGAATGGTTGACAATGAAGAATCATTATCCTTTGCCTAGGATAGATGACTTATTCGACCAGTTGATTGGAACTCAGGTGTTCTTACAAGTAGACTTGGCAACAAGGTTTCCATCAATTGAGAGCAATGGAAGATAGTGTTTCATTGACTGCTTTTCAAACAAGGTACGGTCAATAAGAGTTGGTAGTAATGCGGTTTGGATTGACCAACTCCCCTGCATTCTTCTTTGATCTTACGAACTGAATGTTTTGCGATTAGTTGGATAGATTTGTGTTGGTCTTATTTGATGATATCTTAGTGTATTATAAGGATGAAAGTGATCATGAAGTCATTTGAGATTGGTGTTGGAGACATGAAGACAACACAAGTTGAGGGCGAAGTTCCCCAAATGTCATTTTTTGAAATGGGAGGTGAAGTTTTTTGGGCATGTGGTTTCAGAAAATGGATAGTCGTGGACCCATCAAAGATGGAAACTATTAATGGTTGGAAGATGCCAAAGATGATAATGGAGATGAGATTTTTTCAAGATTAGCTAGTTATTACTGTAGGTTCATTAAGGATTTCTTTTGTATAACACCCTCCTTGACTAAGTTAACCAGGAAGAACGAGAAGTTCATATGGACGGATAAATGTGAGGGATCATTCCAGGAGTTGAAGAAATTGTTGATGAATGCTTCTAGGTTGATTGTGCCTAAAGGAAACTAGGATCTAGTAGCCTATACCGATGCTTGTGGAACAAGCTTGAGTGCGATGCTAATGCAAAGAAGGCGAGTGATAACCTATGCACAAAGGTAGTTGAGACTACGTGAGGTTGGATATCTGACTCATGTCCTACAGTTGGTAGTGGTGTTGTTTGCACTGAAGATTTAAAGACATTGCTTGTTGGGAGAACAATCCGAGTTGTACATGGATCACAAATCCCTCAAGTTTTTATTCTCTTAAAAGGAGTTGAATATGAGGCAGTAGAGATGGTAGGAATTCTTGGTGGCAATTGATTTCGAGATAGAATATACGCTAGGAAAAGGGAAAAAGGTTATCGATGCTTTGAGTAGAAAGCATCAGAATAGAGAGTTAGCTTTGATTGAAGATTGGAAGATGATAGAGACATTAGCCTCTTGCGGAGTGCATTATAGGTAGAATAATTGATCGATTAGAGATCTAGGCATGTTAGCAAGTTTAGAGATACGTACAACACTTGTGGATTAGATTGTTGTAAGGTAAACTTAAAAAGATGATCCACTAATTGCTGAAAGGATTAGGTGATTAAAGATGGGGGCAGATGTCAAGGATCTAAAAGGGTTCAAAATATATTCAAAGGGTTGGCTTATAAAAAAGGAAGTCTACGCATTCCAGATGAAGGAAGATACGAAAGGAAGTTTTAGAGGATAGTCATCGGTCAAAGTTTATTGTTCATCTCATGAACAAGAAGATATATCATGATATAAAGAGAGTTTTTTTAGGAAGGGATGAAGAGGGATATAGGAGAATGTGTGAAAAGGTTCTTTGCCAATCACCAAGTGGAGGCCGAGCATCAGAAGCCGAGTGATTTACTTCGACCTTTTTAAGTACCAACTCGGAAGTGGGTTTCCATGTCTATTATTTGTTGATTGGATGCCTAGGTCGAGGATGGAAAATGATAGAATTTGGGTGATTATCGATAAATTTACTAAGAGTGCCCACTTTATCTCGGTTAAATTGATAAGAAATGCTGCTAACTTAGCAAAGCTATATGTGAAGAATGCAGTGAGAATACATGGGATACCGAGTAGTATCGCTAGTGATAGATACCCATTGTTTATTAGTGAGTTCTGGAGAAGTTTGTAGAATTCGTTGTGTATGGAGTAGAACTTGAACATGACTTACCACCCATAGATTGAGGGTCAAACCTAGAAGGTGAACCATATACTCAGGATTTGCCAAAACCGTATGTCTTGTATGTTGAAGTGTAACGATTCCGACTTTTCGACACTCGAAAATCGACATCAATACGTCCATTGTATCAACTGCCGAGCAATCGAATGCCGGAAAACCGAAATGTTATGGTTAAAGAAGAAGAAAAAGATAGAAGAAGAGAGAAAAAGATAGAACAAAACAGAAAGAAATAACAGAACAATATCAGAATCTCACAATCGCAGCGGAACAACATATAATAGATAAATGAATAATCTTTAAACAAAGAACATATCAGTTATTATATTACATCATATTACATTACATTACATCATATTACATTACATTACATCATCAGAGTGCACAACAACAAACAACAAAAAAGAAATACTATATACTAGTGAATACGCCATGCCATCCAGCTTGCCTCCAGCAACGCCTGAATTCCAGAATATCCTGATAACCTGACTCTAAATTGCCCGTGTGGAAATTGGTGGGCACCCAGAGTTTAGGAAGGAAAACAATAAACTCCAGGTCAGCCATGGAACTGGTGTGAGAACTTAAAACAGTTATTTATCTTTAAAACAAACCAAGAGATATTTTAAAATAGATTCGCAATGCTTTTTGGAAAATGAGACCACCATAAGGCCTCCCGCATACACACACACACAATGCAAACGCAGAATCGGAGGAGATTTCTCCTTCTGATAGTCAAAGATGCTTGATACGGATTAAAAAGAAACATTTGATATTATTACTAGTGCATAGTGTAGGAAAAATCATTTCGAAAGTAAAGATATAAATCTTAGCCAACATACGACCATTATCGTATGCCTACTATAGCTACCATCTAAACAGTGGTGACCACCATAAGTAAATGGCAAGTTCTACAACTAAAACCGTACAAGATGCGTATTGAAGTTTGGATTTCCAACAAATGGTCTGGCCAAGGAACTTCCCATTGCCACATGGGTATGCCTCTAGAAAGACGACCCGAGAACCTAACCGGATCTCTGCCAACACAAGGCCGGGTTACCCTTCAAACCGGGTAACTACTGACACGAATATGTCATTCTCCGATTGTAACCGATCTATATCCGAGGATCCTCGATTCCAACAACCACAAAGTAATAAATTTGCAGCAACAACATAGGTTAAGTATCTAGGCTCCATACCATGATACCACCTCTATCCAGAAGGAATGACATACACTAAAGGGGCGCTACCCCCTAATAACCTTGCCGCATCCTTCCTGTTTTGACCATTTCCGGGGTGTGAGGTCTGATGAAGTCTCGTCCACAAAGCCACGCTTTATACAAAAGCTGTGCTTTTATCATCAAATGCTTAACAGCACTTCGTATGCCACATTACCAATTTGGAAATGTATCACTAGTAACCATCAACTACATGACCTCTGAGCTCGTATGTTTCAGAGAAGGGTGTTTAGCTAAGAGAACAAATTCTCCACCACCAACAGAAATATATTTGATAGAAACCATCTTTACATTTCAAATTGTAACATCAGACACACATCCATACAAGTCCGTTCCCGGATCGAACGGAACCGAAGGCACTTCCAAAGAAGCCCTTGCAATCCGGATATTCACTAATCACGTCCGGATTTCCCGTCACTAAGGGTGATAAACCTCTATATCGGAGATCAACCGATGCAAAGTCATTCGACGGAAATCCTTCCGTTTTCAAAAATATCCGGTCTTTAACACCGGTCTTCAAATGCAATCCATAACGACGTATCACATATTCGGAATGGGTTATACGACCCAAAGGTCCTTTCCCGGCTAACCCGAATAGTGAGCGCTTATTTTGAAAATAAGTGTGACATTCAAATTCAAGCAAATCATAACAAATACCCATTTGAAGGTAAATATTGATAGTCGGTTATTTAACTATCAATAGGTATGCACAACATCCCAGATTCCAAATAATTTTCCAAAAATATCTTTACAAGATATATTTTTCCACACTTCAACATTTGAAAACAAATTTCAAATCACTTTTCACCTTTACAACTTTTGAAAACAAATTCCAAATCGTTTCCCTACACGGGATATAGTCACAAATCTGTATTCATTTTCATTTCAAAATGGTTCATTTAAACCAATTAAATAAATCCTTACCGATTTACTTTATATTTATGTTCCAAATCCGTAAATTTATTTCCACACATCAAAAATAAATAAATGCTTATTCTCAACAAAATTTCCCATTCTTTTATAAATTCCATAGTGAATTTACAATTCCAAAATATCTATGAATATACGATTTCCAAATCGATTTCTAATATTCATTTTCAATTTATCTTTAAAAGATAAAATCTCAAAATATTCACTTCATATTGGAAAACATTTCCATACTTATTTAATAATAATAAGTAATTCACAAATCCATTTATTTTCAACATTTGGAAAATATTCGATATACTTAAATCACAGTTAAGTATAGATTTTATTCTTTAAGGAAAACATTCTTTCAAACACATTTATTTGGGTCAAAACAAATGTTGCATAAAACATCGTTACGACGAACCAAAATCACTAGTATAGGGATTCGAAATTAAGATCGATATATAAATCCCAATACTATATAAAACATTTCCTTTCGGAAATCATTTACTATAACAAAAGTGTTATAGTCCACCATTTCCTTATTTCTCGAAACATCTATTTCAACAATGAATGTTGAAATCTATGTATTCGATACTTAACACATTTGAAAACATCTTAAAATCGTTTTAATTCTATTTAAAACATCACTTCCCAAAACATGTCCATTTTATTTAATAATATATTCACTGTCCAAAATCGTGAATATAATTCTCAACCAAACTCTTATTATTACAACATTTAACTTAAAGGATAATTCGCTGTCCAAAATCATGAATATCTCTCCTTTAATAAAATTCTATGTTTAATTCATCAAATTCAATTGATTTCGGATTTATAAAACAATGTTTATAAATTCCATTTGTATTTATAAAAACTTCGATTTACAAATCTCCTTTATTTACCAATTCAATTTATAACTCAATTTTATTCCCAAAATCTAATTTATAAGTTAATTACTTATAAATCTTTTATTTTACAAAAATCTATTCATTTTATAATTTCACAATTTATACAACTGTGAATTTCATTCACTTATGAAATCCTTCAATACTTCATTTTAACACTTATAAAAACTCGTTTCATAATTCCAATATTTTTAATTTATAAAATATTAATTTTATAAATCTTTTATATAAATCGCTTATTATAATTCAAAAATCCCAATTTAAACCATTTTATAAATTAATCAACTACTTATTTCAAAAATCACACTTCGGTTATATTTCTCAAAAATCATAATTTTTATAACATTAAATTTATAACGTTAATTTATTTAAAATGAATCAATTCAAAATTTTAATAAAACATATACTTTCAAAAATCACTTTAAAATCCTTTTAAAATTTGAAAATCATTCCTTTAACATTTTTAAAACTCCAAAATTGGCCCAATGATGCAACAACACCAAATAATCAATCATGGCAATCAAACATCATATATCATCATATGATAATCAACAAATATCATAATATCTATAATCAAATAAATATTGGTGAGGAATCCAGTTGGGTCCCTCCAACCTGTTTCCCTGCATCCACAGACATTAGCACAATACCAATTCCGTTCCAATACGAAATATCATGGTATATGGGATTTATAAAATATTATCCACTATTATGCGGCGCAATAGGGTCTCATCTGCTATATAATGCGGGAAAATCAACTCCAAGTACATATATAATACCAATTCCAATCAAGATGGAATTATCGCGATATACGTTTTCAATAAATAACATCCGCTTAATATACAGTGTATAGGGTCTATTACTATACAACAAATAATAATTTATCATTCAATCATACAAATCTGCACAATATTCAATTTTAAATCTAACTATTTAAAATTTAAATCGAAACTATTTCGATTGAGTGAGAAGTTCTCACCTTGAATTTCCGATATCAGTTGTAGCGTTTTATTTCGAATAAAATTAAACGTGCATTTAGTTTTACCCAAAATTCAAACTAGCACCAATCGACTCCAAACCAGCTCCATTGCGTAGTGTTCGTCCATACGAACCCAACGCAATTTGTTTCGTCCATTTTCGACCTCTTATGAACAAGTTATCGCGTTACAAGTTTACATAATTTATAATACAATTTACTCAACTTTTATTTTAAAAATTTTTTTTTGAACCTTTTAAAATCTTGGCTGTTAGATTTCCTTCCATCAATCTGGGCCGGGATTTCTAACTTCTTCCTCACAGGTAAATGTCGCACGATACAACCCATATCTCGATCGTCCCATTGATTTACTGCGCCCACCAGAGATCGCCAGAGCACGATCGAACGACGCCATTCTTAACGCCTCAACGCCGTACACGCCCGCCGAAGGTCTAGCCAAGCTCGGTAGCTCCTCCTTCTTGAAAAACGTGAGCGAACGTGCGATGTTTGCACTTGATTTTCCGTCGATTTACTCGCCTATATTCGATCACGACCGTTTGATGATAGATCTCGTCGCCCTCTTCAATGTTGTAGTTGAAATTTTTTCGAATTAGTTGGTAAACTTAAGAAAAAAAACGAGGAGAAAGGTGGCATTTTCTGGCCGTAGAAAGCTAATGGCGGCTAGGGTTAGGGTTGTTAGGTTTTGTGAAAAATGAGAATAATAGGGGCCTTTTATAGAAAATTACGCGACACTATTCATCCCGAATTTTTCCGAACTCCAAACGAAGCGTGCCGGTTGGAGTTTCTAAGACTTACCCCGCGTTCCGAACACAATGGAACAGGTTTTGCAAGCTAATTCGATCATCTGTGCGAGTTACGGAAATAAACGATCAAATTTAAATTAAACCGATTAAACTAATTTCTATGCGTTTTGGCTTGCCCCAGACAAACGGTAAATTCGATTGACACGAAATTTGAAACCATACAATAATATAACATTACGGATCCGACGAAACTGGTTTCTTCGAAATCCGAGACTGTTTGAAAAATGGCTATTTTAACCCGTCAATTAAATATTAAAATATTCAATTTTCACAAATTAACTTTAAATTCAATCTTAAAAGTTCTATAACATCATTCTAACTCCAATATGATTTATTAAAATTTTACAAATCAATTTTAATCATATGAATCCCAATTTTCAATTATTTCTGGAATTTCAACATATTAAAGTATCGATTTAATCACCCAATTAAATCCAGATATTTGAAATTTAATTTATTCGACTTACAAATTTTACTTATTAATATTTAAAATCAATTAAATATACAAATTTTAATTGACAGAAATTCTGGGTCGTTACAAACTTCCACCCTTAAAAGAATTTCGTCCTTGAAATTACCAAGTAAGAAAAAGTTACAAAATCCTTTAACCTTTCAAAACCATAGTTAAACTTCTTACAATATCTTCACTAAGTTTTCAAATTATACTTAGTTATCTTTTCAAAACCAACCAATATCGTTTAACTTTCAACTCAAAATCAAAGCTATAGTTTTCAAAATTTTCCAATTTTCTTAAAATTATTCTAACGCCTTAAATTTTTAGAAAAATTCGCCATAGTCTCCTTTGCACGGCTCGATCTGAAAAAAATGACAGTATATATATCACAAATATACATCCCATCAAGTGAAAAGGCATCCCACAGGGAAAAAAGTGTAAAAGTATGATATTTAATTCGAGATATGTACCTTATATTGTATTAGCGAGCATATACGGCTAATATAGCGCGAAAGCAAGCTCCAAACGCGAAGCAAGCGCAATCCGCACCTACTAAACACTCAACAAACCATGAGAACATGCATATATGAAAGTAATATCAATATACAACATATATCACTACAACAACTACATATGCCAATATAGCAGATGCAATCAAAACAATAATCCAACCATCATCTAACTATCATCCAACTAACCAAATAAATATCATTCATATTCTCATTAATATTCAATGAATTGGTTTTTTTTTCATTTAATCATATTCAATTAGTAATCATTCACTAATTCATATTCAAGTTGATTCACTTACAAATCAAATTCAATCCTATCTAAAATTCACTTATCTTTTGATTTCAATGATTTATAGCTTTCCATTTCATTAATTCATTTTCATTTAACACTTAATGAATTATATATAATCAACTATCAATCATATAACAACCAAATCATAACCATCATAACCAAATTGTTAAATTTACATTCAATTTGGTCCAACACTTTTAATTCCAATTGGTTTATATTAAATTGATTTTCATTCAATTATTCAACTTCCAATAACATTAGCTTCTAATGAATTTACACTTACATCCATTATCCCATATCAATTCTTTTACATTCGATTGATTAATATTTCATCCATTTATCAATTCAATTGCTAATTCCTTTAACAATATAAGGTTGAATTTCATTTATATAACTCAAGTTCATATTCATCACTTCTCTTGATTAATTTACTTCGATACCAAAATCAACTTTATTCAACTTCACTTAAGTTATATTCCATATATAAATCAAATTCAGATTCCAATTCCAGTTGTATTTACTTACCAATTCGAAATGGATTTCAATTTCATTTCCTTGCACTTGCAAATTTTATTTATTCATTCATAATTTATTTTCCAACTTAATAATTGTATTCCAATCATTTTATATAACATTCCAGAGTCTTTTCAATCTTTCAAAACCATTTTTGAAACCAATTAAATTATCCTTTGAATTTCAAAACCCAAACCCAAATTTTCCAAACAACTTTCATTTAAAACAATTTGGCAGCAATCCCTCTTTTGGAAACCCAAAAATTAACACCAATGATGTCGCGATCATCATCGGAATTATTTTCCAGCAACCGAAAAGAGTTTAGTGCTTTAATTTCTCCAAAACAATTTTCCAAAATATCAAATCCTTTCAAAACACTTCTCTGGAATTTTGTTTTTAGATTATAAATCACATTTATAAATCTTTTACTTATATAATTTCACTTCTTATATATAAGATTATTTCACAAGTGTAAATCATTTTAATTATAACTTCCATACTTATAATTCTTCGCTTATAAAATTTATTCTTTTACAATATGTTTCATCTAACTTATTCAAACAACTTTTATTAACTTGCATGTATCTTACATTTTCAACAACCAAACAATCAATTGATATACACTTTAATAATTCTAAAAAAATTATTCCTTTATATATAAAATATAATCAAGGTAAAATTATTTCATTTACCCTATTTTAAAATGATACTATGTCGGTTTATCTTGTTTAAGAGTTTAGAAACCCCTATCGATAATATGGCGTCCAATCTACTGACCAGAATTCACATACAGCTTAACGGATAAGCAAACACAATATAAAACATTTTTATATTCACTAACAAATACGCGCTTATAGCTATTATTACACTCACACTCATTCTAGAGTACTACTGACTCTATCTCTAATGAGTAATACCCAACAGAGCTAAGGTTGTTGCTTAACCATAAGCTCTGATACCAAATGTAACGATTCCGACTTTTCGACGCTCGAAAATCGACATCAATACGTCCACTGTATCAACTGCCGAGCAATCGAATGCCGGAAAACCGAAATGTTATGGTTAAAGAAGAAGAAAAAGATAGAAGAAGAGAGAAAAAGATAGAACAGAACAGAAAGAAATAACAGAACAATACCAGAATCTCACAATCGCAGCGGAACAACATATAATAGATAAATGAATAATCTTTAAACAAAGAACTATATCAGTTATTACATTACATTACATCATCAGAGTGTACAACAAAAAACAGCGGAA